>PDGT01000031.1:267058-395924 GCA_003671415.1 Megathymus violae | reverse complement strand
TATAACGTTTATAAAATTTTTGTAATATACAATGTTGTCCATTAATAGTGAATCAACACAATTTTTAACCCGTCCTAAGGAACATGCCAAATAAATCTAACTTTCCTATAACGAGGTTACGTCCCGTGCACCCTTATCTAATATGAGAATAGCAGTTTTTGTAATATTTTTTTAAAAAGCTGGCCTACTTTCCGAGAACATACATTCTTCCTGTTACGTGCTATTAAAACATAATATTTCAATGATAAATAACTGAAAGTACTATACTCGCAAAACAAGTTTTTGATGAAGTTTTTATGATGTACACGTTACCGACCACCTGACCCTTCTTACAGAGTAACGGGTTCCATTAATGGCCGAGCAGACATTTCTATAATACCAGCAGATCCCGCGACACGGTCTACGTACAAATAGACACGACATTTTGACATAAAAATTGGTCTTAACTCAAGACATGTTATGTCTCGCGTACATAAAGGTACTTAATTTCAAAAACTGGTAGTTTATGACATTTAATTACACAAATAAAATTACATCACTTCTGTATAGACTATATTTCGCGGTAGATTAATTGGAGCATGAACAAACTGATCGTTTGAACTGCTTACACGGAGAAGTAGAATTAGTGTGAGAAGGAGGGAATTGTGAAGTCGACACCAGAGGTTTAGAATGTCTGACTTTGCGCTTTATTAAAAGTCACAGCAAACCAGACACTGCGTGAAAATTGAGCGTCTTTGAAACGAAAGGGAAAATAATTAGATGCAAACAGAATTTTTAGGATAAAGACGAATTCACCGAAACCATATCTAATCTAATATGCTTTAATTGTCTTGCTGTAATTTTGTCAGTCTTACTTGATTCGGTAGTGACAGAAAAAGCTATAAAGAAACTTGCATACCTGAAATCTTCATCATTATGATGTACATACATAGATATTTCATTTTGTTATGCAGAAACATACCCATAGCCTGTTTGCATGCTTTTATTTTTCGTGACACACTGAATACGTATATACGAATACGAAATAAGGAAAGTTATAATAAGTTGAAGAAGTTAAATAACCGTTTATCCAAACATCTAGCTTGTATTTCATATTATAATGTGTATTATCATATACCTGTTAGGTACATTCATTATCCTAATGTGGAACCACCCTACCTGTCGGTGCGTGTAGGTGACGCTGTCGTGGAAGTGGGCAAGCACCTGAAGTACCTCGGACTGGTGCTGGACCGCCGTTGGAACTTCGACGAGCATTTTGACCGTCTCGTCCCCCGGATTCACAAGTTAGCGGGTGCTCTGCACAGACTGCTGCCAAATCTCGGAGGACCGAGGGAGGAAGTCCGCCGCCTCTACGCGGGTGTCGTGCGCTCTGTCGCGCTCTACGGTTCACCCGTATGGGCACACAGATTGTCGGACTGTCGACGCCGCGCGGCAAAATTAAACGCCGCGCAGCGTACGATCGCGATTAGAGTGGCACGTGGATACCGAAATATCTCGTACGAGGCGGCCACAGTCCTGGCGCGGTTTTCACCCCTGGACATCCTGGCGGTTATGAACGCTGAGATCTTCTTTAAGATCCGCATTCTCCGCCAGGGGACTGAGCCTTATACCCATGAGACGGTCAAAATGACTCGGAGAGACGCCAGACTGCGTGCCCTGCGTAAATCATTATGTTTATAAAAAGTATGCTCACCTTATACATATGACTGTTTAATTCTATTTCATGCTCTCAAAGGCTAAATTTACTGCAATAAGTACAGAAAATTACTTTTTATTCTAACTTGTTCTTAGAACTTCCATTCTATCGTGTACAAGCCGACCCTACTGAAAAACGGACCAGACAAAGGCGGAGAGTCCTTCCTTCTGGGTGTTGCTGGGCTGTGTAAGGGAGTCTCCGGATTATTGTGATTAATATGCGGAAAAGTCAAGGCAAAAAGTACGTTTCAGAAATAGTCATCTGTCTGATATTTCAGTTTTTTATTTTATATCAATAGCCAACAAACGAGCAGACGAACCAACTATTGGTAAGTGGTCACCGTCGCCCATGGACATTAGTAACACTGAAGGCATCACTGATGCGTTGTCAATCATATAGTTTCAAAATAGTTTCTATGATTAAAAACTACAACTTTATTTGCGAGGTAATCGTAACTGAAAATTTAACTCTGAACGTGCTCAATATGTAAACATGTCAATCAAGTTTCAACTAACTTACCAGCACAACTATCAAACTATCAATCTATAGAGATAACACGACAAATAACATCAAAGCAACGAGGAGCCAACAAACATTATCATTCAATCTGAAATTTGATAACTAAATTATTTTCCTTCGGAGTTGATTCTTGAAGTTGTTTTAGAGTTTGAATTTATTGTTAGAGGTTTATTTACTTCATCCGGATTGAAGACATAATCGATTCGAAATAGCCGGTTCGTATTTGTGTACTTATTCCCCTATTTTCCTAACTTACGTACGATTTAAAAAAATATTTATGGAAAAAAGAAACACAAGCACTTGAATGAAAGCTTGACCACTGCATCCTTCATCAGAATCGTCACACAAAGGCGACTGCCGGCATAATAGATGCTTACGCGCTCGACATACAACTTATCACAAAGACATACGGACTCGGTCCAAATTTTCTAACTCCTTCTCTATCTCGGAACTAAATCAAACGCAATGGGTATTCGGTATTATAACTTCTATAATTACTCTGCCACTTTACAGATTTGTCTATTAAGTATTAAGTAATCATAAGCGATGACAGTTTATGTTTTGATAGAAAATAATTAAGACATTTGGAGCGTTAGGTCGTAATGAGTCCGTTTGTATTGCGCGTCGACCAAGGAATTAAAATATAAATTTTAGGTATTGTTATCACAATTAAAATAAAAAAAAATATGTATTTTCAAATTTAATAATTTTCGCATTATCTTAAAATACATTACGCTAAATTATACAAGCACTTTTTTGGAGAAGTGTGCGGAAAAGCTTCAGTAAATCATATCTTGTTTAGGTACACGTTGATGCATCGTAATTTAAAATAGAATAGCGATAGGAGGACCAAATATTTTTCTGAACAACATATTGGCAACTACAGTGGTTGAACCATAAAGCTAGCAAAAAATTTGAGAGTCATAATAAATGAAACACAGCAAAGACCGAAATATATAATATTAATTGATTTCAAAGAATAAAACGCCATTTCACACTCTAGTTACGCGAAAAGACCGAAACACCGTAAATTTCATTTGAATGCCGTCTGTTCTAAATTGCGGCTAAAATTGGATACCACAAAAGATGAATTCCTTAAGTAGCGAGACGGAATAGAGATATTAATGTTCTCGCTCGGAAGATGCTTTTGTATTTGGGTCAGGAAGAAAAATGAAACTTCTGAAACTATCATTTCAAAATGCAGATGTTGAAATAGATACGTTTGCTATCGAACACACATCTTTTGGTGCATTATCTTTTCACTGGTGCATTATCTTTTCACAGACATCTTTTGATGCATTATCTTTTCACAGACATCTTTTGGTGCATTATCTTTTCGTGACGAAAGTTCACATGCGAAAAATCTATTTAGTTATCTTAGTTATGTTACGGTAAGGTTTCAGCGCTGTTCTTGGACATGTAATATCAGTAACATCGTCAATATATTGGTAAAACAGGACAACCAACAATGCATCGTTGTCGTTAAATAGTAAGAAGGGAGTTGATTAGGCAGTAAACGACCTTATCTCTATGCTCTCAGCGCAGTAACTTGCAAAACACCTACTGTCTTTGTTCCATCCATAGTAAAATAGATCCAACAGAATGAGGGTCGGCCTGAATTCAAAAAATAATTTGAAGCACGTCACGCAAAAATTGATTTTAGAACATAACGCGTTTTGATACAGAAAAAACTAAGAGATTGGATTGCTTAAATTTTATAGGCAATTATAATGTAAGTAAAAGGCCATAATATTCGTTATGAGAGGAAACGAATCCAAGCTAAGTAGTAGACGAAACCCATGGATTATAATGACGAGAAAAATGCACTTGGATTAAGTTTGCGTCTTAGATAAAACAATTTACTGCACAAATATTTGCCAATAGCAAGCATTTAATCATTTCCAAATTAATATTGACCAAAGCTAGGTTATAGGAAACTAAATAACTTTATACCTCATGAATTTGAACTGAATAGAACAATACCGTTGTTTATCGTTTTTGTAAAGTAGCGGAGAAATACAGTCTAGTAAGTTACTGGCAATATAAATACTTTTTCTATTAGCGAGAATATGCTATCTTGCGAAACTTCCTTGGCTTCAGGCAAAGGTCACCTCAAAATCATATTTTTGCAACTCGATTCTAGTTTTTTTGGTTCTTTACGTCCATTAATAAAGGATCATTTGCTTGTCTTTCTGTGGATCCACCGTTTGTTACAAATGGCTTTATTTGAATTCCTGGGAGAAAATTGTTAAAGTTTGGTACACTTTTTAAACTTGGTAACCCAACAACGGATGTTCCTGTGGGTGTCCATATTGTATGTGGAATTGTAGTTAGGAATTGTGAGTGTGTGAGCTGTTATTTGTTGTTTTTGATATTGGTTTTCAATAATATATTTAATTAAAAAGTTTAAAAAAGACACAGAAAAAGAAAAACGAAAGACATGGAAACAAGGTTCCGTTGCCAAATGTTTTACTGATAACACTAAACCTCGACAATATGTACTAAATAAAACAAAAAAAAAAATTGACGAACAGAGAACAACATTATAAATTTTGACTCACATTTTGACTCATTCGCAACCAACAGCAGAGCATTGATTTTTAATCCACCACGTTGTTCCCGTGTCGGTAGAGAAGTTAAGTGTCCATCTCTTATGTCAGTAGTTCTATTGCCGCCCGAAGGGTTATGACCTCCTTACTTATGACTATTGTCTGACTATAACAACCAGAGATAGCTAAACGTATGCTCCGAAACATGAAAACGCTCCAAAAAATTGCCGTATCGGATTACCACCCAGCTACCGACCTCTAATCCCTTTTACTTATCGTAGATCAATTAAGATTAAATACTATCATAATGAATGATTATTTTAGAAAATATCGTACATATTTTTTATACGTTTTTTATTTAAAATTCCAGACCAATTTGCCAAGTTTCGAGCGGAAAACCTGGTTACTACTGGCTTACTGGTATTTATTTCTTTTAGAACGAAGATGGTAACTAGCCAGACAGGTAAAAACGCTTTCCATCATGTATTAGTATAATCGGGGTTTAACTAGGGCATAGGCCACCGACTTCCTACAAGGAAAACTTGGCAGCATAGTTTTATGTCTTGTTTAGCAGGGTACACCACAAGCAGGAGATTTTGATTTGGACTCAAGAACGTTGAGTGACCCTTATGCCCTAAAAATATATAAATACTCTATATGTAACTATAACTTACGATTAACAAGCTATGAGCTTTTTATTATTATTTCAAATGTCAATAATACCACAGTCTGGAAAGATTGTTGAGTGTTGGCGTTTTGTTGAAAAAAAAAGAAGTACAATGACTTGGATAAGTTGATTGCTAGAAAAATTCAAATAGATCGGGATATGTTCTAAGCGACTAAATTCGAACGTATGGAAGAGCTTTTAAAACTTCACGACGCGTTTAACCTGCACAAGGAGACCTAGGGTTCAGTAGGGCTTTATAAGTCCCACAATTTGTATGTACTGTGTGAGGATCAAGGGAACCTTCTTTATGGCTTAGAAAGCAAGAAGAAAACATGTAGTAAATACATTGTCGCAATGTTTTAAGAATGCCTCTTGATGTTTCATAAGTGCAAATATGACTGGTGACACTGGGCCATCAATTTTAACAACATAGCTTCAAAAATCCTTTACATCTATTAAGACTGGTAAAGCTTTAGGTCCCGATAATATACCAGTAGAAATTCTTAAACTTTTAGAACCACGTGTACAACTTAAGCTCTTTACCCAATGAATGGTTCAGTTTCACTTTTATAAACCTACCCAAAAAGGCGAAAGCAAAGAAGTGCGCAGAATATCGCACAATTAGCTTAATGAGCCATACACTAAAAGTATTCCTGGCGATTATCCAAAACAGGATACGTCCTAAATCGACTTGAAAAGCGTTTTTGCTTTCAAAGTTTTTGTACAAAAATGCAAAGATATGCAGACCAATGTTATCTTGTGCTTCATTGATTATGAGAAGGCGTTCGATTGCGTAAGAAATGACGTACCAATGGAGCGCTTGCTGAATGTTGGTCTAGATGGCAACAACTTACGTGTGATTAAGAACTTGTATCGGAACCAAAGGGTAGCTGTGAGAGTCAAGCATTCGGAGACGGAAGGAATAGAATTCTGCCGTGGAATTCGACAGGGGTAAGTACTATCTCCCCTATTTTTTAACTTGTACTTAGAGGCAATAATATCTGAAGCTCTGGAGAGATTAGAAGTAGCAGTCTAGATAAACGGCAAAGTCGTGAATAACTTAAGATACGCCGATGACATCGTACTGGAAGCCTCGTCAGAAAAGACCTACAAATATTGGTAAACAGATTTGCTACCTTCACTTAATGTAATTGTCGCGCTGTTGGCTTCTCCTCAGAGATGAGTGAAGTGTTAATTGCATAAATTATAACATACTACTCGACTTCTTAACACGGGTTGACTGAATTCACTTTTCGGAGAAAATATCTCTTGGATATATGGAAGTTTCCCCACGAGGAGTGTTAATTTAGTTCCGAGAGTGCTTGGCCAAAGTGCAGTTGTTGTTTCGTTTTAAAGGAACAAATATTGTTTTTTTTTTATATCTCCGATTGATATGAAAGCGGTTATAGTATGCAGTTTGGTGTTCGATTTCAGGTAACAAAAAACTTTGGGCACTGGTATGGCCCAGCAATCCGTCCATCAATTTGCACGTAAGCAGCGTAAAATATATCTTTTCAATTACGGTGAGATGGATCATTTGACTTTACTTTTTATAAATTGTGTCGGTGTTTTCCACTGATCAAACTAAAGAGGCATCAACAGCTTACACATCGCCTGTAAAGAATCCTTGCGATAAATTTTCTCCATTGGTGGAAGCGGCCGCATTATCCGGAATGGTCTCACTGAAGCCGGCACGTGCGCGCTTTGCTGAGCATTGGATCACGTACTTACTTCGACTGTAGAATTAAAAAGATCCGCTCATACTCGAAGGAACGTTTTTATCTCTGGAAAGTTTAGTTTCAGGCGACTACTAACAACCTTTTCTAAAACTGAATATCTAGAAATATTAAGCAATATTCCACTACAACTCCCTTATAATAACACAACAAATCTTCAACATCCTATCACGAAAGAAAATCACAGAATATCCACTAGGGTGTGCCCCTACCTGCTATTATTATTATTGCTAGGCTATTATTAATACAAGACAATTCTACGTCAATAACAGTCTTATTATTATTATTTATCTATCAGTCATGGTAGGTGTGAGTGCTATACTTTATTCAGCAATCAATTAGTAGTTTATTAATCTGAAACACTTTTTAAATCACTTAGCCGATCGGACCACAACACCTTACAGCTTCAACTTCCTTATTTTAAACAAATAGCCCCCTAACTGCGGTCCCGAACTTTATATAGCTTTCTATCAGCGTTACGCAAAGGGTGTGGGCAAATTGGATGTTGCTACCTCTCTTGTCTGTGCCTTTACTTTAATAAGAATTAGATGCCACTGTTAGGCTAGCAGCGTAAAGTTTATAAATCAAGGTTACTTTTTTAGTTATTTTTCTTGGGTGCCCAGAAATTGTTTTAAGAGAAAATTATGAATTCTTAATTTCTCATTCCTTCTATAAATTCTCTTACCTAGTTGCCGTAATATTGTAAACGAAATTACATTTATAAACTTCATGCCCTCGTTCAATGAGTGCGTTTGTCAATGCACAATACAATACAACTATTTTGAAATATGACAATTACATAATAACATCATTCTGTAGCATGTCATAATCCGAGCTTGCAGCCGTAGTCCACGTGAATGCATCATTAATAAGTGTGAAATATCACAGTCGCTCGATATCTTTTATTTAAAATAGAATGTAATTATAAACAACGTATCTGTAATAGCGATGGTAAAAATAAATTATATTGTGACGGGTGAAACTTCGCAATCAATGTTATCGCTTTGTGGAAAATTAAAGTTAAAGTTTTTCACAGAAAATGAGTATATGTGATTGGTATTGAATATAAATTAGTACACGCGTCATTGATTTGTATAAGAAGCTGGCCCAGCCCAGTCATTCCGGGTCGATAAGTTGATTTTCATATGAATACCTAGAAATTCACTGTAAAGACTAATTCACACGATAAGCGCTTAACGCGCGTCTTGGTAACGCGCGCTTACAACTACATGCATTTTATATGCTAACGCGCGTTACCGTCCACATGCTGACGGGCGTTTTAATAAAGCGTGCGTTGAACGTTGCGCTAGCGTTCAACTGCTGTCAGTGCGCGTCAACGCGCGCTTTTATATCATTGGTGTTCTATGTTACCGTTCAGTTGAGTGCGCGCTTTTGACGCGGACGGACGTATTTTAGTGTTTGCTCAGTTCATGCAGAAATCGTCCGAAATGGAAACGGAAGCTTTTAATACCGAATTATTTATAGATGAAACAGACAAAGGTCCTACGATATGAGACATGACAAGTAGCGTTAATTCAGATAAGAACTTAAGAAGACGGGCTTGGGGAGAAATCGTCATCATATTATGTGAAGGAGATGACAATGAAGAAAAGAAGAAAATATTATCTGAATACATATATTTACAATTTCAATCAGTCTTAATGTAAATGAAAAATCTAGAACTCAAACTGATCCAGGGCGGCAGAGGCAATACGCGTTCAACGGCTTACAAACGCGCATCATGTGAACGCTATGTAAAAACTTAGCGCGCATTCGACGCGCGCTGAACACCTGTCATCTGAACGTGTCCTAATAAATGTTTCTACGAGTGGCTTTTTTATCGCTCCCTTCTTGACCTTCAATGCGTGACGCCATCGAATGGTATCTGATTGTTTACCGGCTATTAATAAACTAAAATTTAGAGTTATAACTATTAACCTTTAGTTGTATATGGGAAATAAAAAAACATTTTTTTTACTTTATTCAACACATGGGTAGTTTATTTCACACAATAATACCTATTGAACGTCATGTGCATAAATTAATTTAATTTTATGACACAAAATTTTTTTATAAATAAAATAATTACGTCTAAGAATATTTTATATCTTGAACAAAGTTATATATTTATGTGGAAATCAATTTTGAATCTTTGAAAAAATTATACTGTTATAGAATCAGTCGCTCGTTTGTATTTGAATACCATAAATAATGAAATTTTGACTTACTAAGAATAACAATAAACTAATTGTTAAGTGCTATGTGTACATCTAATATAAATGCTCGTTAGGTGGTATAAATATACTTTAAAATTAAGGTTTATAATACATTGAAGGTAATTCAAATATACCTATGAACTATTTTCCCCTTCATTTTCTTAACTATCGAATTTAAAATAACATAAATATATATATAAAGAAAGGTAATTGTGGTTTACAGGAATTAAAGAAAAAACGGTACTTATTCCCAAATAAAACAGAACGAAACTCTATTCTATACGGATCAGATTCGACCTGGACCTTTTGTTTATTTTTTAATGCATACATACGTTTTGTTATTCAATGGTATACATATAGATAAGTTAACTAAACATATAAAATTAATTATTCATTAATTCGCTTAATATCCAGATAATACTTCATCACGGCACGATATATTTTGCTTTTACAGATGTAACGCGATGGAAAAGTGTTTTAAAGCAGGTTAAAAGAGGCTGTAAGAATAGTTTAAGCAGTAACAAAATTCATGGGCACGATCTCATTACATGGAGTGTTGTTACGCCCGGCCGTTACTCCAACCACATATTTACAATGACCATAATTATTACCTACAACATACACTGCAATTACTTCCACCCACTTTCCATATAAGGTACCTTCCAACAGGGGTCACGTGTCCCTTACAACGCGACAGTGACCAATGTATAGGATTAACTCTGATATTATTAATGTTTATTTTACGAGTACATACGGTTACCTCGTAAAGTTTTAAGTACATCATTATAATACGAACAGACTGTAAGAAAATGTATATACTTTTGATTAAAATATCTTGTGTAAAGTTTTAATTACTTCTTTAAATTAAAAGTACTAAAAGACAATATTTAAGAAATTTTAATATATTTAATTAATTATTGTTTTAGAATTTAAAAAGAATGTATATATTTTTTTAAACGTAAAATAATTTTAAAATGTTTTCCGCTCTATACAAAAATTCAATAATGACTTAAGTTTTCCAGAAAATGTGTAATCAAAAACCGTTATATTACTTAAAACGATAACAAAAATGCAGAAGATAAATTAAGAATTAGCTCGGATTTTTTAATATTTTAATTATTATACCAAACGTTCTACGCTGCCGAAACAAAATCTATTTTAAACAAAAAACTTATTCCGAAAATTATTAGTATATGGACATATTTTATGTTGATATATTTTATGTTGATAGCCAAAAAACAAACAGACGAGCCATGTGTTGATCAACACCGTCCAAGACATCTACCAAGGCGTCCAAGACAGCCGAGGCCGTAGAGGAAGCGAGAGATTCGCTTATAAATTAGCTCTGCAACACAGCTAACGAATCAAATAGAAAGCATTTCTCGTTTGATTAGCCTGATAGTTAAGAACCCTAGCACCACGGGCATAATTGGGATTAATAATAATAATAATATTTTATCCAGTCTACAATTATTATATAAGAGTGTATATTTAAATAATTATTGAAGGCACCTACCTAATAAACATAAATAAATAATGCTTGTGACAGGTAACCTCACTTTTCCATAACATACATAAATGTATGAATTTATAATAAATAATGGACTTCAAGAACTTTGTTTTAGCATTTAAAATAATAATAATGGAAGTTTACAAAGACCGCAAGTGTCTGTGTCGTGTGTGCTTATGTGTGTTGTTTCGTATGGTGTGTGTGCAATTATATGTGTTGCATAATTCAAACAGAGTTTTATTATTTAAAGCGTTTATTATAGAATAAACCACAATTTAAATGGAATGAAAATGAATAAAATCTTCATGTGCAACAAACATGGGAAGAAGGAAAAAACAGTGTTGCCACAAGCAAAACATTGCCAGGTTGATGTTCAAAATATTTATTGAACAATATGTTTATGTTTTTTTTTATTTATCTTCATCAGAAATGACTTGGTGTTGTTGTCACGGCACGGGCAAGGGAAATTGGTACACCCCTACCTCAGAATACATTGCTAGTAAATGTGATGTGTAATTCTTTATTATAACAATAATAGCCTTCAACATTATAGAATACCCGAGATGTCACTATAAAATATATCGAGTTAGTGAGTCAATTATATACGAAACGAAAATTGGCTTTGATATAAAGTATTTCAGATATTGCATAATTTATGATTGTACAATTTCACTTAGTGTATATCGATTACAAATCCCCCCAGGATAACGTCTGTGCCAGACAGCGGATTACGTAACTTTTCAACTTGTTACGCAAAAGGTTAACGTTAAAATTTGACGATTGTACGGGAATTTGAGTAAAATAGGCCACAGAGTTGTACGGATTTGAAAAATTAACTAAAAAGCATGCAATGGTCATTGAGAAATGAAAATTTATTAAAAGAAATGCAAAATTCATTGAATAGCAGTTACATCATCAAGACGTGACCCATGTCGACTCAAACACTTGTCCAATCAGCAGCGAAAAGCAAACACTCGCGTACATTGCGCGTGGAATGGCAGCCAATTCTTTGATGATAGCTTCTTCTAACTGATTGATTGATGTTGGTTTCGACATATACTTCTATAGTAGACTCAGGTATCTCGTTAGAAAAATGTTTAGGGGACATAAGTCGAGGTTCCTGGAAGGCCATGGATTATTCGCTGCGCGATATTACTTTTCCTAGGTACAACTCAGTCACAACTGCCATTGGTTCGATAAATATATGCCACGTCGCGCCATCTTGTTGAAACCAAATCCTAGTGTAAACTTGAATTGATGCAGCTGGATCGACAAAATAAGAAGTAATATTGATGTGTAATCGCTCTGAATTCTAAGTTACAGATTCTTCATGCTGCTTTTCAAAGCAATAAAGTCCGATAATCGTATGAAATGTAATTACTGTCCGAATACGATTTGTGGCGAATCTCGGGGCTTTTCGTGTTATAATTTTGGATTTTCTGCCGCCCTGTAACCACAATTTTGTTTACACATATGCCCGTTTAGGTGAAAATGGTCTTCGTCTGAAAACAATATTATCTTGTTTAAACTTTGAAAACGTTCCGTTATTGTTAATGCGTGAACTAATTGAATGTTGTAGGGATGCAATTTAAGATATTTTTTTTTCTCAAAACTAAAACCTTTTTTTCGTTGATAGTCCAGGATTATTTTGTATCGGGCTTTAACAACATTGACTGATACCACCGTTCTTGTTGATCTCACACGCCCCAATGGTTTTGAGTTAAAATTGAACCAGTAGCCTCGAAGTTACCCATGAAAAATTTAAAATTTTCCGTGGACACTGAATTTAATCATGCAATCTATACTCAAAGCGAAAAAGAAATGAAACCAGAATCCCTGTTTTTAAGAATGTTTTAAGAAAAATACATATTTTGCAATATATTGGAAATAAACACATTTATTATTTATAAAACACAGGATTAAGTAAACGCCTCATGACATTTTGATTTTGCTCTATAATTCCTATTGGAATATCACTAAAATCAGACATCGGAATAGGGTAACTACACAAAACATTTCGATCACTACTACGACTCTTATACGCAATATCAATGGTAAAGTCCAAAGGAAAGTCACTGATCACTTTCTTAAGCAATGTGTATAAACGTTTTATAGTTAGTACCCAGTACTTAGTACACTACTTAGTACAGTATCTGAACTCTCTATATAAATTATTTGTAGTATTTCATCTTTCACCTTCTGAACATTTTTACCTTTTTATTTTGTTTTACACGTTTTATATACATATACATATGCATACTATATTACCTCCTCCATACTGCCTTCGACGTTTTCTGTTCTCCTGAAGGTCGGCTGGCAGAGACAGTTCCTAGCATTAATCCCACTTTCTGTACCTATTCACCGGGTATAATTAAATTTAAATAAAACAATTCAGTAAAGTATTCGAACTTAATATAAAGTAAGTAAGTAATAAATAAAGAAAGTAATAAATGACTATTAGAAAATAAGATATCTAGGCTGCCATTACTGATTATACCTATAACTGTAGTAAAAACGTAAATATCAATAACTATGGAGTGCCAAATGAGTGTTTTAAATTAATTATTGTTAATCTAGGGACACTGAAGAACTAACGAATTTGTAGACATGCTTAAAAATACTCATATGATAATACTGGGAACAATAGACCTATACAATATACTAGGAGCACTGGGAAGTGAATATCTGAAATTCTAGTTTAATTTTATACAGAATCAACGTTCGTAAAGGAGCGAAATTAAGTTGTAATGTTGTATTGTGTTCACTTTTTGGAATGCAACCACACATAAAAAACTTTGTGCGTAAGATGTCGATTACCAACCCTGAGTCAGTCACGCAATCAAGCAATTACACGGCTCCTGGGCCAAACGCACATTACTCTCTGCGCTCCGGGTTCTACGGCAACGTACCGAATGACCATCACAAAACATTTCTTTAACTTTGGTGACACATGAATATCTCGATATAATATAAATGGTTATTTAAATCGTAATAAAGCGAGTACATTTTATTGTTCGCTTAACACGTTTTGTTGAGCTTCATTTATTTATTCTTTATTGTAAAAATCTTAAAAATAGGACAACGGGTGGACTTAATACCTGATGGCATCCTCTATCAGTCAACCCTCGAAGAAGCGAACCAGTAAAACGCATAAGTGATTCCAATTAGCAAGTCTATGTTTCAAAATTGAAAGGTTTCCAAATGAAAATCCGACATTTTTATAATGAACAAGTTAAGATTTTCAAATCGCAAAACAATTGCATTGATAAAGTTTTAAGCAATTAAATCCACTTACCTTATTGATAATGTGACGAAGAGAATATCTCTATTGACTGACGTGATAGCAACTTCGCAGCCTTTTAATTATTCATTCCAGCATTTTAAGTTTTTCACTCAGACAATCGAAATTATCAAGACTTTTATTTGGGCATTGTTTATTACATATGATTAAATTACATCACTTTTACATCTAGGATGAGCTTTTTAATTATTACGAGCCCGTATACCGAAGCAGTGATACGTGAAATGGGCTACTGAAGAGGAAAATATATGTGGGTTCTGCTGTTTATCTCTTATACACAACAAATATAACTAGAGCTTTTGTTTATTAATATTTCGCTCCGTAGAGAGAACTGTTCCATTTCGTATTCGAGATTCGAATGAACCGCGTGAGGCTTGCCCGCTGTTTAATATCGATTTCCGAAGCTACCAGAATTTCTTACGCTTTTCGCGTCAATATCCATAGAAAACAATAGATCATGACGCAGGTAATAAAACAAAGAGTACGCGATATTAGCACTTTTGCACAAAATATAAGGACGAGACTCGCTTACAGTTCTAGAGTTAGTTTTTATTAGTACCTGGTTTTATAGCCACTATTGTTATCCGCCGAATCTTCCCAAACCTTCGTAACAATACGTAAATGGGGATAATATACTTGTTATTTGTCGATATTTCCACGAATTTTTCATTCGTTCGTTTTTCTAATTGGTAGTCGCTAGAAAATATACATTTACATTATTTGATTTCGATATTAACATTCCAATCTATGCGTCATAATCAAGTGACGTCGTTTTCGCCCCTTATGTATAACATAAGCCCCTTTTTCTAATCGACTCGGGCAGGTTCCGCGTCGATTGATATAGGGAGACCCTTAAATATCTTTCCACCAACCAATTGTTTCCCGCATGGTATTTGAAATAGTAGGTTTCTACCATCAGGTTCCTGTTGAATTCAGATGACTCAGAAACAAACAGAACGATTTCAATTAAAATATGGATATTTATGTCCAGTTATGGACTCCGTCAAAGCTACTGAAGCATTAGTTTTAAAGACATACGGCGAGTTCCATACATTATATATAAATAATTGTATATAATTAATTTGAACGCCTAGAACATCGTGCCATGCCGAGCGATGCCAACTATTCTAACTCATAATGATGTGCAAAGTAGCGGACAAGCGACCCGCTGGAAGGAGAAAGAAGTTCTGGTAGCGCAATGTCCGAGAATGGACGAACATCGCCAGCGTCGAACATCTATTATGCTTGGTGCAAGATCGGGATAAGTTTTCAGAGGTAACGGTCAACCTCCAATAGTGGAGAGGCACAGAAAGCAGAACTAGAAGAAAATAACACCGTGAAACATGTTCGCTATTATCATAAACATACATACATGCATAAAATATTTTTAATTTTTATACCCCCGAATTATTAATAAAAATGAGGATATTTTTTCACTCAAAAGTACGCCATTTGTGTTAATCTGTGAAAATGACAATTAAAACGAATCAAAATAACAAATTCTTAAATTTATCCTGCTTTAAAAACTATGTGCAAGTATTCATTCGTAACCCACATTGCTACTTTCCAGGACAACTGATGAGTGTAATCATTTTCAGTTACAAGTGTTAGGTAGCAGGTGCACAATATTTTTATTAGGAAAGGTTTTTCTATCTTCGACAAGGTTATTTATTTAGGTACTTAATATCAGACAAAAGAAACCAAAACACAAAATCTTCTTCTAAATCAGGAAAAATCAACTAAAAACATACATTACATATACATATATGAAACTAAAAAAACAGATTTTTTTCTGACACGTCAGGCGCCATTAATATCGGCAGAAGTGTTGCCATTTATGGATTAGGACTTACTATTAGGGAGTATGTTTTAACTCTACTCCAACGCTATCTATATTTGGGAAGTAGAAATACAGTAACAAACGCCAAAAATTACATAATAATATAAAATTTGATATATATCATAAAAAATAATTTTATATATATCCTCGAACCCTGCCAAATCATGTAGAATAACTGGTAGTTATATTACCGCCAGTATGTCGAATATGAGTGTGAGATCGATAAGTTCATTATCATCGTAACTGACTCATGTAACATCAAAAGTCCAGTAGAGTAACCAAAAACCGTTTTAAGTACTCAAATTACCACAAAGACATTAACAGTGATAATCATGGACTAATAAATAATTAGACATCGACAATATCAATCAGTGGCTCAGCTGTCACTTGAGATTAATCTTGTTCTAAATAATCCTCCGAAAAAAGTTGACTATTTATGTAAAAAAGTATTTCTTATAAGTAGTGTCTTACATACCAATACCGTTTCCTAGTTCTTTGTAATTATCTAAATAACTTTTTTTTCGCGTACAAATTCTGCCATGATTCTGCAAGCATTCCTACGTCGTATAACTGCATTGCATATTTATTCAGGTTATCACATATCATGACTATGTTAAACCGAATGAAACTTAAACTAACTTTGTTTTGCTTTGTAAGGGTTCAGTGTTTTTTGGAAAACATCGTATATTTTTACTTTATTATCGAAACTACTCGTATGTTACGTAGTCGGTAACCACCTGCGCTCTGAACGTAGTAAGCACACAAAATTTGCGGCCGTATTTTATGCTTCGAAAATAAGGGTAGACTATAAAATGTCCGAATATTTTTTTGCACCAAATATTCTTTACAAAATATTTACATCTATATCTATACTACTATATAAATCTGCTGAGATTTTCATGTGTCTCGAGATAACTCATGAGCGGCTTGAACGATCTGAATAAAAATTGGTATGTAACGAGAACATGTGATTATGCAGATAAAAATAAAATAAAAACTATATAAAATAAAATATAAAATATATATAAAATATCAGTTAACTTAATGATGCTTAATCAAGGTAAAAAATGTTAAATATTTAATAATCATGTATATATAATGAATGGTCCAACCCGAACTAAGTCGGACGGGGCCGCTGGTACATCATATATTTATTGCAATCAGCAGCAGTCTACTAAAACAAAACAAATTATATTCTCAATCCTCAGACATAATTAGTATGAAACACGAATAATCAAAAGCAAACCAAAAGTAATTGATGGCCACTAGGCTAAAAAGATTAGGGACAAATTGACAACCTCCATGTTTCTTCGTAAAACAATCAACATTATTCATAAAAATAAATAATATAATAAATAAAATATAAGAAAAATATTTTTTTAATTTTATTCTTTATTTTCTTCGTCTTTCTGCTATTTTGTCTCTCTTCTTCTGTTCTCGGATTTGGCATTATACAATAAAATTTCAAAATTAACATAAACAAAATAAACATTCTAAATGAAATAAATTATTTTGTCGAAAAATTCTAGGACGGATAATTCAAGAACAATTTAGTTTTTCATTGAATCATTGCGACATACAAATTTATATTTACTGCCGATAAAATACAAACCACGTGCTATGGACCTCTTCATTGTTCGTGAGCCGGGACGCAATTGGCCGTTTTTTTAATATAATATCTACTCTCAGATCATGGTCAAATTTCGACTAGATATAGAATTGTCATTCATTTTAACAATGGTCGATATTAAGTGAAGATTTTTTATTTAGGTCATCTTTAGGATAGTCAAAAGAATTTTTTTATCGTCACCACTGTTGTCAGTGGCAATAACCACTTATTACCAAGCGAGACGTCTGCTTCTTTACCTGTTATCAATATAAAGAAATGTTATATAATGAGTATTCCTGTTGTGAAACTAGACTTTATAAAAATCAATGAGTAATAAATCCCGTTACATTCGACTTTCAGGGGCAAACAGCGAAGAATTATATCGAGGATTGGATCGCAACAATAAAAGTGACCATTACGAAGTAAACAATATTAGGAAAAGTCGACGCCATAAATTCAGCTAATACCTCGACCACTATGGCGCGCCAAATTGTGGTGAAACACATTCTATTCCAAATATATGCTTCATATATTCCATGTCTAAAGTAGCAAGCAGAATCGGGCAATTGTAGTCTGTATCGTAATAAGGAGAGAGTGCGAGTTTTGTGAGCTTGCGTGTATGCGGAGTTTAATCTCCGAAACCATGACAACTATTTGAAAAATTAATTTACCCTTTGAAAGGTAAATTATTTCGAATGGACACATTCTGCATAACATATATATTATATATAACATATAAAGTATGCGTTGTGTTCAAACCGAACAAAGTCGGGCCGTGCCCTCATGCTGCTAGTTTCTTATAACAGCAACAATTTATCTAAGGCAAAGCCAAATGTAATAAGGCAATCTGGAACAATAAATGATAAAACGATGATGCTTTCAATATTACAGTTATGAATGGACAGCGGTGACAACTTCATTAGTTGGCATACATGTTCGCCAATATATTCAAAAAAACTAAGTAATATTCATTTCAATAATTAAGAATGTAACAATATAATAATATAATTGTATATTTGAGTTATTCATTTAAAATGTAAGGGGCTTACGAAATATTCCTACACATTTTATTCTAGGCATAATACACAGAAGGCAACTCTAATAACGGAGTACTGCACGTCAACAAACACGTGTTTACAATCGCTGTAATTACAAAACTGAAGTAGTAGTTTTACCTTTGACCCACTTCCTCGGCTTACTTTCTACGTGTGCCCAAGGTAACTCTTCTAGTTAAACTGCAAGTCAGGCCACACGTGATGTGGATATTGTGAGTACATTGCTTCACCTAGTTTTCTTATTGTAAGCAAGGTTGTCGATAAACGATATCCAAATTCAAAAATGTTATCAGAGGTTTTAATAGGAGAATTAATGTTATTAGTACCGACTTTTATACTAATAAGTCCTATAAAGAGCTCTAGAACCGTTTATTTTATTTACGCGTTGAAATTAAACGATTCAAATTATACTGTAGAAGAAGTGGTTGCCTCTGCGGTATAATATGACGGATATTTGAGTTTGACATACGGAAAACCCATTAACCGAGGTTAACCCATGCCTCAAAACTAATAATATAGCTGTTGGATAATATCTGTTTGAAATATATTATTTTATTGAATAAATGAATGAAATAATCTTTATTCGAAGTTGTTTTTTATAAACACTTTTCGAACGTCTAATTACGCCATCGCATCAACAAATCCATACCGCGAATGGTCCCGGAAGAAGAAGCGGCATGAACTCCCGAAGAGTTTTATTCCTACTCACAGTTACAAAACGCAAATTTTGGGTGGATACCAAAAATAAAATAAAAGATCTATTTGAGCTATGTCAATCCGTATCGATGCAGCGATGTGAACTACGCACCAAGTCTCCTCAACCCCACGCGATATGAGCCCTTCAGCTGCTAATAAACCCAACGCCATTTGAAATCAGCTGCAAATATCCATAATATGCCAATTACTTTACATCAAAAGCTACATAAATAAAAGAAAAACTTGAATGAAGCGTGTCAAACGTAGTCGGCACTTGAATCCTTTTAGAGACATACTATTTTAGAGACATAATATAAGAGTCATACGCGGCAATTTATCAACAGGGCCTCTGGTCTCTTGTCAAGTTTTGATAGATGGTGCCTGTACTAGTTGGTTAGTAGGTTACGATGAAGCCAATTACTACAGAATTGGTGGTAGGTATTCCTGTGTCTATCACGGAATAAATTTTACAACTAGATCGGTAAATTCTGGTTTATGATTGTATGCTGTGCATGAAAATTCTTACCTCAATACTCAGTAATAAAAATTGGCTTCAAAAATAAGCATGATCCTATTTCGAAAAACATAACAGATAGTATGTCTACCATAAAATTATTGTGGTCCATCGTTATAATTTAATTTGAATAAACCAAGGTAAATTAACCTCGGTCTGAAGTATTTCTGGAACTCTATACATGGGGGGACTAAAGGTCAATAACTTTTCCCGAAATATTAATATATCATATAAAAAGAATAATAAAGAAATAATAGGGAAATTTCCAAGTAATATTCAGCAAATTGGATACGCCAATATAAAACAAGTGGTTTTTTAATTGCATCCTACTTTTATTTATCTTTTGTATCGTTTTGTAAGTATCTATATATACATAATTATATTTTTAAATAAATATATTCATTACGAATTTTCCTACTAAGTAACTATTATCATTCTGGTACTCTCATATTTCAACGTCAGTGTAAAGGATTTCATAGATTCGTCATTTGTTACAGCAAACAAATCTCGAACGAACAGCCGTGGGGTCCCGAACGAGAATGTTCAGGAATTTGTTTAGTCACGCTTACTCCTAATTGTCCAACATTTCAATGTTTGGTTGAATTTTGTTACAACAGGCAATTTTGAACAATGTTGAGTAGCCTTTACCTCGTATACGTAACCATCGATGTAAGATGTTATCACGTACATCACGACACGTACTGGATGGTGCAGAATTCAGCTAACACAGCTGTTCCCGTCCGTGGGTCGAGAGGTACGATCAGATTCAAAGATAGTTGAAGTTTCTTACAGCCTAAAATGTTCATCATGTCAAGTTCAACTACATTTCATGACATATACATCATGGGCAGGAGTAGTAATAAAGACGCGTATAAGCACCAGATTCTGGCTTCACAAAATTTTATTATTTCAGTTGTTGTGAGAATGGCTGTCAACCATCAACTAATTTTATTTACACTAAGTGGATCGTGGTAGAAATCTTTCTATGCTAATGTTGGCAGACGAGTAGACAACTGTTCTCCCATGGACCATGTAAGTGCCCATGGGCTAGAGGTATCGTCGACTAGCTGCCGATCAAGAACAAACCGATAAACCAACATTCGAACGCAATCTAAATACGTAAAAACGTTTAATGTTTGGCTTTTAATAGGGTGGAATTAAACCACACCGGTACAGACCCTTACCTCGCACGAGTACCGTTGAAATTAAAGCGGTTATATTTATTTATTAAAAAAAAATATTAAAATTCATTTCAATCAAATCTGGACGAAACACCCGTCAAATTACTTCCTGAACTTCAATGTAAGAGAAATTTTATTTTCATAAAGACCTTAGAGTAATATTGTGCTGTTATTATTTTTAATATTTCGTATTTTAAGATTTTCTTTCACCAACGTAATTATCGTTGTAGGTATTATTACTAACGAAATTAAGTTCTATTATATCCCTGAGACTACGCAACTCATTATATTATGTTTTTATTCCGCAAAATAACAAAACTTATTTAAAACTCAATTAAATTCTGTAAATACAAATAGTCCTATTTATTTACCTCACCAAATCCACGTTGACCTGAATAAATGATATTGTTCAACGTCAAATTTTGCCGGTACGTATGTAACTAGTTTTGTCTCAGTTAAATTTGTTACTAAAACTTACGAAAGGAATTGAGTCGGGCACTCGAATTCGGGTTCGCCCTACGATAATTGGGTTTGGGAACAATTTGCGAGACTGGTTACCCCGTGAATGTGAAATAACAACTTGTGTGTGCTGTTTTATTGTGGAGTGTCATTATGTAAAGGGTACATTACAAAGGCCTTTGTCTGTAAAGTCAATATTTCAAAAGTTAGGATCAGATACCTAAAATTCCAATGATACCGATAGAACGCGACAACCCACTATCTTTATTTAAAGTGAACTAACTATATTTATTGAACTGTTTGGGCACATGATATTGAGATCATTTTGTGGAATAATTGTTAATTTCTAACTTTTACTTTTAACTTTTTACGGACCCTTCTACACGGTAAATAATTCGAACTTTTACTGTATCTCATCTCTAATTTAATGTACCTAAATGGTATATCAATAAAATTGAAGTTCGATACATATAAAAATGTATCGTAATCTATTTATGGATGCATTCTATTTATGGATGCATGCTGCACAGGCGCAAATTGAGTCATTTCCATGCCATGTCCTGCCTTATATAATAGCTAAGGGATGAGACTATTATATACAGAATTATTTACAGTTCTACTTACTACCATCTTATGACAAAAAGCATCTTAAGCTCTAATCCAGCGTTCCCGACCTCTTTTCGATCTCATACCCGTTAAATGATAGATCATTTGTATCAAAGCAATTTGCATACATCTCATATCTAGATTTATTATAAAATAAAGCATTTGCACTCTAAAAATACAGTTCGAAATTCATTTTTGTTGTAAATAAATTGTTATTTATACTTCACCTTTACGCAGTTAGTGAATTTTCATGTACCAGACGCAATTTATGTGTGATGTTAATTGAAAGTGAAATGGATTACGTTATTTCCATCACAAGTTTTACAATAGCATTTTAGTGAATTTTCCAATGCAAATATGTAAAAAAAATTTGCAAGCATGCAAAATATTTCTATTCTTACTTTCGTCAACGTTTACCAAATCTGATTATTTTCTAAATGGGTTTGTGACGGATCAAGCAGACAAAGCGAGTACAAGCAAGTTCTTTCTGAAGAGAGTGATTTAGTGTACGACTCGAATGTATTTATGTATTCAATAGTGCCCCCTAAAACCGATTGATATTAATACAAACTTTATGGGAAAATCCTGTTCCATTATCAGTAACAATTTGAGGGACAATTTTAATAGAATTTTTAAAAGAGACTCCCGAAAAAAAAACCGCAGTTGTCGTTGATGAAATTAATTTTCAAATAGGATCTCTCTCTCTCTCTCCAAGACTAATTAACGAAAATAATGAAGGTGTTGAAACTAAACACACATTATTTTAAACAGTGATTGACGGAAAAGTAGCTCAAGTTTTGATAGAAACATCCCAGATGCTGTTTGTACTATTTGCGTGTGGGTGCAAAATCTACTGACATGAATAATTTGGTGAAAGTACAAAATAAAACTGTTGCGAAAATTCTTATCTATATGGCCTTTCAACTTTGGATCAGATTTATTGAACTAATTTTACATATATCTTATAATAATCAAGGCTTGGAAAAATGGTCTGCCAAAACAGCAAAGAAGAAGTGGAATTAAATATTGATAAGCCTAAACGAGTAAGTGGCAACACTAATGATGGGAAAACAGCCAGAAGATATTGCCATAATTATTATTGTAATCAAAAATCACTGGTCTGATGAGGAATGAATAAAACTATTTTATGTACTACTTCAATTTATGACAAGCGGAAAAAGTATCAATGCTACGAAATTTGGGAAGTAAGCTATGATAATAGCACGACAATTTTTTTTAATGTTTATAACGAGCCACCGGATGGTAAGTGGTCACCGTCGCCCATGGACATCAGCAAGACCAAAAGTATCACCGATGCGTTGTCGGCCAGGATATGAGAAGGTTAGAAAGAAGTTACTAACTCTCAAGCTCCCAGCCGGAACACGACAAGTCGTTTGGCGGATGACCCTAGCAGATGGGTGGTAACTAGCCAGGCAGGCTTCACGGAAAGATACCAGTAATAATATTAATGACTTAATAATACTGATAATATAATCCATATGCGAAGCCCTACCACCTACCTAGCTTCTGTCGCCTCTTACGACACTCTGTTCTATCAGCATGGGATCGGGGGGAGTATTCTAAGCCACCCCAATACGGCTATTTGTTAACAAATATAAGTGGTATAATATAAAATTACATGCCATCTTCAGTACATAACACTTTACTTCACGGGGAAAGTGTGTTTCGCCATTATTGTGTATTACCTCTTGTTCAACTCTCTGAAGATGCCCAGGAATCAAGTAATAAAGACTATAAACGCTTCAGACTGCAACATGCTAGAAATATTGCAGAATAACCACGAATGAAGGATTTTTACATACACTGTTAAACACATCACACATAACGAGTTTAGGAAAACCTTATAATAAAAAATCTATGGATCTTCTAGGTGAAGCTTTGGTACTATTGGAATTATCTAAATTTTCTAATTAATATGGTTTTGGTTATTGTTACTTGAAAGTGTTTATTTTTCCACGTACTATTCTTTTAATATTATTATAAGTTTAAATAATTTTTACTGTATTTTATTTTCAATTATTTTTTACAAGTATTAAAAATATTTTAAGTCAAAACTGCATATTATTTTTCATACTAAGCAGCGAATTTTAAATGCAGTTTGTATAAAAAACTAAACCTATTCACATGTATATTGCATATATTTATCCAGAACCTTAACTCGAGTTCGAGTATCCGATTTAAATGAACTTTATAATTTATTTAATTTTTTTTAAATAAAATAATGTAGTTTTAATAAAATTTACTTGGAAGTAACTACTGTTTATAAAATAGATGCAAGACTGAAAGGCTTTCATGATGAAAGGAAACTTTGCTCATCTGCTTTCAAAAGCTGTATAGGACTAAAGTAAGACTTAAAGCTCGCATAAAAGGGAAATGAAAGCAGAGTGGAAAGTTTAGTGGCAAAAGTTTAGACATGTTTATGAGACGACTTTCAAATGCTAGAAATGAATGACATCCTGTTATTAATTATCTGTCTTTGAGCGAGCGAGTCAAAGTCTGATAGTGTCAGATCGGATTCTCATGCACTAAACATGTGTTCGCTGGTCTTCGAACAACTATTGATACTATTGAATATCAGATGTTAGAGAAGTTTTATTACGACGACAGGTAAATAATAACGACGATAGATAAAGATACATTTATAAAAGTTATTCACCTAAACTGTTATGTTATGAAATAAAATTTTTGGGAATTTTTTAACTCAATAGTAAATAAGTATATTAATCCCCTTATATGATCACAATACAATAGGAAATCTCATACAATTTTAAATAATATATCATATTTTTTTAGTTTTGTAAAGGGTCCTTGCACTGTATAAAGTTTATATTAAAATAATATATGATGGATAACAACGTCAGAAACCCTTCTTGTTTATAATATTTATTGTTGTTACATAAGAGCAGAATATTATATTCTTTACTGTTCTATTATAACATATAGTTTCTCTTAAATGTAAATTTTATTGATTGGTTGATGTTTTACTATTAGTATATAAACAGTTAACTTATAATGAAAATTTTGATTAAATATTTATATTATAATAAAGTATTTTAAAATCTGCAACGTTTCTTTTTAATCAGTTTACAACTGCGATTCTTCTTTTGCTTCTTAGTGTGTCAGGGTGCTTCTTGGGGTTGTACATTATTGCCATGGTAGAATCAATGTGTGCAAAAGCAACTTTACTCGGTTTTCTTAACACGTGAGATTTATACCAGTCTCGGTTTCGTCTGGCCACAGCACCATCACTACAGTAATTAAAGTCATGGATAACATCAGACGTGAGATGGTTGAATGTATAACAAGACACTGTGATGGTATTTGTGAATTTTTCTTACGCTTTTAACACAGTTGACCACTAAATCCTTTTGTCCTTAATTTACTGCTATAGATTTTCACCCGTTGCAATTAATTTGATTTGCATTCTAAGTTCGTGGACGTCAGCAGTCAATTCATCATAGAGTTAAGTCTTCAGATGAGGCAGTTTTCGCAACTGTTGTGCCGCAAGGCTGACAACTTTTTTACTAATGACTACTTTCTCCAATGTTTTCATTATTAATTAACTCTATTACCTCTTCATTTGAATGTTCTTATCCTGTATATCGAAGATCTCAAGCATTACATACATTGCAATGTTGAAAATATTTTCAGTGCAGTTTCGAAATTTAATACAAATCTGGGAGCCATTAACTGGAAGCAACTGGTCGTCTCGATACAAGGTTTCAGTAAATCCTAGTAAATGCCAGACTATACTTTAGGGTAGTTCTAGGATGCTGACCATGATCATTGAAATTCCCTTCTTCCACGGACAAGGTACAACTGTGTAGACCTACCGTGGTGTGACGCTATTAAAAATATTTGATGTTGATCTTAATTTCAGTTACAGAGTGAGTCGAAAAGTATCAGTAAGGAAGTTTACAAAGTCTATACCGTCTAAAATATGTTTTACCATTTAAAACCAAGTTAATGCTGGTAAAATCTCTGGTTGCGCCCATAACTGATTGATGCTGATCTTTGTTATTCAGATCTCTCTGAAGAACTTCTTCATAAACTGGAGTGCCTAATTAATAAGTTCATCAGATATGTCTTCAGCCTACGTAAATATCACATTTCCGAGTATTGAGCCCAACTTAAATGGCTTCCTGTTCGACTAAAGCGTAATTTCAGGAATCTCTATTTATATCATTAAATTCTGAATGATTTAACGTCTCCAACTTACTTAAAATAAAAATTTTAGTTTCTTCGTTCAACACAACAGAAAGAATTTTGCTTCTATACTAACCTTTCGTTTTATCATCCGCCTCAATGTACCAGGATTTTACTAATTTCTTCATTATTCAGGCTGTAATTCTCTGGAATGCATTTTATGTAGACATCAAGAAAATTCCAACGAAAATTTCGATTAAGCGACACATCCGGCAGTACTATTTAACGCAAGTCACATGAGCTGAGTTCTTGAGTTTATTGGTGTAAAATATGTTTATTTAATATGTATGTATTTATGAAATGAAATTAAATGAAATAATATTTTATTCGAAGTTGGTTTTTACGAACACTTTTCGAACGTCAAACTACGCCATCGCTTCAACAAATGCCTACTGTGAATGGTCTCGGAAGAAGAAGCGGCAAGAACTCCCGAGGAGATTATTTTCCTATTCACAGTTACAGAACGCACTTAAACTGGCTTAATATTAAAGTCATGTCCAAGCAGTCTTATCCTGAAAGTAATCATCACGTTTGTAATAACCTTTCCGCATAAGAACGCCTTTGAGCTGAGTTTTAAATTTACAATATGGCATTTCTGTCAATGCTAATGGAATTTAATTATAAATATTTACACATCTACTCATGAAAGAGCCACAAACAATCAGTTTAGCCTTATTCCTAGTATTAATACTGTGAACATTAATCTTCGTAAGAAAACTATCAGAGTATTTTTAACGTACATAATATTATCTAAAATATATTGTGATGCTACAGTTAATATATCAATTTCTTTAAAGAGATAGAAAGGTTGTAAATGGCGCATACTGCTCTTTTCTGTAATATAAAAATCAACTTAATATCTGCAGCTGAGCCCCACAACAACAGACCATAAGACATCACACTGTAAAAGTAGCTAAAATAAACTAATCTTGCTGTTTCTACATCTGTTAAGAGCCTCACTTTCTTAACAGCGTAGGCAGCAGATATGTATATTGTACTAGCAGCCCGTCCCAACATCAGATCAACAATAAATTATTATATACATACATACACTTGATTATAACCTTTGTCCACCTGGAATAATTTACCTTTCAAATGGTAAAAGAATTTTTCAAATTCCTATTCGCATGTACATAAATTAACAAAATTTGTGTTCTCTCTTTATAACATAGGTGTAGGTATATTTTTGTATGAATGTAGATATATATATTTTTTATACTTATAACAAAAAGAAGTAAGTTTCACTAAGTACCATTAATTTATCTTTGTAAATGTTAATTTTTAATACCAAATCTTGTGGCCAGTACCCAGGGTTGACTGGTAGAGAATGCTATCACGCATTAAGGTCGCCGATTGTATTCATTATTTTAAGGATTTTTACAATAAAGGATAAATAAAATAACTATATAAAATGCAGTTAACACAAAATGTGAAATTAATAAAAAACTATAATATAATCTACATTGATAATACTATACTATACTATACTGCTACCATATTGATATACTAATATAATATACATATATACTCAACTTAGCTAGTTGAATAACTTCATTACTTACTGAGCATTTTGAAAAGAAGCATACACATAGATTTTACAATGGTGCTAAAAATAGTAATCTGATAATAATAAGTTCTTAAATTTAAAAAAAAGTTAATATTTGATTAAAAATCTGTTTTTAAATTTTATTTTTTTGAAATCTTCATTCAAGATTTATAATATGTTCAACTTCATTAAAATCTTCAATATGACACGTAACATTTACGAGTGCATCAACATGAATGATTTATTGAGCCAATGTGATAACAAATGTGTTTGAAATACCTACTAATATTATAAAAGGGATATTCAGAGCGGACGTAATTAAATTTAAAGGGGTATGCATGCAGGTGCAAATAAGTGAGTAGGTTAAGAGTATAATGGTGAATATTAAATAGAAAATTTGAAATCATTAACAGTGAGGAAAAATAAACATGATGCGTTTAAAAAAAAAACAAAATTTCGGTAGAAACACTCCATCTGATGGAAGAGTGACATACAGACCTCTTGTCAGCTACGTCGAAAAACTAGGTGCGCAACAATACTATAAGGAAGCTGGTGCTAGTGCCTTCGAGACTTTAACAACACACGAGTTGTAATCATGACAAACTTCATTGCCCCTATCTGATACTTTACAGAAGATCTGCCCAAAGTTAGCCGAGATGAGATCGCGAAAGCCCCAAAAAAACTTAAAAATGGAAAAGCCCCAGGGTAAGACGAGATTACTACCGAGCTTTTGAAAACTGGAAGAGTTCCTTTTATTGAGAGAGCTCCACGGGTGCGATGGGCTCTTTTTAGGAAAAGAGAAAAGACCCCATTGAAAAAATATCGTCCGAATTTGCTTGTGAGCCATATTTACAAGTTGTTTTCAAAAGTCTGCCCGGGACAGGCTGGTTGTCGATGCAACTACAGTACGATATACCACATCTATACCTTGCAGCAGATTTTACAGAAAACCAAGCAGAAGAATCGGCTCTTATACTTAGCGTCTGGGCTATGAAAAAGTCTTTACTCCATGGAAATGTTATCTGTTCTGGAGTCTCTGCACCTTTACCAAGTGGACTGACGTAACATCAAAGTGATGACATGACTATATAATGTCGCAACGATGACCATGTAATTTCAGAATCAGAGTACTAGAGATATCCACCTATGCCGAAGAGTGAAACTGTTCACCGACGGCTTGGAGGATATTTTAAAGATGCTGGGCTGAAAAAATGACTGCATCAATATAAACGGAAAATAAATCTCTGACTTACAATTCCCAGATGACTTCGTAATTACAGCCTAGACGCTGCGGGACCTACAACAAATGCTGAATAGCTTAGTTCTTCTTATAGCATAGGTCTTCGGATAAATGTAGATAAAAACAAAATCATACACAACGAGCACATAGTTTAGCAATCTGTTGCCATATACAGACTCTTGAAGTTGTTCAGCATTATGTTTACGTAGGGCGAACTCCCCAACTAGGTAAGAACAGTTTTTACAAGGAAGTCCAGAGAAGTATACGGTTGAGTTGGGTAGCGTTCGGAAAACTCCATCAGGTCTTCTCATCGTCTTTAATCAGTACCTTCTACCTGTTATGATATACGGAACTATGAAATCGACACTTACGGTGTCACTAGCTCCCTAATTTAGCAACTCAACACGGTACGGATGTAGCATGCTGGTCAGGCTGGCACTAGTAAAACTTACTAAAATTAATAATTTAGAAATTGCTTTTCACTTAAAAATAAATAAATAAAACAATAAATTTCGGGTACTTAAATAAGAAATATACTTAATTATATCATTTACAATTTGTCAGAATTACCCTTAATAGCAGCAAAATTTCACTATCTATAATATTCACTGCAATTCTTTCAGATATAAATAAATTCAATTGACTATTTAAATCACATAAGTTTCAATAGAAAATGGATGATTAAATCATCATATACATATACATTATAAATTTTATGCTCAATTGTATGAAGTATAGATTTTAACCCGTTATGGACTTATATTTTACGTTCCTACATCTTAGTTCCCAAAACAAACTTGAATTATACTTGGAACAAGTTCAAAAGGCTTGCGGCACTGTGTAGGAAAACATTTGCCAAATTAACCTGACGCTAGAGAGTATACTTATTTAGGGCAGAGGCAACCTCGTGACTTGAATGCAATGAGGGACCTCGTACCTACTTCCTATGTAAAAATTGCTACTTCTATTTAGATAGTGCTAAATTTGTGTAGACTTTTTCTTTTTAAAATCTTAATAAAAAATAAGTATAAGCGTCTAGAATTTATTTACAACTAAACAGAACTTTCATAGAAAAATATCTCACATTATGGAATCCCTACCTTTTTATGGGTATCTCAGCTCAGTATTTGGTAGCCGAAGTCTTTATATATAATAGAACGGTACATTTGTAAAGCATAAAAATCTTAGAGTCTTTACTAATCAAAACACACTCACAACAAATATAATTATATAAATAAATAGTCCCTAAGAGACCTGGCTTCTTATTTTTATTATAAAATCATATTTTTTCGAACATATTTAGATACAAATCGTTAAATTTAATTTATCGATTATTAGCGAATATCGAATATTTTTGTTGTTATTAATAAATATTTTGATTTTAATGGAGTATTAAAGTCAACATACTTTCAAACAAGCGATAATACAAAATTTAATTTACAAATTTTAATCTTACATTTTTATAAGCCGAATACTCCTTTGGATATCGATAACGATCTGAAATTTTCATATCACTCACTTTACCGCCCTCCTCTTTAATCTTAAATTTTGTTTCAAATAATATGCATACTAGAAACTATACAATAATAATCTATAATTTCATGAAGCATCAACCGTGAAACATGAAGATGAAGATGAAAATAAAGATGACTTCTTTGATTACACATGTTATTTTGGTTCCTTGTTCTTTGGTGGAACATACAGGATATAGCTGTATCCGTTAATATATTAAAAAAGAGGAAATATCTTTGTTTCTGGTAGTTTTTTTAACTATGTATTTGTAACCGAGTATGACAATGCTAAGATTGTTAATAAAAAATACAAATTGTCATTGTTAAAGTACTGTTAAAATCATTTTCAAACCGAAAGTATACCAAGCATAAATACTTAACTAAGAGAGCATAAAACAACACTCACCATACTCGGGGCACATGCTAAACAGCGCTACAGCCAGGAAAAAGCCGATCACTTCGCCTCCAAAACCTTTGCAGGCCATTTTTTTTATTTAGCTCAACTGCCGCTGGCCTTTACCAACATTTTTCTTGTCTATTTTGTGTTTCACTGAAACCTCCGCAGTGCATTGATCGTCCTTTTACCGTAAAACGATCCCACGGGCAACATTGTCGTCGGCTCTAATCAACGTTTTCACTGTTCCTAAGTGCGGTCACATCTGAAACAAAGGAATAATTTACTTTTTATATGGGCTACAATTTAAACATCCTAAAAAAATTTACGCTTCTAGAAACGTTTATTACACTGACCATTAATCAAGCGATTACTTACAGTCGTATTATATTATCATACATGGATGTGTTTAAAGTGTACTGTACTTATATGTAAAAGTGTCAATACGAAATTTCACAACACTTCTGATATCTGCGGCTAAAGCTACAATTATATTGAGGCTGTTGTCGTTAGGGGGATACCATAAAGTTAATATACAAGTAATAGAGGAACACAGTGTGCGACTAAGATTTCGAGCTTTACCGAAAATCCTACTTACGAGAAAGAGATGCAAGAAAATTTACCGTAGGACTGTTTTCAAACTATTTACTCTCCATTACTCTCTTGTCAAAAAATTGCTATTTGTTATTTTATTAGTTTCACTTCAGTCTTTCTATATTTTATGAGATTAAAAATAGTAAACATAATGTTGTCGTATTCACTATTAAATTGAAGGGTTACTTATAACAATAACCCAAACAAAGAGGCAATACACAGGTAAGTACTGATAGTGCAATACTACTTTCACGATGCTTATTTCCATAGAAATTTATCTTAAAATTATATAAATTAAGATTAATAACATGCAATAAATACTCCATTTTATGAATAATAATTTATTTTTCATAATTATGTGTAAGATAAAAAGATAATGTGTACGTGAAAATGATACCGTTTCGTATAGGACTTGCACAAAATCTATCGATAAGTGGATAATTTTTAAATAGATATAAATAAATATTTTTTGTTTTATCTAAATTTGTTCATATTTTACCTTTTTAGTTTCGGTTACAGCTTGTAAACACATTGGATAGTAAATAGATAGACTGATATAAAGGTGCATCTTTTGCTTTAGAATAGTATTAGCTCCTGAAATTGATAAAATTTGGCGAATTTTATATTTGTTATTATTATGATATGACAATAAACGGCGAATGTAATTTCAAATTTATTGACAAATTTTACTTCTTCAAGGTTTCCTGTAAATACAGTTCATAAAGAAAAACGGATTCGAATGTTAAACCAGATAGGTAGGTTTCCTCACAAAATTTACAGTAGACATTTTAAGGGCAACTATTTTGTTATACGAAATCACTGACATGTTAATGAAGAATCTATACCTCCAAAATTTCCTTTCTGAGTGCAATAAGTTATATCGATATACATCAAAGAATTAATTAAAACCAATAAGCATTATTATTATTGTTCTCTTTAGTACCGTTTGTTTTATCCTCACTATCACGTTTTGTTTTATCCTCTCCAATAAGGTTAAGTTTAGAAGAAGCGAAGTAAAGAGAAGTTACTAGGATTAGCATGGTCTTATTAATTTAACATGTAATAATTAATTAATAGAACGAATTAAATATAGCAAAAACACCTGTGATGGAATAGTCGACATTTATGTCGATAATGCATGGACGTGAATTTGACTTTACAAAAAGTATTTTTCACTCACATGCACATTTATGTTTTGGTGACGCTATTTTGAGATGAGTGTTCCTCTATTACGTAACTCTATGGGGGATACATCACTTTGTGTTTGCACTTGCTAAATCAAAAATGTTTTTTTCTGTAATAAAACATTTCTGCGGTTCTTGAAATCGGAACGTTGACAAAGAGAAATTGGAGAAATAACATTGTGGCACATTTTTAAATTTTCTTTGAAATAAAAATGAAACGCGACGCCACGCTAGTACGTCATTAGGAAAAATGAGTATTTTTTAACAGAAAATGTTGGAATTTTGTAACTTTTCCTCTCAAGATGGTGAATAAATTATATCTAAGTACTTCAGATAGTTTTCAAAGTAACTTAAAACATTTCTCCATTTCACCCATTACATCGGGTGTCTATAGGTACTTGTGTAAGTTAAAGTAAGAATATATACTTCATTACACTTAACATGAAATACTACGATTAATTTTTTTAATGAATAATAAATATTTAAATATTGTGGTGGTAAATAAATGTTACTTATTATTAGCGACTTTCAAAATGGTGTCTCACTTATATGCATAGATAGTGCATGCTTAAAGTATTAATAGTCAACTATCAGTTGCCACTATTGAGATTTTAGTAATACACCTTGACAGAAAGAAGTACGTCAAACTTAATCCTTTAAGACTTGACTCCGTCTTTCAGTTATTGGACTTCACACACCCGACATATAAAACATTGGACTTTTTCTTAAAAATTATACCGGTAAATCATTAAATTTAAGATTGCCAATTTTATTCGACTACTAAGCAAGGACTGAATAAGTAGTTTCCTTTATAAAATAGCCGACGATAGTCGCAGTTGAAATATACAAACCATTATAAACTTCATATTACATTTTATCAATTCATTAACGAGAATGGTACGTAGTGAATAATTAATATGCCAAGATATTAATTGATAACATATAAAAAATATTTTTTATAAATGAGGTGTGCAAAGGTTTATTTTTAGCTATATTTAATGATAATATTTTAAATTATAACTGTTAATTTAAATTTAATTAAGCGCTAATCGGTGCATTATATTTTTGGTCAATCCATCTTTTGCTAATATAAATAGATCGATGGTTTATCAACACGTCATTTAGCGCCCCCTTTCCCTAAAGGGGGTCGCATCAGATGTCGGCTTCAAGGCCTCCAGGCCAAAGCCAGTCTCGGGTGGTGTTTAGTGGGTAGCCCCTAGGTTTCTCGGGAGTCCCACATAACCAGCGCAGCCGGCTGCGCTGGTATGCATAAAGCATTCACCACCCCCCTCCCCCACTTTCCGGAGGGTAGCCCTTTTTCAAATTGTCTGGGCGCAAAAAAAAAAAAATCAACACGTCACACTTCCGTTTCTGCTCCCGTAGCAGACGGACCCCTCCGACATACTCTCGAGTAAGTCATCTCATTTTTCGACTGCATATCTGTGTCGTCGATACCGCATCGACCGCGACTTAATTGTTGCCTTTTTAGTTCCATTTTGTGTTGGCAATAACTAAGTTTCCGTTTCGCGTTTTGAGTTGGTGGATACCTAACGGTGACAACGAAACCAACTAGCGTTGACCCGGTGCGCTTCTCAGTCCTCTCGGACTGAGAGAAACCGGAGACCCGATCCCACTGCACTGGGCCTTCCCAGGGTGACGGTTAGTGGCTATTTCCGCTAGGGATAGTCACTGTTCTCGTAGTCCTCGTTCGTTTCCGTTTTCGGTTTTAGATTCCGTTTTTCGTTCCTTCGCTCCGCTCCCTGCTGCGGCAGGGAGGTGTTGTTAGGAAGATGAATCCAGCCGAGTTAGGTCTCATCCGTCGCATCCTCGAAGTCATATCTCCGCTCATTAAAGCGCCTCTCGATGAGAAGGCAATCCTCCGGGCCCTCGCGCCACAGACCGACTCACCCGCGTCCCCTGACGCCTCACCAGCCCATGATGTAGAATTTTCCGACGCGAATTCTCTCTCATCGCGGAAAAGACCAATCGAGTCCGATGGCTCATCTCACGAGGTGTCGGACGACGGTACCCTTACGCCGTCGCAGTCAGACGATCAGGCCTTCCAGCCGGTCGAGAGCAAGCGCACTAAGCGTCTCACCAAGCGCATCGCGAAGGCGTCCGCAGAAGGAAAACCTTCCCTCCCCTCCGCCTCCCAGCCCGCCCCGCTCATGTCCATTGACACCAGCGCCCCGTCCTCCTCGAGACATCTCCCTCCCATTAAACCGGCATCCCGCTGCTCACCCGTCCCTCCCCAAGTAAAGGCCCCGCCACCGGTATTTGTCTGGAATAAATCCAAGTGGCTTCTAGTCACTCAGCTGTGCTCCGACAGCAAAGTCTATTAGACCCACGCAAAGGTTACCGGCGACACCGTGAAGGTGACTTCTCCAAACACTGACGTTTTCCGTGCCCTAACGAGGCTACTCACCTTAAACAAGATCCCGTTCCACACCTACGCCCTTCCGGAAGAGCACGAGGTGCGAGCCGTCCTCCGCGGAGTCCCCTTCGAGCTTCCCAATGAAGCTATCCTCGCCGACTTAGTCGCCCAAGGACATCCAGTCGAAGCTGTACACAAGATGTACAGCAACACAGGCAGACAATACCCGCTGGCTCTAGCCATCCTCTCCAACACTCCCGAGTCCCGGAACATTTTCCGCGACGACATTACCATCTGTGGTCTCTCATTTATTAAAGTAGAACCCCCGCATAGACGCGGCTTCCCCGGTCAATGCCATCGCTGCCAGCTTTACGGCCACGTAGCAGCGAACTGTTCCGCTAACTCCAGGTGCGTTAAGTGCCTGGAACCTCACAGCACGAAAGAGTGCTCGCGTACATACGACTCGGAGTCGCCTCCAGCCTGCGTCCTCTGCGGCCAAGCCGGCCACCCGGCCAACTACCGTGGCTGTCCCAGAGCTCCCCGCCCCATCCCATTCAGGACTGCCGCAAGGAAGTCTTGGAGAAACATCCAACCTGGCCCTCCGCCGAACACCGAAGCCAACTTCCCTCCTCTGAGGACGCCTACCGCACCGCCTACACCCGAGCATTTCAACTCGTGGAGACGCACCGATACTTCTGCGGCACCCGTAGCTGCTCCCCGCCCTGCCCCGGCCGCCCCGCGCGACCGAAAACAGGCGGAACCTAGGAATTCCAACACCTCGCAATCAGAGGGCAAGTCGTCTCTGGCCGAGGACATGAAAATCGTTTACGACGTCATTCAAAACGTCGACATCGCCGAAATCTCCATCCTGGCTCGCAAGATACGGGCGGCGACCACACCTCAGCAGCGCCTCCTAGCGCTCACTGAGCACAGCCATCTACTAACGTCGTTATAATGGCCCAAGCACTCAGTGCGCCTTCCTGTCACACCGGTCGTAACAAACCCAAGGGCGTCTCGCTCGTCTCGTATAACACTCGCGGCCTCCGCCTCAACATCTCTGAATTGAAGGAATTCGTTCGCAACAACGCTACTGACTTACTACTAGTTCAAGAAACCTTTTTAAAACTCGCCCACACCAAGGGCCTATCAATTCCCTCGTACAACCTTATACGCAACGACAGAAACGACAGAACCGACAGACGCCCTGGTGGCGCCACAAGCCGCGCAAGCGGTGGCACCGCTTTTTACTTTAGAAAGTCGCTCCACTGTTCCCCTATTGAGACTCCTACACTCACTAACTTAGAAGCCACTGTTTGCAAGCTAGGTATGACTGGGCATCTGTCCCTGATCATAGCCTCAGTCTATAATCCGTCGGGAACTCCGCTTTTAAACTCGGACTTAGAGGCCCTACTCTCTCTAGGAGACTCGGTTATTTTATTTGGAGATCTCAACTCCAAACACACAGATTGGAAGTGTCGATCGACCAACGCGAATGATAACAAACTCAGTCAATTCATAGCAACTCGGGACGTCGATGTCCTTTGTCCTTCCTCCCCTACTCATTACCCGGATCGAGCACCTCCGGACATTATCGATCTCGGATTAGTTAAAGGAGTCGCTCTCAATCTAAGGGCGATTGAAACGCTCAACGACTTAGGCTCTGACCACCGGCCGGTCTCTCTCAAACTCGGGCCTTATGCCACCGAACCAGTCACCTACTAAAACCTTCACCAACTGGGAAGGCTATAAAAAATCACTCGTAGCAGGTCTCGATGCCGCCGGCTCACCACTGGCTATCAACTCAGACTACTTCGTCAATACGGAAAAGATAGACTCAGCGGTCAACTCTCTAACTTATTTAGTACAATCATCTCTCCGTGACAACGAGCGTGTAGTCGAGGTGCCAAACCGAAAACTACCACTCGATGTTAGGAATCTTATTCAAGCCAAGAATGCAGCCCTGAGAAGGGCCGCACTCTACCCCACCCCAACGTATAGGAAGCGAGCAAACGCTCTCCAGCGACGTGCTCGCTCTCGTCTTGCCGAAGTGAGGAACTCCAATTGGGACTCCCTCATGGAGGGGATCACACCCTCCCATCGGGCGTTCTACAAGGTGGCGAAAGCCTTCCGAGTAGGCGCCCAACCTCTCATCCAGCCTTTATCGCGTCCCGATGGCAGTATCGCCTTCGAAGACGTCGATAAAGCCGAATGTTTCGCTGACAGTATAGCTTCTCAATGCTCTCCCAGTTCGCAACCATGCACTCCTTCCCACATAGAATGAGTAGAGGATGAGGTCCGTCAAAAGAACTCACTCCCTGTCACCGCTGAGCCCATCGTTGTTTCCGTTGACGAAGTCCAAGACATCATCCGGGGTTTAAAACCCCGGAAAGCGCCAGGAGCCGACGGCGTATCTAACGTCGCGCTTAAACATTTCCCCGAGCAGGTTCTTTCTTTTTTAGTTCTCATTTTTAATGCCTGCTTGCATCAGTGCTTCTTTCCAACCGCTTGGAAGGAAGCAATCGTAATAGGAATTCCCAAACCCGGTAAACCACTTAATATTGCCTCAAACCACCGCCCCATCAGTCTCCTCAAGGCTATGGGGAAAGTATTCGAACGCGTCATTCAATCCAGACTTAGGAACCTTCTCTTCCCAGTAGGCGGTCAACCATTAATCATTCCACAGCAGTTCGGCTTTCGTGCCAAGCACTCGTGCCCTCAGCAAATCCATCGCATAGTGGAATATATCCTAAGCGGTTTTTATCCTAAACGTAAACGCACAATTCTTCGACGTTGCCAAAGCTTTCGATAAAGTTTGGCACGGAGAACTCCTCTATAAACTCCATTACCTAGGGTTGCCAGATCGCGTTGTTCGATTAGTCGCTTCCTATCTCCAAAACCGCTCCTTTCGTTTCAGTCACGAAGGAGTACTTTCCTTCCCACGCCCGCTAGCGGCTGGGGTTCCACAGGGCTCGTTACTCGCACCCCTGCTATTTTTAACGTATATGAATGACATACCTATCCCGAAAAACGGCGTACAAGTCTCACTATTCGCAGATGACACCGCCCTCTATTATCAATCGCAGAAGTTAGATTCAGTCCTCTTCAGACTCCAACACTCTTAATGAGCTAGGAAAATGGTTCACCAAATGGCGAATCGAAGTCAACGCGGAGAAAAGCTCCGCGGTATGGTTTCACTACAAGACCAGACATAGACAAGACGCCCCAAACATCCGTTTGCTAGGCACCCCTGTCCCGTGGAAAACCACTACCAAATACCTAGGAGTAACTCTCGACTCCAGACTTACCTTCAGACCGCACGTTCGTAAAGTCACTAACTCCGCCAGATTCTATATGAGCCGACTCAACAGTCTGTTGGGGAGGCACAGCAAGATGTCCCTCAGAAACAAGCGAACGCTCTACAAGGTTTGCGTACGACCGGTGATGTCATACGCCGCCCCTGTCTTCGCACACGCCGATCTGCGAGTCCTCTATCCCATCCAGATTGTTCAAAACCTTTTTTGCAGGATCGCAACCAACGCTCACTGGTGCGTGAGGAACGCCGACCTGCACTTCGATTTACAACTCCCGACAATCCAGAAATCTTTTAAAGAATATTGCACTGCATTTTTCAGATCCTCAGAGGAACACTCGAATCCACTAATCAGACAGGCAGCGGATTACACCGCCCCTAGTCTTACAGGCCATCAAATCCGGAGGCCAAGAAACGCTCTCAAAGATCCCCCTGACAAGTTATCTTCGGACTTGGACTGCCGCCTGGCAGCCATAGTTAAAAACTCAAATAATAACAGTTAGTAGCATCCTTAAGATGCCACATAGTCTCTCCATTCGACAACACCTTCAGTGTTAACAACAAGCGTATGCTCCCTCGGGAATGCCGCTAGCACCCTTTCTTCTCTAAGGATGGGTCGCTTCAGATGAAGGCTTAGAGGCCACAACGCCAAAGCCAACTCGGGTGGTGTTTAGTGGGTAGGCCCCTAGGTTTCTCGGGAGTCCCACATAACCAGCGCAGCCGGCTGCGTTGGTATGCTATGAGCATTCACCACCCCCCTCCCGCGCTTTTCCGGAGGGTAGCCCATTTTCCATCTTCTGGGCGCAAAAAAAAAAACACATATAATCTTTAAGTAGTTTGTGTACTGAAATATAATGTAATATAAGCTAAATATTTTATGTGTCTCTATTTTATTGGACAATCATTAATACCTCTGAAACAAATTATAAATTTTAAATTTAACGGGTACTCACAATTACGACCCAATAACATAGACTACGGTTACTGTGACCGGTGAAATATCGGTGAAAATACACAAATTATAGTGCCCGTCATAGTTAAAATGTATTAACGTAATTAATAATATATAATTCTATAACTGTTAAAATAAGTTTATTACAATCTATAAACACTGGGTTACGTGTGTAATGAAAAAGAATGTCATAAACGACCTTTTCGCTGCTCCCGACCGACAAAACGCAATTAAAAAGAGAGTTTTTTTTGCACAATACGCTTCGTGTAATTATTTGTTGAACGCGTTACAACTGGAAGTGACCTGAAAAGGACGACGAGAACACAAAGGCGTCCGAGGTAGAAATTGTATTGTATGAGACGCTTTATACTCACCACGAGTGTCACTTCTGTTTGCTGCCACCTATATCTATTCTTTGCCGTGTCACCCACTTAATACCTACTGCTTCTGGTGTCCTCTTTTCATTAGTTTTTCTAATGAATTTTGTCACTGTCCTTCTACTTAATCAAAGTAATGTAATTCTAATTCTAACTTAAATGTTATCGTATAAGTGTGTAAAGTTTTTTATATATTTATAATGATAATAATAAAAATAATATTATATTAATACGTATCTAAAAATCAAGAAAAAATTGTCTTACGGGGATATTTTTTTTGTAATAAAAGCCGGCAAATGCAAACACGATGGTAAATTGTGCCCACTGCTCATCTTGGCCCGCTACGGTCATCATCAACAATTCGCCTATTAATGAGGAGGCAATGAACCCGTTTGTTAAATGGCTCTCCATCGAGATTTTTTTATGTTCATAGCCGAAAAGCGACTAGACGGTCCAACAGATGGCCATCAACTTGCCATAAAGCGAAGAAATCTATTTGGTTAACGGGTTTCCACGACTATTCTACAAATACTGAAACAAAGAGTTCTTAGCAATTCGAGAAGCAAATAATAAACTTAAAACACGCAGTATTAGAGTTGCAAGTCTATCTTAGTTAAAATGTCACACGACCAATAGAGGCGCTTGTGAAATCGTTAATTTTTTATGTTGACACTTCTATATAAATAAATAATCCAACCTGAATCTAATCGAATATCTTCAAAGTACGAGTACTGTTAAAGATTTTGATACCCTATACTGAGGATTCAGAGGATTTATTAAATCGCAATCCCGAATCGACTAATCTTAATGAAGAGATCAACACAAAGCGCAAAAAGAGCCCGTTTTTCAAACAGATTTAAAATATTCCAAAGGTGTTTCAAATCACCAGGCTTTTTACAACCAACCTTAATTCCGATGGTACTTTCCCATGTTTACTGAAACTGCTTCCACCTAAACCAGAGCTTCCCAAAGTTTTTTATTTTGTCGGCCACATGGCATGTTTTTCCGTTTTTGGTAGACACCTGTTTACCTAATATTGCAAAATAATATTTATTGTAATTTTATCAATATCAAGTCTGTTTTTGACAGCTGGTTTAGTGCTACTCGCTTTGACAGGTTAAATTTGTAACAGTAATCAGGTGTAATGTGAAAAATAAAAAAATCTTAAGTCAAGAATTTTTTTTACTTCGTCCGAGATAATTTCGGGCTCCCTAACTTATATCTTGAATCAAGAATATTTATACTATAGCCAAGATTTTATAGTGTAGTTAAGAAGTTGACACAGGCTACAATTCACCGCGGAAAAACATTTTTTACAATATAAATAACTTACACGCAGAGATAATAAAAACGTAAGTTATACAGATAAATAGATATAGATGTTAATTTATATGTCTACAAAAAAGTACTATGAAAGTAAATAGGTACCTTAACCTATATAGAAATATGGATAATTCCATTCTCCATCCATGGAACGGCGAAATTTAAGTAACGACCTGTCTAAATGAAGTCCACTATTGTGGACCCCCATTTGCGTCTCATGTACCTCATTTTCTTTTTCGCTGACGCGTACGTACCTCTTCGTTCTCCTCGTTGACCCCTGAGGGTCGATATAGATCACTTTGAGTAACACAGCTAATGGGGACTGATTGATTAATCGGATTAGTAATCAATTGAAACGTCGGAAATTCTTCCGTCACCGGAAGACGTCTGCCATGACGTAATAACTGCTATCTAATAACAAGAATTGATACCGATAGTTCAACATGTCGTATGGAGCACGGAAGAGAAAGCACTGCTCAATATGCCCACCCCTCCGTTCCTCCTCCTAGAAAAAATCAAGTAATGACTGATGCCTCAGGTATTGAAGATGGACATAGCCGGCAATAATTATTTACCATCAGGTGCCTACATGCCTACGGGTATGTCTCTTTACAATTGACATAGAAAAAATCTTCCCTTCGCTTCTAGAAACCTTGTGTAGCTGTAAAATGTGATTTTTATGAGTTCAACTGCAAAAATTACGTATTTATTGACGAATTTACATTGTAAGTAAGTAAGTAGCCATAGGTTATATTTTATCGTAGAGGGTGGAATTTCTCAAATTCCTTTCTCAAAGTATCAGTTATGTTTCAGCCGGATGTTGACGAGCTAGTCAACGAGGTCAAAGATTATATATTTAGATTAAAAATACAAAAAAATACAAATACAATTTTTTTTTTATTAAATGTTTAATAAAATTGTTCATCCATTTAATAGTTTCTACTAGTTTCTAGTTGAATTTAAATGATTTTTAATGAGCAATTCCTTAACCGCTCTCATTGCTGGAGACCCGAGCATAGCAATGGGAGAGTAGTATTATGCAATAGTAGTATTATGGGTTGTAATATTGATAACGAATGAACAATTTATTTATTCATAACTCTGTCATTTGTTATGTCTATTATGCCCGGGGTCGACTCATCAGTGATTCATATTACATTAACATCTGTACTAGCGAATAAGTTAAATATTTGCCGCAGAATAAATTTAGTGGACTTCTTATTGCTACCCTAATGAAATATGGAAAATAATAGTTTATTTAAAGGTTATATGGAAAACGTTATTTTCATTTAGCAACCACAAAGCAAGCTGTATATCCAGAGTAAAACACTGGGAGTAATAACGTCTATTGGTTTATGCTTTTTAATTAGAAAAGGTATTAAAAAGTGCAAAGCAAATGCAAAGTAACTAATATAAGCTTTTAGATAAAAACTGAATGGATTTATAATTTTAAAGCTAAATAAAAATGAAAAGGCTAGGTTAAATGATTTTTACGATAGGATTTATTTTGTTGGTTCTTAATATCACTTTATGTTATTATAAATTAATTTAACTAATTTATATTACTCATACAATCATCAGTATCGGAGCATGTACTGTCGAATCAGGGCGTAAATCAAATTTAAATATGCATCTTTCTTAAAATATCTATGTGTGCAAAATTCGAAATTAGATATTACAAAGCTATTACGTTGTAATTATATTTAATTGCAATCTAGTGTGTATTTCACCGTATTTTTTTGCATATATTAAAGCAGTTACTAATGGAATACCCAAATATTTGAATTTTCAATTTACTTTGTCCTTTACCTAAAGGTTGTCTGGGAAAGATAATGCAATTGCAATAAGGCCCACGTCGTTTATTGTTTTCGTATTAACTTATTGTTTTGTTTACGCTTTGATATGTCGCGCTGTAACTATGTAATAAAATCTAAGACGCTTTCGACCACTTCTAGTTCTTGTATCATCATGAACTTTGGTAGGTGTGTTAATATTAGATATACGATAATAATATGGTACCACTGAACTGGTCTGTACTGTTTTTAGGATTTCATATTTAGCTTCTAACAACGAAACCTTAGAAACAATTATACGTTTATACGACGCCCAGGTTTTCTAAGAATTTACTAAACTTTACTAACAAGAGTTGAACGATAAAACTTATTTAATTATTATGAATCTACTTTACCGCCAGTACAATGTATCGTGAAATATCTTTAGATAAACATAACACCTTCCTTCCTCCAATACAGGAAACATGCATTTATAATAATGAGAAGTATATTAATACTAATTTTATAACGATCGATACCACCAAAGTAACGCCTGATTAATTAAGTTTACTATGCCTTGAGGCTTCAAAAATTTCCAATTTACTGCATATAAAGGCTCCAAATATAACCTAAACTTTCCTTAAAACTAATTTAATTACTATAAGTAACAATTAAATCTTATAATTAAGCCTAAACGGATTCCTATCGAAGTTGGATAAATAATGTCTTAATTATTCTAGTAGTTGGGAGGTGAAGACATCGCGATTGACATCAATCAATATTTCGTAATCACCGAGTTGCGGTTATTTCAGGCCTATGTCCAGCACTGGACGTCTTCCGGCTGATGATAATGAGTTGCAGTTTATTGTAACTAACAAATATCGATGTCTCACATCTGACGGTGGTGTGAGCAATCATAAGCTTAGGTTTAGTTCCCCCGACCGGGTTCTTAGAAGTTTGATCAAAGTTGTACGGTTCGAGTGAACCATGCACTTCCCCGCGAGTTAGTATTAAGGCAATCCCATAAGACTATTATTTTGGTCTTTAACCGGATCGAGTACCACAACACAATAACAACTTCTTCTATACAAGTAAAGTTTTTAAATCTATCTCGGAGTACTTTAAGATAGCTCTAATCGATACCTGTGAAATAAATTATACAAATTGATAAACGCCGTATAGATAGATTCCTTAGATTTCTTGCCGCTTCTTCTTCGAGGACCACGGACTCACGGTAGAGATTTGGAGAGGCGATGGCGTAGTTTGAGTTTCGAAAAGTATTTGTAAAAACAAACTTTGAATAAATATTATTTCGTTTATTCATTCAGACATAACTTAATCTCAATCTTTAGGTTAATTATCGAAAAAGAGCGGTGATGCGGCTTTTAAATACACTAATTCTGTTTAATTTTTTGGAGATGTTTTAAAGCTCAAGAATTGGAAATTAAAAATAATTTATTTGTTATCATTTGTTACAAAATTTTATTGATAACTCGTACGCTATAGTATAATTTTTTTCTCCGTGTAGTTTGGGTCATAATAGATAGGCCGCCTAGGGCGGTGAGCATGTTGCGCGAGCGCAACGCCATTATCGATAAAAACAAATGAGTCATCGAAGGCAGGTGCACGGCGGCGGTGCGGTATACAAAGGGTGCTGCGATATAGTTATGTTATGATCATTGTTTGTCATTTGTTATGTAAATTGTTTTTCATCATTACCCCCACCTAATACCTGCAAATTAATGCAATGCTAATTTAGTACATATATTGAAGAGAAAATAAGTGTTTTTGCGCATTCGTTCTTTGAATTTCTTTAGTGACACAATGGCTACTCTATTTTAAATCATTATTATTCTTATTTTAATAAATACGTTGTTTTATCTATTTTTCTTTCATTTTTATCACAATCCCACATAATGAATCCCACATAATGACAAAACTAAATACACTATCGATAACGCTTATCGACAACAATAATGTGCATCACTATGCCCGCCCATAAGGCCCGTGAGTGAGAGAGAGAGCAAAATACTCGCTTCATCTCTCCGACGTTTTATGACGCAAACTGCACGGAGAGAAAAATTATACTATACGATATCTTTGTCGTGGACAACTCGGTTCAATTGTCTCGTTATAAATGAGACCAAAAAAATATATATTTTCATAAAAAACTACTTTTTTATTTATATCATTATTGTTATTTTTTTTATTTCAATATAAACATTAGGTAATGTAATTCTGAATTTCATGAAATCTATGCACTATAATACAATAATCATGTCAATTCAATTCCGAACCCGGAAAATGTATAAAAAAGATACGACTAGAACAATGTTGCCCAATGAAGTGCTATGATCACCTTCGCCACGGACGCCCCGCAAATTTTATTAAGGGATTCAGGTCAACGTGATAGAATTACTCGCGCTGCTAAATAGGTAAACTAAACATCTAATACGGCACGACCCTAAGTTATCTATTCTTTAGACGCGAGCCCACGTCAAAACTTTTACACCTGCGTAAATCTACTTTCTGAATTCATTGTAAAAACATAAAATCCTCCTAGGAGTTAACTTCTGATCCTCCTTTTAGTTCCTTTCGCTCCTTGATCGTTGAAATGATTTTCTCTTGAACAAGGCTATAGATATTTATTTAATAATAAAACAATTGGATAATTCCAATGGTCCTTATGATCAACGCTATCGAATTCGTCAGCTTTTTAGACCGTAAAACTAACGTCTTTTCCGTTTATTTTGCCGTCTATTAACGTTGCCAATCGAAATATGTATTGCGATTAAATGCCAGTTATATGAACTTCGATTCACTGTAGTATGAAAGAAGCCGAGAGAAGTCAGTTTTGTCATAATGCTATAACTCAGCAGCCAGTGTGAAAACTAATATAAACCTTATTGCTTCATTAGTCTCAGATAAGTTGAGTTTGTGATTGTTGTGAATCAAACTAATCGTCTCGCCAAATTCGCGGAAAGCATTTTATTTTTGTACACACCGAGTAACTTTTACGACTTAATGTCAATTTGGTTATTATGAAAATAAATAATCGAACGAAAATAGTAAATACATAATACGGGTCATAAAAAAGCAATAATGACATTAACAACCGCTACGCTACATTTTCCATATACTGTATTCTAAATAGATTATCGTTTCAATATGAAAATGTTATTCATATGATTCATATATTCAATATGAATATAATTACAGTAAAGAAATGCTGAACTTTTACATAGTTCTTATCGATTTTTGTAGAATGTGTTGGATAGTTCGAGAAACGTCAGATAGATTCGTCAATTAATCTCAATGTCTATCTTTAGATTGAATATTTTAAACAGGCATTAGTCATATGCTCCATAAAAAGTAATATTTAAACTACCTATAAACTAGATCAAGGAGATGCCTGTTTATTCAGAGCAGCAGCAACTCTAAGCCGCTTTGGATACTAAGTTACAACGGAATGACCTCTTGACCTGATTACGCCTCCAGATGCGTGTTTCTGCCTAATTTCCACACAAATTCTTCTGTTTCAGCATTTCACAGATTCTGTAATTATTATAAATATATTGCATTAACAGAGTATTCATATTTTCATATGTTTATTCAATATTAGATTTTTACAATTCTCAATAGGCCTGAAATAACAGAATCCATAAATAAATTCTTAAAACATAAATATTGCACAACATAAATAAAATTGAGATTACCGGTATCCGTTGATATAAACTGTTCCATTCTTCGTTTGGAGTCATATAAACACGCCATAAAAACAAGTTTTGTACTAAACATAAAAACGGTTTATGAGACAACCGACGTCGTTTCTCAACAAGAAAACATCGCGAAGGATTGCGATACAATCATTATAATATGTATTCACGATTTCAAAATATATTACAGAATTCAGCAACATCTGAACATAATTTGTGTGTAAAAATGTGGCGTCTTGCGTCCAATTTCAATGTTGAAAGGTACTACTAATATTATTCAAATATCATTCTCAGTATATATTCAATTTTAATTAGATGCCCATATTATATAAATTGATTGATTATGTACATTTTATATAGTCTATGTTACTTGTGCACTTGACACTCTTGACAGCAGTTAATGAAAAATAAACGTATAACGTAAAGTATCATTATGGTGTTCAGAAAATATAAGTCATATTTTTTTTAAACTAATAGTATAATTAATAAAACTTATAAAAGCAAATGAAAAAATATAACTTAATAAAAACAATTTAATTAAGTAAAAAAGAAAAATTAAGCTTCATTACTAACCACATATTATCATAGGTAGATCTAACACATTAATCTGATAGTGTGTATAGACATTTTAATGTCTGTCAAACCTTTTTATTACTCTATACAAGATGACGACACCAGCCAAAGCAAGATTTAAATGGAGAAGTGTTAAAATTGTCGGCAGCCATTAATAAATAATACGCTCCGTACTTGGACAGCAAATAACTGGAAATATATAGCAATACTTTAGTAATTTAGGTTTTTTATCAATGTCTTGTTATAAACCGCATAATTATCCTTTTACGAGTATACCTATAAAGAAGGCTAAACAATTGCGGTTTCACAACATTCAACATTGTCAAATCACGTTCAACGTCTACTAATTTGATTTCTTTCATTGATCATGGGCAATCGTACGATGCAGTATACACCGATTTTAGTAAGGCATTCGACAGAGTAGATCATGGAATGTTGATACAGAAACTCACCAACATTGGAATTGGAGGTGTGTTTTTAAATTGGTGTAAATCATATTTGTCTCGCAGACAGTCAGTAGTCGTTGTTGGAGGGTATACATCTAAAGAATTCACTGCTACATCCGGGGTACCTCAAGGTTCACACTTGGGTCCAGTTTTCTTTAATATTTTTATAAATGACATAGGAGAGTGCTTCCAAAAGTCTAAATTCTTGATGTTTGCCGATGACTTAAAATTTTACAGAATTGTGAAGTCACCCGAAGATGCAATGTCGTTACAGAACGATTTAGATAATCTGGTAACATGGTGTGGTGCGAACGGAATGAGCTTAAATCCTGATAAATGTCACGTGGTTCGGTTCAGCAGGAAGAAGCACTTGCCAACCAGAATCTATCATATTAATCATGCTCCACTTAAGGAAGTTACTCATACACGAGATTTAGGAGAGATTCTGGATAGTAAATTACGTTTCAACCTACATAATCGTTAAAAAGGCTTATCAAATGTTAGGATTCGTCCTACGCAACTGTAAGGAATTCAGAAACCCCAGAACTACTGTGACAAGCATTCTAGAATACTGCAGTATTGTGTGGAATCCCCATTACAGTATATATATGGAGCGTTTAGAGGGTGTACAAAAGAAATTCTTATGGCACTTGTCTTATCATTACAACATTGCTAGTAAATTTCCGAATTATAGCGATCGCCTTCTATATTTCAACGTTAAATCCCTTCGAAATCGTAGAGAGCAGCATGACATCATGTTTCTGTATAAACTAATCAACGGAATCTCTGATACACCAGACATCTTATCTAGAATAAAGATTATAATCCCTAAAACATTGCAACGACTAAAAAAACCTCCATTTAGCGTCACTAGTGCTAAAACAAACCTGGGCCAATACACTCCACTAAACCGATCGATAAAAAGTTATAATTTAATTCACAATGTAGTCAGTGACGGTGGTATCAAGACACAGTCAGGAGGTCATAAAGTCCCTCAGATTGATATTTTTTCAAATTCCTATACAATATTTAAGAAGTTAACGTCTCAACTCATTGAAAAGTAACAATTATATTTAGTTGTTAATTTACTTTAATGTATGCAAAATTCAATTCTTTAATTTAATTGTATGTATTTGTATTATTCAGTATAATTGTAATAATAATGTAATTATAATATTTTGTAATGCAATTTTAATAACTGCAATTTAAATAATTTAATTTAATTTGATGCACTTTTACTTAATAAGCATGATGTTTGTACCTATAATTGAGGTAGCACTTGGCCTTAAATTTAGATAATATTTTGTGAATGTTTAGTGTATATCTTGTTGGTGCAATAAATAAAATAAGTAAATAAATAAATTCCATGAAGTCAACTCTATTGATTACAACGATTATTTGAATTCCATCTTACTTCGCTATGGTGTCATATTTATATACACAATACTTTTAGACTTTAAAATTTTGTCCTACTCAGCATAAGCTTCCAGAATATACTTCTTAGAAAAATCTTTTCTTCACAATTATTTTTGATAGCTATTTCCAAGGCTCTCCTTACCGCAAATAGCACAAGTCTAAAACTTCTTTGACGGAGTTTATCACTAATATTTCAAAGGAAGACATCCTTTTTGCCTTACTTTTTCTTCTCCCTGCAGTTTTGTCATCGTAGTACTATACCAAAGTTGTAAAGCTACAATCAAGCTTCGTTTTACAAACGCATTTTACGGCTCTTGGAGCTTTTATTAGCATTTTAAGTAACAAAGTAACAAATTTAATTACTGACATTACTGGTTCGGCTAAAGTTGATTTCATAACAGCAAGACTAATGCATTCAAATTAAATAGAACACATTGGAGTATAATAAGATCATACAAGACATCATGACGAGCTTGGGATTTGGTATTCAAGGCAGGAAATTTACATAGATATTGAGTAAAGTTTCTACTGATTTATGTATTTGCTGGCTCGTCGTATTCATTTTTATGGTCTCTTACTATACAATGGCAACAAGGTAACAAAATTGTATGCTATATCTAAGTGAACGTAAAACAAACCGCAGGGGAAAAATTCGAGAGAATAACTGCATTTAACTCGAAGATATTGCGCTATAAATTTACGTAGTCGCTCATGGCCGTAAAGTTTTTACATCAGACCAACATACCGTGTTATAATGTAAATGAGTTTTGTTACTCTTTATTGTAGTTCTGATTTTATATATATTTCCGGATGTGAACTCCTTTATTTTATATTAATAGGTGTGAGTGCGTTAACGTTTATTTATTTAATAAATATCCAATAAGAACTATTTATAATAATAATAATAAACGGTTACACACTCACACCCCCGCACTAGGATTCCCTGTGTTGCGGATGGCATGGACATATACAATTATCACATCACAAACACCCATGACCCGAGAACAAACATTTATCTGTCACATAAATATCTGCCCCGACCGGGAATCGAACCAGGGACCCCACGCTCGGCAGGCGGGGTCACTACCAACTGGGCTACGGGGTCGTTTATGATGTGGGAGTCAACAGAGAAGAATAAATAGACTTTTTTTTGTAAGTTGGTGCGTTTGACATCTTAGACTTCATCACCACTTACCGGCTGGGGGATGGTTTTCAAGCATTCACTTACATTGTGTAAAAAAGAACCCTGAAACTTGAAACCTGTAACCCTGAAACCCAATTTATAATCTTTTATCTTAAACGATTTATCGAACATCCTATGTACCTACATCTGATTGTAGGTCATTCGACGGTCAGTTACAATAATAAATCAGTAAAAAGAAGATAACCAACTTCATTGCGGTTAATGAGAAATTATTGGATATCATTTGGAGGTTGGGATCATAAAATATTTGTATTATTTATTGTTATTATAATTTATGGAAAATTAGGAGGGTAGTTACGAACCAGGAAGGTGATGTTTTTATTTATTTATATATTTTATAACGAACTAAATAATGTTATTACGTCCTTTTTATTAACGGTTACTACGGCTTGGGTCATTAATGTTAGAATAATATAAGAAATGGGTAATATTGATGATATTATGTAAAGTAACCCAATTCTATTATAATTTATTACGATTATTTCTTACATATTTGTTTGTAAATAAAGATTAATGTTTGTCAATAATAGCACTTACCTATGGATGTACTAGACATCTTTATCTGTAAACTACACTTATACAAATGATTTATTTTAAATTTGAATTTTGAATTTCTCTCGAATGACATAGAAGGTAGCAGTATTTGAACGATATAAAAGTGTATTGTTTATTGTTTATACGTTAGGCATTCGTTCTGGTAGTTTTAAATCGCACTGATACTCCACCCAAGTGTACTGTGTGAACTTAAAGTGAAATTTTATAACCTCTCTAACACTAGGCTTTGTATTATCCAGTAAAATGTCAATGGTACTCTTCAATGGCCGTATGATTTTTATTTGACTCATGACCTACTATCCTCCAAAATTTAATAGCCGTTTCAAAACCGACAGGCACATTACTAAGGGATGTAACTAAAGCTTAACTTTCTGTATAATCGTAAATAATATTTCACCTATCAGCTTTTCTACTTATTGAGTTATCTAGTTCTGTCTATAGTTTTCAATAGTTATGTTTATGATTTAGAAAGACTCATTTGTTCGCGAAGCAACTTGCTCCATAAGAAAACAGGCAATGGCGCTAAATTTTCTTCTCAGAAATCGATTGTCTCTTTACCACCCACTTTAATCCCGACCTACCTGGCTACCAATGCCTTTCTTCTGGAAGCAACCGTCAAATATTTCTGTCGTCCTTCGACTATAGTATGGGTGTGTCAACTCGAAAACGCAATTAGAATTAGTCAACAAGCGTTATGAAAATTATTATTATCTCCGTCAACTAGGCGATAAAGTAGCATATTACGCGAACGTTCAACAGATACGTTTCAAGTGATGTTATAACGAAGATTATAACAATAACACTTTAATAACTCTCCGTAACGCTACACAACGACATATAATTATATTACGTACTAATTAATATAATTTTTGCATGTTAATATAATTACCAAGTAATACAAGATGTACGTGAGGTTTCCAATATGTTCGTAAGAATCTAGGATATCGTTTTGTTTTACGGTATCATTAATAGGGTAAAGGGAAATATCAATAATATACATAATAACATATGTAGGTTAGTTGAATTGGTAGTATTGAAACTCTTAATACTTTTAATATTGCTGAACAGTGCATATTTGATTGGTTGTAAATTTCCATGGGCTGTAACTACTCAGCATCACCATTAAGGAATAAAGACCATAATACATCACGTTGATCAAGTTTGGGTCAGCATGAGTTAATGATAATAAATAAACGCACTACATATAATATTATTGTTTTAAATAAGGCAAGTAATGTAGGTAAGACTTTGTGTTATAGGATTAGGTAAGTAAAGATATGAATTTAGTCACGTTGCACACGAGAAGCCCGATTTCAAAAGAATCGGGGCGAAACCTTTCGTAGAATATCAAATAAATTCAAGAGAAGAAATTTCTGCTATATATTGATCCTACAATACGTTCTCTTAATTTTTCAAATTTAGTTTTTCGAACAGTGTTTCAACTTCAATACGTTAGATTCGATTTATAGTATTTACATAACTTCTGTGAAGTAGTATCGAGAAATTTACAAAAAAGTAATAAAGTTTAGGACAATAGCAACGAGCCATAAAAAATATAAGAGGGCTTTCGAGCTATTTAGCCTACTTTCGTCCTTACAGTTTGAGCATAAGTTCGAATACCGAATGCACGGATTTTACTATCTGTCTTAACGATCTAGAATTTTCGTATATTTTTTAGGAATAATTCTTAAATATAAAAGCGAAGGGCTTTCTAGAATACCTAAAATAGGTATAAATAGAGAGCAAGGCGATGGCTGGCGATTGACTCGGTTTTTGTACTCGATTGTAGTCGAATATTTGAGTATTAAGCGATGCTTACTGCAATACATTATTGAAAATCAGAACGAAATCGGTTAAGTCGTTTCTGAGATTAGCGTGAACAAACACACAGGCAAACTGACAAAAATTCTAACAAATGTTGTTTTGGGTTCCATTGCGTTAATAAAGGCTTCTAATAATAGTTTTTCTCATATATCGTCCATGTACAGGAAGCGATCAGATAGAATTTTATTATAAGCATGGATACATAATATTATAAGTCCTGTCGTTCTGCTACAAATAATACATTAATGACCGACCTCAATTATTATTCTATTTGAGATTGTTTATCATATCAGTTATAGCTATGGCATCGTAGTAGAGGAGTTAATGCCCGTCTCCCGCAGGGGGCAGTTAGATACGAACCAAATTTTCTAGTTAATAGAGTAGGTATTAGAAATTACCACTATATTAGATATAGAAAAATATTGTGACAAAATCTGTATACTTTCGAGTTTTTCATAATGTTTCCAAAGGTGTGTGATGTCTGCCAATCCGCACTTGGACAGCGTGGTGACCTGTGGTATAGACCACAACCACAAGAGATAGCATTTCCGTTTGCCTTGCATTTCCAAAAGTGATTCAAATCCAACAATGGGGTTGCTTGGGGATGTACTACGTCATGTTGATGTGATGGATGGATTTTAAAAAACCTGACGTGTTATTTCAAAACAAAAAATATTTCAAAATACATATGTCACCGTTGAGCCAATTCTTGTATGGGAATCGGGGTGCCAACTTACGTAGAATATCAAATAACGTCTCCAATGTGAAAATTCTGCAGATTTCAAATACGTATTGATATAGCCGATAGACTGCGAAACAGAATTACGGGTATATTGCTTTCGCAATAAAGTTTCAAGTTTCATCTTAAATTCTTATATTTTGCGCCTCAAATTTCAAATTTTTATTCGATATCGCTGCGGAATTTTCGACATTAGAATGAAGATAAGAATTGACTATTGTATGATAATGCTAGTGTATATTTGTAACATATGGTCCATGATATATGTTACAAATGTGAGTGTGATAATTGTTAGGCGGTACATACTTAAAAAAATCCCGGATTCAAAAAAGAACTTTATTGCACAATTAATTTAATCACTGGTCATAGAGACATTTCACAAATTTCACTCACTTTTCTATAGGACTATAGAGTGCCGTGGACAAAATACAGCTGTTCGACCAATCATCGTTCCAAGTGGTCGCAATTCCTTTATTTGAAATCAAATTGTTAAATCGGTACTAACTACCATTTCAGGACCGAGTGGTACAGAGGCTTATTTACTTATGTTTATTTATGTAATGTTATAAGTAACTAATTCGAAAAATTAATCCATTAACCAAAAAAAATTAACTGTAAATTATTAATAAAATACATTGAATAATTATTCCAAACACTTAGTATTGATTAATCAAGCTGTTTCATTGACTCGTATTAATTATTCCTTGGAATGACACTTAGGGTAGCACTGATCAATTATACTAAAGTGAATCGTTTGGGAGGTTAAGCATTCATTCTGCTAGTTACCTTACTGTTTATAAAGTGTAAACAACTCTGTTGTTGAAGGGTATTAATATTATAAAAACGTGTTCAACACAATGAATTCATAGACAATTTTCATGAAGAATATAAAACTAGACATGAATAATATCGGCAAAATATAACCATGAAACGTACGGCAGAGGTTCATATAGAAATGGGAATCTGATGGTTACTGCTTGAAGCTTGAAAATTCAATCTACTTAAAAGGAAATTGGGAACGGAAAATCGTAACTGCACGGTAAGCAAAATTTTATGCTCGCATAAATTCAGTGAGAGATAAAAGAATCGATATATTTATTTTGAAATGCTTTTTGATTTTGTAATTATCATATAATTAGTACAAATAACTTAAATAAATTTTCAATTACCACAGTCCTGTAAAGCATATTCAAGTGCTGGGCACTTTCTTATCATAATGATACGGAGCAACAAGGCCAAAAACCTCCACGCTAGCCAATGGCGAGACATCACGTGTTTGGAAATCATTATTGAGAGATATATTTCTTCAACAAATAAGCGATGGTTAATTCCAAATATACACATCAATAGAAATGGGTAAGTGTTCCAGTGGACATTTTAACCATTTCTTTTTAACCAATCACCTAAACGCGACCCGTCTGTTCGTTTACCTATTGTTTCCACAAAGACCTACAATTGGATTGAATAATTTTATATTTAAAAAAATGCTCAAACTCCACTTATTCAGGAGTCGAAGCGTAGTAGTACAGAAACAATCTAAATTTTTTGATTGTCATTGGTCTTGATATGGATTCCAATATCTAGAGTGAAAACGTTGCTGACTTATAAAAAGAAATATTGGGAACTGTAACTTTATTGTGTTTTCTACAGTACCAAATTAAGTCAATCTCAGTGTCTAAGAATTATTATTTCACGCTTTTCTATCGAGTCTGTAGTATTGTTCGCGGTTGTAGCAGATATTGACAATGTTTCTTTTTGTATATTGGTACCCATGCTACCCATTATACGTAGAACCCCAATGCGGGTGTGTCAGAGAGTGAGTACATACTTCACTTCCATTGTACACCATATTGACGCATATGCTAAATACATATGTCCAGGAACATGAATAACATTACGTAAGCTTTTCTCTGCTTACACATATGTGCAAACAATTGTAATTGGTATATACCAATTCCAAATTAGTCTAATTGAAGCACGGTATCTCCGCAGACATGATCACCTAGCCTAGCGGAAGATCTTCCTTACCACATATTTATTGATACAGATATAGCTATCTAGTTAATCTACTTTGCGTTAATTGGAAACTGCAGCTTATTGATGCTAATATAATATGCAATAGGATAATTTAATTGCTTATCACAAATACATTGTCTCCTAGAGAACGAGATGGAACACAGAACATTAATCATTACAGTGGAGAAGTTGGTGAGCAAGCCGAAATTTTAGGAGTTCTTACGATAACTAGAAACGATAGCTTGACGTATCTTTTGTAGCACGGAATGCTTGAGAAATATTGTCAATAGCGATCATCCATCCAACCCCCGACTGCACCCAAAGCTTGGCATAAGTTTTCGGTCTATATGAACATGGTGCAATATTTAACAATATATTCCAACTCAATTCCAAAGTTCCAAATGGCTCGTATCGTTTCACTGTATGGCCTCTATGCAAACAGAACAAAGTTATAATTATTCATCGTGTAAGCGTTGTTTTTCTACAAGCAATGTTCAGTATTGGTCCGACACCCATCCTATTTTGTTCTCATACTTTTGGATTCCGTCCAAATCATCGAGATGTGTTATTATATCTATTTCAGTGGAGCCCACGTAGCATACTCCTCTTTTTTCTTATACGCCGTTGTAGGTATTGATAGTTTCATAATAAAATTGATGAAAGTTTAAGTAATAACAATCCATTGTCACCCTAAAGAAATATTTACCAAAGCATTTGTAAAAAAAAGTAAAGGACACATGATCGACGATAGGAATAACAGAGGCAGATGTCAGATGTTGATAGATCTGTCTCAGGTGTCTGTCTCGGTCATTTCTAAGTTGTAATTTAAGTCTATCGCATTCAGCGCGATGACACCTTTGTAGAACGAAAAGCTGACTCCTATTCTGCACTCGTTACTAATGCGTTTTAGGGTAAACAAAACCTAGCGCCATTCCCCAACTGATTTGTATAAATTCCGGCACTTATAATCTAAGTTGTGTATAATCGTACCGTAATATAATCGTACTCGTAAGTGAGTATCGTCGGATAGATTTAAATCATCATCCTTATTTGTTTTCTGTAATTACTTAACTTTTAATTCTTTATATCAGTAGATGCAGAAAAAGCAGTCGTAAGGACCAGTTAACATGTGCGATTGATTTTAGACGAACGGCGGCAAGTACCCAGGTTACTGTATCCTATCACCACCAAACACTAGTTTGGCTTAAACTGAGTTTTACAGAGCCCGGGGATCTCCAACTGGAGGGGCCACGTGCTGCTGTCTTATGAAATGTGCAACAGGCTACACTATGAGCAGGTTATCTCAATTCACAATTCAACTCAAGGCAGGAATGGATGAGATACTTTACACGTTAAAAGTTAAACTTTAAACTTTCATTCTTGGCTGAAATTACGTCGACGATGCATTCGCCACTTTCTTCTTAGCTGACGACTCCTTGTTGACAACTTGTCAATGATGAATTTCGTGTAACCGTTAACCGGACTGGTTTTCTATACTGTCGGCTATTGTCTTGAAAACAATCCTGACCCTCAATCTAAATATTGTCCCCAATTTACGCTCCTATTCTCAAATTGTTACAAAATAGACACAAATTGTTATTGTTAAAAATTACAAAATGCGTGATACACATCTGTTGTTTAATACTTACAACTTATACTTAAATAAGTGAAGTAAAATAAAACTTCCTACATCATCCCTGCAATGTGTTACCGTTAAATACAATTGCAAAAAAATCTTTAAAGTTTTACCTATATCTATTTTTAAGATGACCAAAATTAACAAAAAATATTGATTGTAAATAAATTACTGACTTTATGATCTTTTATACAACTTACAACTAATTCATTTCAAATAACTAAATACCAAACGATTTTCTTGTAAATTTTGATAGCCTTATTCCAGTAAATGAAAGAATACTTAATCAGTGTTATATAAATCTGTAGGCTCTGTATATACAATTAATTTTAACATAATATTTTGTGATGTATATTTCCTAGCTAACTGACCCAATTTCTACCATTTTCTAAATTTTGTCTGTCTGTCGGTCTATATGTTCTTCTAAAACTCAAAAAAATCTAAACTGATCTTGATGAAAATCAGTATATAGGAAAAACATGTGATTGCGCAAATGATAATAAAAATAATAATAATTAAATAATGATAATAATTTTGCGTATATGATATAACCTTATGGTTATCATAAAAAAAAGTAATTATATTCCTATCATTCATTTATCCCGTGTGTGCCATAATAGTACTTATAGTTTTCTATAATTCATAAATTATTAAAACTGTTAGTTAATTTGTAATCATTACTTTCTAACATAATTATAAAGATTAGTAAATGTATAAATAAATATCAAAGGTGAAATAAATTTTGGGATGGTCAAACACGTTAAAACAATACTTGAAACTATTGAAATATCTGCGCAAACGAAGTTGCGAGCATTTGCTTATAAGTAATAAACCTATTTATTACAAAATACATGAATATATTGCTCGACTCTTATATAACATTAATGCGCAATTCAATAATGACACAACTCTGTATGGCAAGCACATAACCAGGGCTATATTCAGCTTACATTGTGGCTTGTGATAGACCACAGCGCTCATTTTCAGTACGCGATGGACGATTTCAGTTTTATTTACAAAACGTGTATCTAACCGAATTCCCATCTTGATGGTCCTTGGACCATAATAACTTTTATTACTTCCCTAGATACAAAACATACAAAAAAGGATTTTTTATGTTAACAGCCGCGTGAGTAGCAGACTAGCTATCTGATGCGTGTAATCATTTATTTATTTTATGAATTTGTTTCGAAATTTTATGTGTGTATGTATTCAGAAGGTAATCTATCAGAAGGTAATTTATTATGTGACTAGTCGATAAACGAGACAATATAGTAAGGGTTCACCGTCGACCGTGTACTTCGGTTACACGAAAGGTATCACCGAAGTATTGCCGACCGAAAAGGAAGCGGAGAATCTGTATTATTACTGGCTATCTGACGATGCGACTGAAAAGCCTATGACAAATGTCACCGTCGATTTGAGAAAGAAGGTAACAGCTAGCCAGTCGGGCAAAATACCCTACCACCATAAGTACCGTCGGTTTAAACTGGGCGATACACAACGCAGTGACCTCCAACAGGAGGGACCGATCAGCATAACCTCGTCCGTTGTTCAGGATGCACCACGGGCAAGTGAGGTTGTCTTAGGTCTTATTAAAGAAGTTCATGATAATCACGAAGGAGAATTGGATGAGTATGGTAGAAAAAACTAAACAATAATAAAAAGATTTTACCAGAAATCTAAACATAGGTAATTAAAAATAATTAATTATATATACGGGTGAAGATACCTCAACATATGAGTTTGAATCTTCATCAGAGAGTTAATAAATAATTTGAGGTTTTTTCCTGCAAAACATTTTTCGTGGCTATAAGCATGAAATTAACCGATATGTCACCTAATGGTAGTGGCAGTTAGTGGAAACAATATGGCAATACCTTCCGGTTTCTCATTTCCTCCTATATGTATAACTAAATGTTACGGTCTTAAATTTTTAGAACTTAATCATCGAAAAGATTACAAAGCCTTAAAATTCAAATGGATTTATTTTTATAATTGGTTTCTTTGGTGTATCGATCTGTTAGTACATCTCTAGATGATAACCGTGAAAATGGGCCCATTAGATTGTGTCGATAAGCTGATGATAATAATGAATTATGTCTTTAAAGTTCATAAAATGCAGTACAGATTGAAATAATAAACTCACTAATGTAACAGTCGATTCGAACATAATGGTAGATTATAGAGAAAATAGTAATGTTTATTATGATTTAGTGTCGCCCAGTTAGCAATGAAATCGGCCCCCGAACAGCGACTTATAACGAGACTAACCTTAATTCAGGCTATTAATATAAATTACTTGGATTTACAGTCTGTCGGGAGTTGAATTGAGGTTGTTTCGTTTTGCGCAATGTAACGCTTTGTTTTAAAGATTTATATAGTACAAGAATATACATAGATATATAAATATTCTACGGCTAGTGCTATTTATATAAATTAACAAACCAAGTGATAATTAATCATAGCATTATGTGAGCACTTTATAGTTCACGACCTTCAAGATAAGTAAACACGTAATTTATTTCGTTGACGAATGAATATGCGGTATCCAAAAACCGTGGATAAGAACTTAAAGTAAAAATGGGAACAATGATTATTTATTTTCTAGTTTCGATCTCTTTTTTAGCAAACTTCTAGAAGACATGAGCAAAAAGAAGTGACTATTTACATGCTAGAGTTTCGGAGGTATTGATGTTTTGTTTCTTATATTTCTAGACTTCACATAAGAGGGACACAATGAGAATAACATTTGAATTATACCATATTATTGCCCGTATCCTAAGCTATTCATAATTATATCCCGTATTATTTCATTAAGGGTATCTTCTCACAATGCGAGAGGTCAAGGCGCCACGCTGGCCAAGTGCGGATTGTTAGACTTCAATTTTTTTTAGAACATTATGGAGAACTCTCAGGTATACAGGTTTCCTCAAGAAGTTTCCCTTTGTGGAAATAAGTGGCAATTTACTTGTAAAATGGAAGTTAATTAAAAAATTAGAGGTGCGTGCAAAGTTGACACTCTAATCCCCCATGCGGGAAATCTACGTTCAAACATTTAGACTACCACGGCTTTTTGAATTCTAAACTATCAATCAATAAGAACTGATTCTAAATTTGTTAATTCTTTTCCAAAAATAGTTGGAACATTCATACATATACAGACAGACAACAATATCAAAAACATTATTATTATTAGACAATACCTGTCTAAAATACTCTGTGGGACCCATTCTTTTACAGTTTCTTGATATTTATATTGTAAACACTTTCTCTATTTAATATTCGGATTATAAATAAACATAAAGTTTTTAAAGTCAATCTCAAGTGTGTAGTTCAATGTAGTATACATGTAAATATATTGTACCAGACATTCGATATGTCATTGGCCCGATGACCCAACAACATATCGCAATTGGGCTGGAAGCCAACGATACCGAGATTTAGATTCATTCCAAGGACCTCTGAGATATGAAACCCGGTTGGGTAGTTATTTTAGGAATTGGAGAACGAAATTGTGTAACTTAGGATGGAGTAATTTTACGATTCACAATATGCAAGGGTCCATAAATGTTACACTTTCACAACAATATAATGGTTAAATTGTTCCTGAATCATTGATGAGTATTAAACATTCTGTGTATTCATACTTTCAATGAAACCGTTTGTGTGTTCGTTCTTTAATTGTAATTACGATGAAAAACATTGTATTAACAATGCTTTTTTTGACAAAGGTACTTTTGTGTGTGCTCGTGTATGGAGGTTTCCTCGAGATGAGTTTCATTTGCCGAAATAAATATTTAGTTTAATGAACATACAAAATCGAAAATTAGTGGCGTTTACAGAATACTATTTCACAAGAAGTAGACTAAACAAATATCCTGAAAGTAAAATGTACGACGATATATAAAACACAACACGAAAATATCATTTTTGAATGTTTGCAATAAAAAATTATTTAAATCGTTAGTAATAAAATCTCCCTTTCGATGTCTTTGTCTGCGAAAGAAAACCTGTGTGATAATCAATTAATTTTATAAAGGCGGTTTTGACCACCTCATTAGAATTGATAAGTTTATTAATAAGAAGTTATCTCAAAATGGTAAAATATCGAAATTCAGTTAGAACAACGCATGAAGAGTACGATGGATGGAAAGCTTCCAGTTGCCGCTCCTTTGAATAAGCAATCGTCTGTAGTGATTAAGTATTATCCTCACAAAGCAGTGATCTACAATATTCCCTTAGTTTTTCTGGCTTTTCACGACTTGACGCGTAAATAATTTAAAATTCCTTTTTGTGCCAGCTCTAAGTTGGTTTGCGATAGTTCTGTTTGCAATATTATGTAGAACTTCTCGTTATAGACGTGTATTTTCGGTCATCTACCGGGTTCGTTGTATAAATGAAAAATTTCAGAAGGGAAACGCTGCAACAAAAACACACGGTGCCTTCGTTAACCGCAACTAGTCCAAACAAATAATTGATTCTCCGAATTGTAACTGCAGTGCTGGTGCCACAGCGGAAATATTCGGCAATGACGAAGAGAAATTCTATAGCTTTAATTTAATTTAAATTCTTATTAAATTAAATTAAATGTTCTTTTTTAATTCCATTTTAAAATTTCAAAAAAAGAATTGAACATTGTAATTTCATATGTACATACAAGAAATTAATATTGATATTCGTCTATCTTCAATGTCCTCATTCCCCAGTCCCAAGTAAATCCTAATCCATCGCCGTTGAAAATGGTAGTTGCCTGCCTACAATTATCTCCAGGATGCTATTATTACTCTGACGCAAGCATTACAAAAGGGAAGCCGCTTTTTTGCGCTTAATGGCGTGGAAACCATAAGTGCGCGCTTACACGATCGCTGCAGCGACAGGACAGACCCAACAGCATCCTGAAGTCATTATTATGTTTTAAAAGCAGGGCATTGTAAGCTTGACGCGTGTTTATCCACAGACCGCTCAAATTAAAAGGCTGATAGAACTCTAAATATCATATCATATAAAAACAATTTTATTATTTTAAGAATATCAATTTTTGGTCTCAAATCGTAAATAAATCAGTGTTATTCACCTTTGATGAAGATTATGAAGCTTATGATATGTATTATGAAGCTTTTAAAGTGAAAATTCAAATCAAAGTTGCCCTTACTCGCTTTTGGAGTCCGAATTTAAACTTTGACATTTTAAAAGTTTTCTGAAGAACGATATTGTCATTATTAATTAATTAATTAAAGCTTTGTGTGGTATTTGATTTCGGTCGTCAAAGTTTTGTAGTTTGAAGATGGTGTCTTATTAGTTGTCTAAAGTACGTAACGTTTATTCAAACTGGACCTTATTCCGTCGGAACATAGTGTCACTATTACTATACTAAATTGCAAAATCTTTCTCAATTGTCAATATATTAAGAACTTTATTTTTCACTTTATTGTATAAATGCAAGCAATGCAGAAATGTTAGATAGTATGATTCAGGAATACGCTGGTTTCCATACCTTACTGTATTATAGAAAGTATTGGATTAAATAAATAAAATATTGTCTATACATGGATAAAATTTCTTAGCGTAATACGTATTAGTAGTAGTAGTATTTATCGTTATATTATGATTTATGTTTATTTATTTATTTATTTATTTTATTTATTGCACCAACAAGATATACACTAAACATTCACAAAATATTATCTAAATTTAAGGCCAAGTGCTACCTCAATTATAGGTACAAACATCATGCTTATTAAGTAAAAGTGCATCAAATTAAATTAAATAATTTAAATTACAGTTATTAAAATTACATTACAAAACATTATTATTACATTATTATTATTATTATTTCTATAATGTGCTAGGTATTGGGATAATTATTTTACACAGTTCTTTCATACTTGTTCATCCAATTCTATTCACTCTCATTCTTACCTTTCACTAAACGTTTTATCTCGAAGAGATAGCTGTTACCGAAAATACCAGTTTTTGTGTATCGTCACCTTATTTATATCACCATCTTCTTATTTTGCTATTTGTTTGTAGAATATTAATCATACTTATATAATACATCTGATAGAATCTGTGTACAGTTCATCTGAGACATGATTTACCCCACATCTGCTGTGAAGCACTTTGCTGTTAGCAACTTTATTGCTGTAATATTTTTTCTTTGTCAAAGGTGGAATTGTGGGACCCGCTTATTACTGGCTATCCGACATAGTAATCATAAAACATAACACGTAACGTCATAGCATATATGACTGAACTAAGCTGGAATAGAATCCGATATGCATTGCTGGGAAGCACGCATTACAAAGTCAATACCAAGTAGGCTTCAGGTCATTCAATAGTCGGCAAATGAATAGATTGGCTATCTGATAGTGAGTGGTGAGACAGCCACTCATCACTTAAGGCATTACATTGCAAGCTTAGAAGATAGCCTAGAAGCCTGTGTGAAGAAATACTTTATAAAGATTTCAGGGGTTTTTCTAGAAGGAGAGGGTAATATGGTTTACTATATCTCATTTCTGTATGGCTATACCACTCGCAACGTAGGTAATCGTAGTATGGGGACGAGAATGTGCCTCGATTATAATCGTATCTGACGTTGAAAAATTTTATCATCGAGTGAAGTACGCTGATCACCTCGTCTATATTAATAAAGAAAAATATTTAAAAAGTCGTCAGCAAGAACCGCTTTCAGAAGACGGTTTCACAGCGGCGCAAACTATGTGATATAATATTCATATAGACCGACACTGCCAGGACGTCGAATGACCCCTTGCGCAGTATCTGCAAAGAGCCGTCGACATGCTTCGTTACTGAGACGACTTCGTGACACACTTGCGACCCACGCTTTAGTGTCTCACAGAAGGGAACGCCTTGATCGAGAACAGTATTTACTTTTTTTATATTATAGCTTTTGCCCTATTTTGATTTTAACCACCATTCACGATTTTTGTACTGGTATAAAGTACTATCCTGAGTTTCGTGAGTACATCTACGTAATCCTTGTAGGACATTGTCGCCTTTAAAATTAGACCGATAACTATTTTAAATGATTAAAAAACTACCAATTAAGTAACAAGCATAAATCAACGAAATCCGGAGTTTAATGTCAAATAAATAAATGCTTACTCATATCCAAGTTCTATCAGTATGGTAATACAGTTAGTACTATAAATATCACCCAGAAGAAAAAGAGTGAAAATTATTTTCGAAACTTAGTGTTCCAAATGCAGGACCCACCCAAAACTAAAGTGCCAAATAACGAAGCGGTAACTTGGTAGTGATGTTGTTTGCATACTATCTCTGCGTACTCAATGTGTATACTATGAAGCCAATTCTCGTTGTAAAATAGATGAAACTAGATCGTGCACAAATGTCCATCAGAAAAATATATCAGTCAACCATATCACTTGCCGGCAGACTCTCTAAATAAATTATACAAACATACACAAGGTAACTTTATACATAACATATATTAGTTAACATACGAAAATTTCATAAAATACCGTTATTAAAATTTCTCATTGCGAAACGTAAGACAGAATTAACGTTCAAACACTCACACATCATATAATCAGCTAAAGAATCTACCTTTTGCAAAACTAAATCTGGGATGGGACTAAATCTGGGTGACAATAAGCCTGCTGAATTTAAAGTTTTCGTTGAATGCAATGACAGATTACCATGTTTTCAAATAATAATAATAACGATAAACTTTATAAACCATCATTAAAATTACAGTTTTGCCGTCAGAAGAATTTAAACGATGACCAAAGAGACAAGAGTCCTTATACCTCATCGCCTGTATAGCTAGTTGATAAAGTAAAAAACTTTAAGGCACGGAAAAGAATATAAGAACCGTTAGCATCAAAAACATAAATATGGTGGCCCAAATATACCGACCTAAAAAAGAAAAGTGCCAAAAATAACGAACCAACTTTGGAGCGCTGGCATTGTGTGTTGTAAAAACTGGTATTTCACATTATAATTATCACTGCCTTCACTGGAAAACCGAAAATAGTTTAGTCTTAGATTTCTGAGACTTTTTTAATTCAATTTTTTTTTTTGTATTTTAAATGAGAATCCATCGCAGGGCGACAAATATCTATATGCCAGCCCGCCTTTACATTTACGTTTTTCTACATTAAATCAACTTTCTTAAGTTACTATGCTGTCATCATCATCATTATCACCCTATATCAGTCCACTGCTGCACAAAGACATCTCCTAAGAAACGCCACTGAACCCGGTTTACGGCTCGTTTCTTCTTCGTATACTTTAACACTTAGGATTTTGTTACTACATCGTGGAATTGTAAACTAGCATTGACTTAAAATAATTAAATAAAGACGAGGCAAACGTCTTTTAATTTACCTTCACATTTTTCTTAAATTGTATATTTTGCATTTATTTCAGTTTTATCTCTTAATCTCAGTTTTATTGATTTAATTCAGTCCATATTTTTTTCGTCAACTATATCAACCATTGAATATAACGATATTACATAGAAGCAAACCGATAATGTCATTAATAAAGCTACTATCATAATACGGAGACTATAAATAAAGATGGCTACTAAACATTTTAATCAGTAACATTTTTCATAAAGGTGAAAGTAGCTTATTGATATTGCCTTAAAATACATTTGATTATTCTTTTCTTTCGAAGACCTACATTTACCTTTATTGTGGATCCACATCATAAAGTCTGATACTCTTTATGCAAATGCTACGGCAAGCTTCTATGTCAACTCATTTCATAGCAAATATGTACTTACCGTAAGGATATGTCCCACTAGCGTCACGCTTCGAAACATACAAGTAGGTATATCTTTGCAAAGAGGTTTGGACTGGAAATAATTCTAAATTTTATGTTACTACTGCGTACATACTAAGCAACTAAGCTAAAGGCTCTGTAACGTTTTAAAAGATACATATTTTTGTGCAATAATAAAATATGGAAAAAATAGGCAATTTATCTCCTCTCATCTCCTAAACTGCTAAGCCTAAAATTTTGATATCTACATCCTCATTATCAGGAGTTCAAATAACTTTAAGTCGTTGATTTAACACGTGAAATTGCAAATATTTCGCGAAAACCTTTAAAAGCTTTTTTGGCTGCTACATTTTGAACGCCAATTTATGCAAGTTTCTAGATTTTGTTTAAAAAAGGAGTAATTTTTCTTGTTCCCTCAAAATTGTAATTCAAGCTTTTTCTCTAATTTTTACTAAAGTTTCACACAAAGTTTTAGAAAATTCAATTGTCGCCTTAGAATATCTTCGCTACATTTAGGAATAACAGCAGAAAACAAAAAACGGTAAATGTTCGTGGATAAATTTACAATATCCACGAAAACCTTTATAAATCTGATTAAACCTTGACCGGTTTTATTATTGTAGTGCTCATGTATAATCTAAACGTTTCTAAGCATCAATATGTTAATGTTGTCTTTCGCAAAGCGTCACGTTTCAGCCAACCCAGTCTGTCTTCACTTACGTAACACAATTACGAACGAAATGAAAGTTAACGAACTGTACTTGATACGGCCAAGGGATTCCATCAAATCAGTGACATGGTCCAAGTTTTATGCTTATAGTCCCAACCTCTAACTAAACTTGGCTGGCACAAAACGCTGTCGTATTTCTTATAAAATATGTGTAGTTTTTATGGTGCATGTTTGCTACTCAACTGCTTCTTAACTAAATACTCTTAATGTATGACAAAGGCTAACATAATATGGCATGTGATTCAAAAACTTACATTTATTACGTATTTTTAAAATTATTAATTTTAAACCGGTTGACAGCTGACTGTAGGGTATTCTTTTTCCATACCAATTTTAACTAACCCCTAAAAGTGGAAAAATCATAATAGATCGATTACCATTTCTGCAATGCAGCACTTAATATTTCTTAAATAGCACATTAAATAAGGCAGTGCAATATATAAATGATTAGAAGATAGCCACGACATCTAACTTGGACGCCCGTTATCCTAATACATATGCACGAGCGCGCCTTGTTAGGTCCTCACTTTCTTTTGGTGGGGTACACTCGACGCTTATTGGGCGACTTATGCGGTGCTCTAGTGGCATCAGTTGGTGAATCAGTGAGTTCTTGCGTTAAGGATAAACATGCTTATCGATTGCTATCTAACAATAACACCCGGGTAACACAACAACACAAGGGTATAAACATTTGATGTGATCGTCGACAGAAGCGATCGCTTTCAGGCTACTTGAAGTAATAGCTACTTCAAATGTAAGTAAACGTAAATGAGAGTTTAAGTATTTTATGATACACAAAAATATTAGTTATTATTAGTTTACACAGAAATTCTAATTTGGTAAGATCAATCTTTTTTTTATCTGTCTAATAAACAAAATTCAATATTATTATGTCTACTATAATAATGTAGTTGGTTAATAGATGGAACTATTTTTATTTGATATTGAACTCTATCGAGATAGTCCTTAGTAGATATAAACCAAAATAATGTTTAGCATTTTATGAACAGTTTTAATCGAATTGACTCCGTTTAGTAATAACTTTGTGCTGAGTGTGACTATCCGACTATAGTCCGTAGATTTAAGTATAAAAGAGTTACGTCAGAAGATTTCACTAGTGTGACAGAAAGTAAGATAGACTTAATTATAATGTGATGCAGAGTTTTCACAAAGTTTGTATTCGCAATTAAATATTGTAGTGTTATAAGTAAAAGATCTAGAGAAATTTAGAAGATAGAATGTATTCAAGAATTCCTGGTGGTTACAATAAATATAATACAGGAGTTACAAGATTAAGAAAGTAAAAAGGTCACTTGTAAGTAGGAAGCTAGGCCCGTCGCTTCTCTGGCGTGTAGGGCGCAGAGGCTTTGCAGACAGGAGCGTGCATTTAGGGCGCACGGGACGATCGGAGTTCCCGGCGTTCAGCGCACGGACACCTCGGCGACTGGAGCGTGCGTTAATACGTACGAGACGTGTAGATTATCCGGTGTTCAGCAAACGAAGACTGCCTTGACCAGGCGTGCGTTAGGGCGGACGAAATATATAGATCCCGGAGTCGGAGCGTAACAGAAGATTTCCGGCTAGAAGCGCGAGACTGTTTCGTATCGTAATTGAAGTACTGTGACTCCACCCGCGAGACTGTTCCGATAGAGACTTTCAGCAGGAGACTCCTTCAAAATTCCAGTGTTGTGACCCACACGCGAGACTGTCAGTGTCGAGATGTAAGAGTTGTAACCCACACGCGAGAGACTGTTCAGTCTCATCACAGCTCGCCTTTTATAAGTCAAATTTTCTCGAATGATTCTCATTTTGTGTTCTATTTTACGAATTTAAAATTTCTATTCAGCCTAATAAATTACATTACCAAAAAGGATAAATATTATACAAATTAAAAATAAAAGTTATCATGACGACAATAATTTATGACATTTGTCAAATATTTGACAATAATAACAAAACATTAAACCTAATAAAGAAATTACAGAATAAATGGATAAAAGATAAAGGATAAAGGAGTACTATAAAAGTTACAAACTATGTGAGTACCAAAATACTAGATATAAAAACATATAAGTATCTAAATACTACATATTGTACATATTCTGTAATTTCTTTATTAGATTTAATGTTTTGACAGATATTTGTCAATACGAAACATCCCCTTTTATACAGTTCAGTCAATATCTTTCGTTGGCGGTTCCTGCATTAGTACTGCCAATTTCACAACGACGTATATTTTAATAATTATTATTTCGTAGAGTGATAAAAACAAATTAAAAATTATAAGGTATTTTAAAAAACATAAAATAATTGAATTAGAATTCATATAAATAAATTGTATATTTAAACAATAATTTAATGTTCAAGCTTTCGGTGACATTATGAATTTAAACATAAAGGACTTTACCAAATATAAGCACTGATAATAATTTGATATTTGAAGAATTAATGAGTGATAATTATTTAACAGTTAAATAATTATCACTCACTATTGTTACTAAAACAATCACTGATTACGTCTAATCTATACTAATAATAAAATTCTAACTGATCGATTTCTGTACATGAATGATATATGAGAGAAAATATTATTGCGGGTCTTTAATAACGCAATAGAACCCAAAACAATAGTTGTTAGAATTTTTGTCTGTTTGTCTGTGCGTTTGTTCCCACTAATCTCAGAAACGGCTTATCCGATTTTGTTCTGGTTTTCACTGATGTATTGCAGTAAGCGTCATTTAAAATTTAAAGTTTGTTTTATTACAATCCATCTATAAATAAAAAAGTTATGTATTAATCCATGTAGTTCTAATTCACAGAACGAGAAAAACCCAGACGAATTCAGATGCTATCTTTAAGCGTAAGGTAGTTTTTCCGAAGCGAAGCGGATGCATTTGCTAGTTGTAAATAAAAAGTTTAATGACAGCTGGATGCCTTCTGTCTTACCAGCTACACGAAGGGCTCCACTTCAATTCACTCGGCGCATTTTTTGGAATGTATAGATGATTCTTGGATTTGTTTTATTTTAATTTTTTAATTGTGTAAATCTCACCCGGAATTGAGAGGCAGAGAAAGACAGAGATTATAAGAACTGCATGATGACGAGTTCTTTGGAATTACTTTGTGGAAGGCATCCATAAAAAAAGATGTTCAAATTGGTGACATAATCAAACAACCTTTTTTGGGTGTTGAAACAAGAATAGCACCGAAAAAAACTAAGCAGTTAAATAATTTTGATTAAATTGGCACATTTCACTCCCTTTAAACGTTTCCGTCGTCACTCTTGCGTTGCTATCAAAGCTATAAGCCATCAAATTTTCTTGCCGAAACTTCTTTCACGTTCTTTCAAGGAGAGGCAATTTCCGTAAGCTGAATTTCATGAGCTATAACACTTCGCATATACCGTTGTGTCTGCTAACTGGCGAACATTTTTACTTTATTATATTTTACTTAACGCGTCACATGTTTTTAATGGTACAGTTCTTTTAAATTTGAACTTTTTAGTCTAGGTTTGAATTTTGAGTTGAAATTTGAGTTGAGCACAATTACACAAACACGTACTGTTAAAGATCAATTAACACCCTTATTTTAATGAGAATCATTTCAAATGTTCAATATTAAGAACAAAATAAGTATTCTGGATATTAATTAAGATTATGGTTCCTGTAATTAAATGAAAAGATGGACATTCTGTTATAATATACATTAAAAATCGTAAATTACCTGATGTTTAATTAGCAAATATTTTGTTTATTACGAGATGTTTTTAAAATTACTGATATACTACTGATAAACATTTTTACTTTAGTTCTTCTCGTATCTTGGCCGACAACAGTGATACCTTTGGTCTTGCTGATGTCTATGGGCGATGGTAACTACTTACAATCAGGTGGCTCCTCTGCTCGTTTGTCGGCTATTAACATAAAAAACGACAAGGCGGTCCACATAAGAGACCATGCAACATAGCTCATTCTGCCCTCTTTACGAAAAGTGCAATAACTCCAATTACAACTCCAACCCCAATTTAAACGCCTCACTGACTTATAGGTGTTGTCATAATGAGCCGAGCGAATCCTATGTTTTCCTTTAAGAATGTATTTTGGTGGGTTTTCCATATTTTTTAACTATAACTACAATACAATACAAACCAAACAAAAATAAAACTTGATAGTATGTTTCTCGAGAGGACTTTTATTAAACTAATATTAAGATCAGTAGAATTGCTGGCTAATTTAAAAGTGATAAATCCGCTTTTTAACCGGCTGCTCAACACTGAATGTAACCAATATAAAATATTTTTTAGTAATTTAGTATGACAACATCTGCATGTGCCAACATAATCACAATCAAACTCTCATAACAAAATGTATCGTGTGTATATGTGCACCTACAAAGAAAAAGTTGAAATCTGTGACCTTTTAATTTTTCCCAACAAGAACGAGCCGCGCTCCCACAACATGAAGCACGTACATTCAACATTAATATTTCATGTAGGTATGCCTGAACAAAATCGTATCTTTAAGTTTTTTTTTAAGTACAACAAGTACCTACACGGGTTTTCTTCAACCACGCCAACGAGAGTAGTTTAAAAACCGTAATACTATAGTTATTAACGTGATGTAATGTGACCGGCCCTCACTTCGCTGCAGAAAATTTACACCCTACGTATAGAAACATCACGCGCATGACTTATAATGTTTTACGAATATTAATTTATTATAATATAATAGCCAGGCTATCGAAAATTATGTTTACTGCCCTCTTTATACATATTATTTCCTATCCCAGGAGAAAAGATCCATCTCAGGGAATAAAAACACCTTAGATTATGAGCCATAATATAAGTATCATCCTAATCTTTATAGTGGTTTAAGTATGATACGTGGTCAGATAAACAAACGGATACAAATTAAATAAATTTTGGCGTCTTTATCGATAACAAAACCTACCAACATTAAAATTTACAAATAATATTTTATGCGTAGATTCAAACAGAAACGGTTGTATATATTATAATTGTAGATGTAACGTTTGAAATCAAATTGCAGCCAAAATCTGAAAATAACTTAATATAAACTAAACAATGTACTAAGGTTACATTTGGAAGTAACATTCCGCCGCAATGTTCCTGGCTGAGGTCCAAGTGAACAGAATGTAGAACGCGCGACACATTTCTTATACAAACCGTTTTAGAAAATGAAAGAGCATTGTACCTACGGCATTTTAATCTTAAGAGCAAATAAGAACCGTATTAAAAGTTTCATTCGGGGGACGTGATTGCCATGCAAAATTTTAGGCACGAGAATGGGTTGTGAATGTACCCACGTCATTTACTTAAGAAGTTTTTATATTACAGCCAGATAATATCATTATATTATGTAAGATTTACAAATTGCAAAGTTATATTTAAAGTAACAGAAGAGTATTGTGCTCCTGATGATGTACATAAATGTGTTATGAGCCATTGCTCTATTGTTATATAAAAATTATTTATTTATTTATCAATGTAATGAAACTGAATAATGTGAATGTAAAATCGTATATATATATATATATATATATGATTAACTCATGTTTATAAAATAATAGGGTTGAAAGTCTCAATGTTAAAACACTATCGTTAACATTTTCTATAATAATGCAAGATATCAACAAATAACTATTGAAATAATAACTAATCGAAAAATTAAAAGATTTAGAAGAAAATTCATACAAGTCAAACAAAAAGATATAAGCAACGTTCAAAATTCAAAAACTTTAAATTAACTCCTGAGAATGCAACAGTTGTAATGAAATCATAACTGAGGTTCGTCAGCGTAACTTTTTTTTAGCAATACAATTTACCTATTCATTATAAAAATATTATGTTACATATAGTGGTTAAATAATTAGGCGAGCAAACATCCCAATATTTTGGAAAATTTTAATGACGAAGTAATAATTTCTTACTCCTCTTGTTACAACACATCAGTCATGTATGAATATGCAAAAGCTCTTTTTTTATTCAAATTCCTTAGCGGGAATTCAGCAATACTATTTGACAACAAACATAGACTCACAATAAGTAAACTAAATTACAGGGCTTGACATACTTAAAACATCGATAAGTTAAATTGATAATTCAATGTAGTTATTGATGTTAATTATTAAAATATTGGTGTACAACCACATTTGAGTGTTTTGAATGAGTTTAATTTAACTACCGCTTAAGCAAATGCGTCATTTAACATCGTCATATTACTATTGCTTACGTCACTAAATGCCCCAGAGGTTTATGCTTTGCTGAATAGTTTATGTCTTATTTAACAATATGTTACGCCTCGTTTTATGAGTCATCCTGGAACTTGCCGTTTATTTGCGTTTTACGCCTTTGAACTAAATTAAATGGTATAGAACGACTGGGGGCATTAATGAGAACGAGATTCGGAACTACATGGCAGTTAAAATTAATTGCCGGAAACGTATATCAGGAAATGTATTAGAAAAAAGTCTAAACTTAACGGGTGCTAGAGATTATAAGGAATAGGGATCATTTAAATGAAAGAGTTGCTTGGCAGTAACTGCTTTTAATTGCTCACTGAAGTCATTTTCTGTTATGATTTCGTTGCAAGAACTAGTTAAATCGCATAGGTGTTAACAAATGTACTCGCATATATGTTATGCTTCAAAAGATTAGCAAGAATTTTTTTCTCTTTTTCCCATATACCCTTCCGAAGCCGAAGTAAAAAAACATTTTGACCTTCATAGAAGTATTTTAAATATGTACGTACACTAATAAAGTACTTTTAGATTTATATCTACCTATTGTTTGCCCGGAACAGCACTTGCACTACCAAACCTGGCGTTCCTTCTAAGACCTCCAAGAGTAAGGGTCCATTTTGAAATCAATATTAAGTAACATAGTTTCCAGTTGGGGTGTTTTTTTAATTACTCAGACACCTGCACATTTAAATTCCCACACACATACTCTAATTACCTCTATCGCAAGTGACAATTAGACAGAACAGCATTGTTCAGTTATTAGTATTATTATTATATGTACGAGTATGTATGATTTTTTCTGCTTATCTTATATGAATTTGTTTGACATTTTAAGGTTTCTGTGATAGTTATTATGTTTCATTTTATTAATCTGTGTTATTGGTTTCACCATTCTAATTATTTCAATAAATTAAAAAGAATGAAAAAAAAAACACCGGAGAACCAAACCATCTGTGTAACAGGGCCATCCTCATCATGCTGATGATATAAAATATTGGAGCTATGTTCAAAAATAAGTAATTACTCACATTAACAGACTTAGAGATATATTTAATATAGTATATATATATATATATATTATATATTAGTGTGTGTGTATCGTCAGTACTATACATCCTACGTACCTGTCTTGGAAGTTTTTTTGTAAAACCAATGAGTATACAGGGCACCTTATGGTGGACGACCCCACCCAAGAACATTCATAGTACCATGGTCATCATAAGCAAGTGTTGTCGGGAATAAACTAAAAGTACAGAGTACAGTATTCTGAACACAAGGGATCATGCATTACTGGCTCTTCTCTTCTGCAACAAAGTGCACCATGCGCAGAGGAGATTGGATGAACCTGATTCACCTCTGTTAGTTCTTAACGTAACATTTGGGAAGACAACGTTATTATGATTATAAATATAATTTTCTTCTGAGGGTTCAAAGGAAAGGACTCATTGGCAATGTGAACTGGTAAAGAAATAATTCAGCTCGAGTTACAATTTCGCATCACGGCTGAAAAATGATGTAAGGAGATACTTATTGTTGAACTAAAGGAAATATTAATCTATAAAAAAGTTGAAATATTCTGGAATATTATAATCTTCTCCTGTAAAATGTTGGGAGAATAGTTGAACTGCATGAAAATATTCGTATTAGAGAAAAAAGGTAAAATCTCAAGGTAGAGGTTAGTGTACAAATTAAAATATCCAGTAGAATGTTAACACTTATTTTCTGGGAGTTCAATAACAGAGCTTATGAACTAGTAATCAAATCATTAAGAGTATCCGACAATTTCAACTCAGTGGAAACGTGTCTCAGAAGACCCCTCTAAAATAGTAACTGATTATAACATTTCACAAAATGGCTAGAAAATTATTATTTTTTGCTAACATATTTAATTAAGTGAATCAATAAAATACTTGATAAACTCCCTAATGATACAACTGTTTATACCATTTTACAACTATAACACCATTTGACAACGATCAAAAGTACCTACAGCATGTTTACTGTGTCCGAAGAATTATGTAGGGTTTTGGCCAAGTTAAGTAAGATAATCAAAATGTTACCAACTCAGCATTTGAAGCTTGCAATAGCCTTGACAGCTCCAATTTTTTTCATTCAGCTGGAACTGGCAACACGCCAATTGGTATACTTAGGTCGCTATCAAGTATATAATTAGCAATTTAACTTTGTTTCATCCATTTTCAGTGTGCAATAAGTACACTAGATGCATTTAACCAGCTTTTTGTTCCCTGCGGTGTTATGTCTTAAAACTAATATGGCATTCGTATTGTGCTTATTATTTGAGTTATAAAACAATAAACAACGTTGTACGTATTGCTTTACTGATTAGTGATATTTTGGAGTTTAAGACAGTCTACATTTTTTTTTGTGTTATAATAATAATAAGTGGAAACTCCCCTCCTGGATGTACACCGTTTACAAATTAAACACACAAATCACCTAATTTAAGAATCCTAATCACCTTCCCAAGAAACTTTTAAAACCAGAAGTGCCGACATTAGAGGCAACATTGACTCATTGACGAATTGTAGTGAAGGAAGAAGAAGGAAGGAAAAGGAGAATATTTAAATTTATAACCTGTACAACACCCTATAACCATTTCAAAATTAATTTAAGGAAAAATCTTGTTGATAAGATTAATATTTTGTTGCCAAATGCCTTCGAGAATAAACTGTACAATACCAAACTCAGCGATTTTCACGCCGCTTGATCATTATACCGTTTTTTAGAAATCATATTTATAGAAAAAGAAAAGCCAATTCATAAAACATGTAAACACGGTTCCGAAAGCACGATTTCAAATACCACTTACTGAGAAGAAAACGTACTCTATTCGATAGAAATTTCGAATCACATGATAGCACCTTTCACGAAGGTTCATGCATATGTTATGTCGCAAGCGAATAACTCACTTTGAATATATTTTTAACCGATTTCAAAGACGGTGAAAGTTTTATGTTTGTGTGTTTGTATTTGTTTTATGTATGTACAGTTATAACCTCGTTGTTTATGAACCAATTTTGTTAAGCGACGCATTAAAATAAAGCTTATAGATAAAGGATATTATAGTTTAGATGAATATATTAATGACAAAGACGCCTGGAAATAATAGTGTCGAAACCAGTTGCGCGCAGGTTTAAAGTTTTGTAATTACCATGTGTTGTTTTAAAAGATGTAACAGGAGTTTCTTTCGCCGTTCCTTCTCCTCAATATTAAAACGCCTTTTCAAAGCGGTAGTAGAAACAAAAAATGACCTATGAATACCTATATGATAAAATGATTTTGAATTTGAATTTGATGCTTTTTTTGAAATATTGTGAGGATGTAATGATGAGTTTTAAAGATAAAAGGTAGAATTCGTAAACGAATAGAAATAATTGAGTCGTGTTTAAAGATATTTCCTATTAATATGAACACTGCAAGACCATTCCATTACTGATAATCGCAGTGTCGGATGATGGGTCTTTGAGAGATAAAATGTAACTCTTCACCGATTTACACAGATTTCAAAACAGTAAGAAACTATCGCGTATTGAAATTTACACGTAATATAAAAAAATATGAACGTTACTTGGAAAAAATTGTATTATTCGATTCAGGCCTAGATTTTATGTAGTTTAAGTTTCAAATCATCTGGCACCGTAATCTATTTCAATATAACTTAGTATTTATTTGTAATATAATCACTCGCAATATGGTGGTAAGACCGGGGTTTGATACATCTTTGAAAGCTCCCGACCTCGTATTTCCTAAGTTAACGATCTATCCTTCTGTGTACTCAAGGCACGGAAAAGCGATATATTTGATATACTTAACTGCTTCATCCAAATGGGTAAATAAGTGTATTGCACATTTTATGAAATTGCGTATTTCGTCTCAGTACGATTTTATTTCTTAATAAGGTAAAGATTTACATACGCCATATTAAAACAACGCCTGCGAGAAAACGGTAAAAAAGGTTAATTTTCGTGTCAACATTGGTTTATCTATAAGTAATACTAAACTAATATATTACAATAATACAATAAACTAATATATTACAGTAAGCATCACTTAATATTGTTTCATTTCAATCTGTTTATAAATAAATAAGTTATAAATTAATATGCTTCTAATTTGTAAGGGTCTTCGAGGATCCAATTATAACTACTTGTGATTTTAGAGGGTTTACTTTATATATTACTATAATAATAATATTTTTTTGTTCAATATGAAAAAGATAGACCAATAAACTTTGTAAGCTTGGTAAAACCTGGCCAGTATAGCAAAATTAACCTTAGGCAAATAAAGAAAATCGTTATAGTCTTTTAAAATATGGCGTAGTTTAGCTATATACAGCAATATAAATATACGTCTAGTAATAGAAAAAATTGTATGCAATAATTATAGAGGAATACTTTCTAACAAGAGAACTTCAATAATGTTTAAACTTAAAAACATTATGAATTACGGTCGAATTTCGGCCACTTGGAGACCACTAGTATCATATTAAAACTTGTTTAGTTTACACACGAATCCTCAACAACCAATACCGCTATCAATTGATACCAATATCATTGTCATACCTACCAATAGCGATCCAGCGCATATTCGTGTTTTATACTAGGAATACAAACTCAAAACTCAATTGCAAAAGCTAATAATTCTGCCTGAATAATTCTACCTTATTTCATCTTTCTACTATCAGAAATATCTCATGCGTGCATTTATAATATCGTATTTAGAAGTTGATCTCGACAGCAAACGTACAAATACTCGCTGAACGCATCCAGTCGAGAGATCAGATGAGAATAATTCTCGAGAGTAGTAGGCACTGAAGCATGCAATTTAGTTGCGTATAATTAAGTATATTGCAAAATAATGATACTTGCTCCATACATAAATAATAACAAAACATATGAACTTTAAAATTATGACAATTGTACTTCGTAGATTTGTAATTTAAAAATGTATTTCGGCTTACACATAAAGAAGGGTTTCTGCATTGAGATGAGTGCAGAATGGAATTCATTTTATCTGCAATTAAATTAACTTTGTTTTTCGTAGTAACACTATGAAAAACAGTGTTACTTTAGAAGTTGTCAAATTCAAAATATTGTCTAACTATTTGAATAAGTCCACCGTCATACAAGTACCATCGGGATTAAAATCGTGTTAGAGAGCCCAGCGACCTAAAACAAAAAGGACCTAGCGCCATAGCCGCGTTTGTTATTCAGATGGGTGCACCACTGGCAGAGGAGGTTGGCTTGGGCTCAAAGAACCCCTTAAAACCCAAATAATGTTTCGTGAAAATGATATTTCGGTCCCAGTGCCAAAGAACCAATTCTTAGCGCCCCTCTTCCCTGAGGGGGGTCGCGTTAGATGCATGAGCATTCACCACCTCCCTCCGGCACATCTCCGGACGGTAGCCCTTGCCTTTTTGTCTGGGCGCAAAAAAAGAACAAATTAACAGATTTCTCGCTTTCTAACTAACCATAAAATGGCGCATCTGCTTGTTTGTAGGCTATTGAGATAACAATGTTTTTATATATTACATATGCCCAATTAAGGAACCATGCGAGAAATCGGATACATTTCATGTTTTAGGTCAAACTAATTCTCGTTAACCAAAAAGCGAATATTCTGATGACCTTCTTACTTTCGGTTGGAATATTACAGCCGGCGCGGTATTTCATTAAGAAACTAGGTTGGAAAGAACGGTCAGGGTTATTACCCCAGGTCATGCATTTTCATGAAATTGCTACGGCAATTTTGTGTCGCGGATTAACATATAAGTGAGCATAACTAGTCAATTGGTAACATTACATGATTCGCTTTGATATGATGCGGAAAACAGATCAATCAGATACTTTGTCCAAACTTTTGTTTGTGTTGAGTTCCAACACCTTAGATCTGATATGCAGATGGCCTGTTTTTTAATCATGACTTCTTAGAAACTGCTGATTCTGAGTAAAGGTTATAAAACAAATACTTTTGTAACTGTACACTGGAATTCAACTCTTCAATTCTAAACATGTATAGCTACATATAATGCCTTACTCAAGACTATATATAGACTACATTATAACCTACGGCAAGTTGAAATCAGCACAATCGTTTCATTGATCCTTTTTGAAGCCTATGCTAGAAAGAAAACACAAATAATCAGAATTTTTAAAAGTTTTGAGTGATTGTGTCTTGGTCAAATTTTTTTTTATTATACTATTTGCTATAGCGGGCCTTCAGAGCTCTGCCAGTACAGTACAACAATGTGTTCAGGGCGGTGCTGGGAAAGCCGCGTCATTGCAGTTTTTCTGCTATGTTTGCGGAGGCTCGGGTGGATGACTTCTACGCCATCATCCGCAAGCGTGTAGCTTCTGCAATGAACAGGCTTGTTAATAGCTCCAATATCCTCCTCGGCACATTGGCGTGCAAACCCGACAGCCCTCTCTGGAGGACCTGGGACGGTGTACACACACGGACCAATAGGTGTGTGTGTGTGTGCGTAGTGAATGTTCCAACCCGTTTATGGTAGTTTAATTTATTTAATTTTTACAATTTTTAATTTATTTGATATTTAATTTATTCAATTTAGTTCATGTCATTTTAATGTATAATTTGTTAATTTTTAATATTTCCTTTATGAATTTATTGATGTTGATTTTATTTTATTTAATTTTATTTATTATTTATTTTGTATCATTATTGGGTTAAAATATGTAATAATTTGATTTTTTTAAAGACATTGTATGTGTAATTGTAATGTTGCTATTTGATTGTAATTTTAATTTATTATGTAAGTGTTGATGTAAGAAGCATTAATGAATAATTGTATATGATCCTCAGTTGGTCGAATTAAAGAATTTATTATATTATTATTATAACTGATAACATAATTTGATTCCAATTTTAGATGCACCAAATCAGAGCTATAGCTAGTCATTTATGGAATTGAATGTACGATTATTTTCAGTTTGTTTTCATTACATGATGCCTATTTTGACATCGGACGTTACGATATGACCAAAATAAAAAAAAATGAATTTGACAAAACATAGTTACCTAAATACCACCATAATATCGCGTCTTCGCATATTGTTCCAAAATACAATATTAATACAGTACCAAATAATTCTACAAGTAGCGCTTGATACTACTGAGTTTTAGCAAACGCTTCCATGAGTATGTTAAGCCCGTAAATTGATAACCCATTTTCCTGTAAATAGATACGAGTCAATGAGTACGAACATAATTTCGTCGTATGATGCGATTTAACGATTCAGTCAGTTCAACGAGCAATTGTATTATAATTTAATAGAAGTTAACAATTTATGTTTACGATTGAACGCCTCTGACGTCGTTTTACAAAGCAAACACCGAGGATATTTGAACGTAATCTCACGAAGATTACTGAGGTGTCGTCATATTAAATTCATTAGTAAGTCTGTTGATAATCGTGTCTCAATAATTTAACCTATTGCATTTTTGTCCATACAATATATTAATTTTGTTGTGACACAAGTTATCAAATTCCGTAATAATACACTCAATATCTACATAGGTAGGCGAACTGATCGTTATAATATTCAATTGAAAATATAAAAAATGCATATTTTTATTTAGTCTCCGTTCTTTATACCCGTTCAGGCTACCACAGGAACAGAGAGAGCTGTTTTCTTTAAAGATTTAGAAAACAGTTTTATGTGAAATTTGTATGCAAAATTTTAAAAATTTTCAACATGAAATCTCTTCTGCTATACTAAGTAATAAAGGTATCACAGAGTTTGCTTGTTGACTTTATCTAACCATATTTTCTCTTCATTCTACTCACCAACGTAAAAATATAAAGCAGTGAAATTGAATTTTCGCATTTGCAAATAAAAACGAAAAACGCTGCTTAACCATTAGAGAGAGAAAAGACGACGTTTTTCTTTTATTTCGTAGGTTCGAAGGATAACAAAAAAGTCAATTCCAACAAGGCGCTGACTCGGCGATCTTTTGCAGTCAAACCGATTACAAGTCCAGGGATTTTTTTACGAACTGATTGTATAATTCCAAGGCTTCGTTCAACCTATTAACGGCCTAATTCTAGAGTCTTTTAGCATACTAAGAGAGATCTGGAGTACTTCACCAAGCTCCACTGTAGTATTGAAGGGTATTTTCTTACTTAAAAAGCATAATATGGAAATAAAATAAATATTAAAAAGTACATATATTGTCCGCGATTATGTATGATTGAGCAGCATAAAAACTTATCACACTGCTTATCTGAAGGTTTGCGACACAGGTTGACAGCTGCCTGTCAACTACAACAGGGACTTAAACGAGATTTTACTTAACATTAAAATCACGGAAATGCTCGTAATATTTCTGGAACTATCAATACGGTATGACGTGGTGAGACATGTTGCGGTTTGTAGGACTTTAAGGCTTATGATTCTCACTTATTGTGGGACTATAAGCACTTCAATTTGTATATTTTTTTTATATTAGTACGACATCCAAACCTCGAGTAAACCATAGAGATCTAATATACAGGTTATAGAAGGGAAATTCATAAAAAATGTGTCTGCTCGCGCAGCAGTAAAACCGTCTAACAGAAGATTCAACATTTTTATATATATTTTTATATAAAATATATTCCCTAAAACAGACGACAGACGTAAGTAGGTTTACGACACGTAATTTACAATGTTACAATGCAATTGGTTACATTTTCGACGTAACTCAATATTTTATTACGAATAAGATAAAGAAATAACTTATACAGAGTTCACTACAGAGTACCAAAACCTTAGATGACATATTTTTTTGTTTCTTTAACCCTTTTTATGGAAACTCTTATTTTATACCGAAATTAGGTATAGTATAGTTAGTTGTAGTGTAAAATGTCCTCATAAACCTTAATGAACTAATTTGAATGTAATATAATTGATAAAAAAGCATCTCTTAATAGTGATTATTAGATGATCTTGTTACTCAGTTGGAATTGACTCTGTATGCCTTTCTAGGAGTCTCGGTTTCGATTCTGCGGTAAATATATATGTGACGGAAAATTGTTTGTTCTCGGGTCGCGAGTGTTTGACGTCTCATTGTGTATGTCCATGCCACCCACGACACAACGAATCCTTATGCGTAGGTGTGTGTATGTTTAAAAAATTGCATTGTTTCTATTCGCCTTTACAAAAGTAATAATAGAAAAATATGCTTTAAATATGGGTATTAAATGTCTCAAAATCAAAGACTCCGCGATATTTTTCACATTGCTATTATTCCACAGAACATACCTGCTCACTTACCACATACATATGTATATACCACGACAAAACCACACTGCAGCGACAAAACGCGGCGTCGCTGATGGTTGCAAAATTTAAGTAAATACATGTAAATTTATATCTACCTACATGCTCACATTTATTGGTTGCGGTTTGTCTGAACACAACCACAATTTGAGGGCGAATTCTTTGTCGAAATAAAAACTTTTACTAAACTTTGTCGTTATTGACCAATAAATAATTCTTCATAACAACTGTAAATATAATGAACATTACGTCGCGGTGTAAAGTAAACCATAAAAGAAAATTACAGTTTAGCGGTTAGCCATGTTGCTAGTTGCGATGAAAAAGTAACGTGTAGCTATCAAATAGACTGGGCAATTTCCTTGCACATTTTTAATTCATTAGTAGTTACCCAACCTCGCTTCGCTTTGGTGTCTTTGTCAGAGTACGAGACTTTTAGCTTGTTTTATTTATATAAAATAATGAACTAAGTTTAATGAATTACCACTTCGCAAAATTAGTTTTATACAGTTGAAAAACACGGATTGTTTATCTACTTTGTATTTATGCATAGTAATGTGTATACATTTTCATATTTAATTATCTTTAAACGTATTGTATTGTTTGCGCGCTCGTTTGTGTGTAATTTTTAAAAAAGGATAATTGTAATGTAACAATAACAAATACAATCAATTATGAAGAAATGAAAAATGTAGAATTTTCACTTTAAAATATAGCAGCTAGTTGTTTTGAATAATTAAAATTAAACCTTTAATCGTGTTAATAAATGCTAAGAAACGTGTCTAAAACAAATTGAACTCTTATCCTACACTAGGGCAAGAAGCAAATAGCTTTTTGTAAACACTTAATTATCGCTCTACTCACACAATCAAGTACAGTTGTGAAGAAAAATTAGTTAATATAAAATATAGTAATTATAAATTTTATAAAACTATGATGAGCGTGGTTATGTAATGTTACAATTATGTATGTAATGTACTACACAATACTTACTATATATACAACTCTTGTTGAGTTACAATTTTAAATTTATCTTTACCGGAACATGTACCAATTTAATTATAATACAAGCTATTTTATGTTTGAAAATAATAAGTGTTCTGCATTGAAATAATATTATAAACATATAAAGATATCTTATTGTGTGTACGATTTTTTAATTCATTTAAAAAATGTCAAAAAAATATATAAAAATGACGTAAAAAAGAGCTCTGCAAATATTGCGGCTAGTTGATACCCTTCTTACAAAACCAACTGCGAATTAATTTTACGTGATTCTGTCCTATTGTCGAAAAGCTGGTAACGAGCGAATTCTCTGCTCTCGTCTTGACCGATACAGCCTCGGTGATGAATGTTGTATTAAGAACTTTCATAGGTGGCGTTGACGACCTACCATCAGATGGTCTGTCTTTTTGTTTGTTGACTATTTACATAAAAAAGTAACTCAAAGACCTCTAAAGTTTACTGATTCGTACTTTATCAGCATAACAGACAATTAGTAAATCATAAATACATAAATCAATACAATTACATTTTATTGTACACCATTAGATAAGTACACGTCCACATATATTACCGTAAATCCTCTTACGCTTTTAAACTTATTTATTAGTTTTCTTTATTATTATCATAATCATTGCCGTAGTGATTCATGTTCCCGTACAAAAAGTCGAAGGACAAATAAATATTTGTCAAAGAAACCTCACCAATATAAGTGATAGGTTAATTTAATTAATGAATTAAAAAATATTTATTATAAAAATGTATTCTATCTATTATAGGAAAAGTTCTACTGAATAGGACGTTACTGAGTAGGAAAAGTTCTAATGAAGTAATAAGCTATGGCAGACGGTTCCGCCTATCGGACGTCGCTAGGATCTGTACCACAGAGTTTAATCTCGACGGATCTTGCATAGTGGTGCGGTGTTTTGTCCGACTGGCTAGCTACCACTCTTCTTCTAAAACCAACCGTGAAATGTTTCATACGAGGTTCGGTGGCAGCGTCGAAGAGCCAGTAATAACGCGGTTACTGATGTCCATTGGTGACGATGAGCACTTACCATCAGGTAACTAGTCTGCTCGTTTGTTGTTTAGTTATGTAAAAATAAATCGTGTAATTATGTGGACATATTTCGATAATTCACATATTACTCTCTAAAATTTTATATTTTTGATAATATTACGTACGTTAAAAAAATATTCAGAGTTTTTTTTTATAAAAATGGTGTTCACAACATTAATAGTACGAATAATGTTAAACTAATTGGCGAATTCAGATTTAGTAAAACTGGTGGCTCTTTCATGGATAGATATGTTAAAAATTATAATAAAATTCGGTAAGAATTGACGGAAATGCCTTACGGAAATGTAAACTAAAAACTCACGTCAACAGCATTCTTATGAAGAAGGGTTATAACAAAATGAATAATGTCTTTAAACACAAGACTTCTTGGACATGAGTTTAATATATAGTCATAAGTATCAGTATATTATTTCTATAATTGTGAGTTTCTTGCCGCTTTTTCTTCTGGGACCACTCATATTAGCGATGAAGCGATGGCGTACTTTGACTTTCGATCAGGGTTTGTAAAAAAACAACTTCGAGAATTTTTATTTCATTAAATTAATTATTCAGAAATAAGTTTGCTGAAAATAATGCCTTTCTGAGGAAACTTAATAAGTTTATGACCAGTTACAGAGGCTATTTACAATTAATTATACAGCTTAACACTAGACACCATCAGGAAACTCGACTGCACACGAGCCAACTGGAAATCGAAAAATTTTATCCTTATATTTCATTAATAAGGTAAGTGCTGATGTTACATGACACTGGTATGAGACGCGGGTATAACACAATAGTGTTATTAATTTTCCCACGCGTCTTCAATAAATCTGCGTGTTTCTTTTTCAGTATTAGATTTTTTCACTATTAAACGATAAAGAGAAACCATGTTTAATACAGGAAAATTTATTCCTTTAATTTACTTAAACAAAAAGAGCTTGATTGATTTTGTTTTTATTACAATTCCAATTAGTATTTCTGTTGAATTGAAAGACTGTTGCCTTCTGTTTTTAGTCTCTTGAAAAGCTTATATAAACTAAACAAGTACTCGCTGAAATATTGAAATAAAAATAAAATAAAATAAAATTGAATAAAACTATTTACGTAACAATCGACAATTATAATTTTTCAAATCAGCTATTTCTCACAGCTACTGCATTGTAATCCTAAAACAAAAGGTGCAATTTGCTTCACAATTTCAAATTGTAACCAAGTTTCACTAAATTCAAGCTAATGACGGTATAGTATGACATCATAGAGTACTTATTAATCTCGATTAAACTGTCAAAACCCACAAACGATTATAGTTGAAGGATTCTCCTAAGTTTCAATGACATGTTCTGGGTTAAATTGAAGTCATGTCATCGCAATTATTTTACATAAAATGTATTATGAATTTCTCTTACATGTATGAGGGGTGTTCGCTAGCTCACCGTGGTCAATTGTATAAGGAGGTCAAAATATGAATATTTACCATGCATTACAAGAAATAAATATAATATATATATATATATATATACTTAATTCTTCATATCTAATGCGTATGTGTTTTGTTATGTAAATCAATTATAACTATTAATACCTACTTCTTTTTTCTAAGTTGTCCAACCTTTCTGTGTGAAATCTCGCCTTTAAATTATTAGCTACATCTTACATACTCGTACATACACCCATACCAATGCATATTTACATCCGTTAAGGATCCGTGAATGCAAATCAAAATTGACGGAGTTCTTGCAAAATCTAACATATGATGAAATTGAATTACTTATTTACACACTTTCACATAATACAACGTCATGTTATATTACATGGTAAATGTAAATAAATATTAAACTTTTTCAAACATTTTAAAACAACGCTAACCTTATATTTATTTCGAGGTGGGCGTAAATAGCCGTGACACAGTTTAAACTATTGCCGCTGTTTACGAACATTATAATATTATAAAATTGTTTTTGGTTACAAATAAATATTTAAATCTTAAACCAAAACTCGGTTTTATTAATTGGCATTATCGGTATTGTTACCTAGGCTATAGAGTTGTCAATAAAATGGACCTTGGGTTAGTTTTTGTTACCAACAAACTTTGATATATTCATTGTGGAATATTAAAACGAAATAATGGCAAATCGTTCTAAATTTGAAGTATTTTAGGCCGTCAAAAAAAACTATTCTGGCAGTGATGATATTGCTACCTTTATATTTAAATTTATTCAGTAAATAATGACTTAAAGCGCTGTACAAATATGAGCCGAATAAAAACTCATTTTGTTACAAGAAAATAATTGTAACTTTACCCTGAAAATAATCTTCATGAAGTAGTTTACATCACCGTTACATAACATTGTGTGTAAAAAGTTTAGCGCGGTTCAAACGGTTGTATTATATAAACTTATCAATATTGTTGCTATTCCTTACGTAGTGATGTAATGTGGGTATTTCTATATAGAGTTGACTTTCCCAAATACTCAACAGAACTACTGCGGTTTCGAAACACATTGAACTTCCAAACACAACCCTAATCTTAGCTATACCTTCAGACATAACGGTGACATTAGGCTTCGTCTCTAAATCCAGATAGATAGTCACAATATATGAATGAATATATGTACTTGAAACAAAACCGCGACATTCTAGTCGAGCCCTCGTGGGTGGCTGTTACAAGAAACCCGGATAATTCTAAGAAAATAAATATTAAGTTATATTTTCGTCGTAATGATGCGCAAAAGAAAATTGTATTAAACAAGCAAATTCATTATGTATAATATAACTATCTCTGTCGTTAAATACTACTTACATTTTAACGAACATTACGTTTTCCAATATCAAAGTTGGGAAGTTATGTATCTGTGACATAAAATTTATCGAAGGCTTATGATAAGACTTAATGCTTACTATGAAACGATATTAACAGATACAGACGGCTATACGGTTCATTATATTCTTCTATGACGGTTTTCATATACATAGTTACATATAAATTCCAACTGCTTAATTTTCTCGATCACCAAGAATCCACACCCAATCCCTGAATGTTTCAACCGTAGGACTAAAAGCGTTTCAATTGTAACGCTGTAAGCGCTTCAGTAATAAGGCTATAAACATTTCAACAATAGAGTTATGAGCACTAAACGTTGATTTATTAACATTCATATAAAATCTATGAGTTCCCTCATCTGACTATAAACGCTTCGGCGTTAAGTCCATTAACGCTATATTTTTATTGCTTGTTATAACTAAAAACACACTCATAACCGTATTATGTACATATACGCATCGTTCATGTACGCTGCAAATGAACGCTTCGCTATGAACAAGCTTTATACGAAAAAAAATTTCGTATCTATTTCACTTTGACTTATCTAAGCGCCATTCGAATCGCGATTAGCATTCGATATTGCAAGTCTATACACATATATAAATATATGGTTGTCAATGACCGTGGCATGATACTGCGAAATGTACACGACAGGTCTTTGTTTTTAGAATACGCCAATGTCAGAAACTGACGCTAGGTCTTTTGTTTTGAAATTTTAACAGTGAAAGTTTTTGAAAATTTAACAGGATACCGCTAAATTAATTATGTATTAATAATTAGGTATAATTGAGGTAAGTAACTGTATCATATCTAATACTTAGTTTTTTTTTTAAACGTTGATATAATATTGTATGTATTACATGAACTTCAGTATCATAGGTCATCTAGTGTTTAAGTAATCTAGTACAATTCTCAGATCATAGTTTAGTACTAAATATGTCTCACAAACACATTTCTATCATTAAACAATATTTGTGATTTTTTTATACTTATTACTCAGTAACTACTGAACAGAACTTAGACATACCTATGGAATCATCATAGAGCCTTTTCGAATTGGATACTATTTTTACAATTCGAAATATTATTTTGACAGTTTACCTAAGTGTATTCACAATTATCGCGTTATGTTACAGCCATACACTGCAATGCGTTGTGTCTACGGTAATGCATTTACCTAATTATTTCTTCGCGATTTTCTTTTCCAAATAATTACAAAATATTCTATAGATATTAGAATATTCGAAATTATTTTTAGTTTAAAAAGTATCTGTGGAACAGAGGCGTGGCTGAATGAGTTCCCAATTCCTTTTTCATTCGGCATTGAATGAGTAGCCTAGGATATTCGATATCTATTGAAGATCATCAGTGTGATTTAACCGTTCGCGCAGGGTACGCGTGTCTCCAACTCACGCCTAGACACAGCACCGCACCGCGTGCCGACGCCATGTTGACTTGAATGTTTTTGAGATCGTGCATTACACGCTTCTTTGTAGTTGGATCAATTCGATATCCGACCCATCTTTTGTAACTTATAATCTAATAGCAGAATGTCTGCGAGCTGATCTACGCCTCGTGTTGACGTGCGACGTATTCACCCGAGGGGCCGAGCGAAGATCCCTTACATTGTTTAAGTCTGGTCAAGCGACCAGCAGCACTTTGGGCGTTCCGCCGTCCGCAGGGCTAGCTCTGCTAGTATCTAGGCGATACCAAGGGCCGCCGTGCTCGACGCGTCATTTCGTTCCACCGTTCCACGTCAAAACACCAAACATGTACGTGTTTTTCATTTTTTTACACGCAACACATATTTGTAATCATTAAATGTTTTCTTCTTATTTATGTTAGGATTTTTTTCTGTTCTGTATCTGAATATGTTGGATGTAAGTAAAAGTATTTTACAAATTTGTTTTACAATTCTTTATATTTATTCAAGTTATAGTTACATACCGATATTGAGAAATAAGTGGAACAAAGCAATTATTTATCTACATGAACTCGCTCATAATAATATTTCCAAATAAATTTTATGACATGACACAGAGTTCCAATTTTATTATTTTCCCTTAACTCCTTTTTTTGTGTAGATATTTTTAATAATAACGAAATATCGTTAACAATACGCTATCGATCCATTGCTTCAATCATTTAATCACACCATAAGGAAAAAAGTATAGTCAATACAATCTAAGCAGACTTAAATTGCTGTTTTCCACAATTCAATGATTCCGCTTATCTTCGCAGAACTTCTTTTCGTGACATTTTCGTCTTCTTAAATATGTGAACGCCTTGTTTTTCTTTTTTTGTATCGAATTACCCTATACAAATTTCATACGCTTGAATGTCTTATCTCTTCATATAAATTATTCTGAAGAACTCTCCGTTTGATACTACGTTTAAGTTTTATTTTTGGCTTTAGAAATGCATTTGTATGTATTATTTTCTTCAAACGGTAGTATGTATTATTTTATAAAGTGGTATCAGTACATTTGTCCTTGGATTAAAGTCAATGTTCGCCCTCTGAGTATTGTTGTTGTTTGTCGTTTAAGAAAAATGTGTTGTAGCAAAGCGTTCATGAGGCGCAATTTTATTTCAATTCATTTTTTTATTATTTTGAAGCCTTCGTTTTTTTTATTTGTTATAGTTTCAGTCTTAAAGGAGAGCCGTATATAGAGCATTGACGATAAAAATACTTTAGAGAATTATACAATACTTTGATACTTATACTAAACTACTATTTTCTTATATGAATTTTAATGGTAATTTTCATTATTGATTAATATTACGCAGTTCCCCCAGTTTAGAGATTCGTTAGCCAATCTTACCTTGACATGCACGTATCATTTTTTTTTTGTTTTCGAGGGGGGAAGCTTTGAAAAGGTACCGTCGTCCATCCCGGGGTCGCTGAATGAACGGTTTGAGCTACTACCCTAGCCGCCCACAACCCCGGAAACAGGCAGGCAGGAGATACCGTAGCCCTATTCTGGTACCGAGCTACAAGGAAACTGCGTCGGAGGACGTTATGTACGTCTCCGGCGACTCCTCCGCGCGGGTTCAGCACGGTCCCTAGCTCATTCGGCGACTTCCTTTGCAGACCTTACGTCGTTGCAGAAGGTGATCAAGCCGACCCAGGCTTCTCTATGCTGAACCATCGTCCCGACGATGGCCGCCGGGGAGAGATCCGGGCCCACTTTTTCGACGAGGTTCCGCCGCTGAGACTCCCATGCTGGGCAGTACTGCAGCGTGTGCTGTGCGAAATCCTCGTCGTCTCCACAATGCCGGCACTGGGCAGTCTCCTCTCTTCCTATCCTATTCAGGTACCCACCCAAATAGCCATGTCCGGTGAATATCTGAGTAAGGCGGAACGTCACTCGTCCTCCACTCTGCAACCACGTCCAAAAGTTCGGCAAAATAGCCTCAACCACCCGTTGGCGTATGTTCCGAAGTTTTTGGAGTCGATCATGCCAGCACATCAACGCGCGCCGTCTTGCTCTCCACCTAAGAGTTTTAACTGTTTCTTCAACGTATAAAGTTAATAACTAACTTTATAGGTTGGTACTTGGTTGGTATGGATTGGTACATATGTAGTTGGAATGCTACGTAATTACAAATTATTATTGAATTTTCAATAAAATTCAAAGAAATTATATTTTTAAAGTACCTTAGTTTAATATCTTACTTATCTTAATTACTCTAAAGTCCCAAAGATTTGTTACCACGATGAAAAAAGATTGTGAAGGTGGAATTTTAAGGCTCGAAAGAAAATGCCTACGCTAGTGAAGATAAACGAGTCTTCGCGAAACGGGAACACTTAGCTAAGTGACATCGAGTATTGTGCTGTTCGAGAAAATGGAGAAAATGCGAAGCGGCAGAGTTACGTGTCCACAAATGTTTAAGTATTTCTTCTTCGGGAAACAAAAGCGTTGGTTTTAAAACAGTATTCGGTTACAGAGACTTTCAAGGTTAACAAACACTCATGGATCTTCCGGCTCGATTTCTTTAAACATTCATCACGCAGAAAACTTGTGGAACATCAACATTGAGAAAAAAACAAAACATAGGCCGATTCAAATTGATTCTATTCAAAAAATCTGTACATATAATAAAATTTTAACTAATCGCTTTCTGTGCATGAAGAATATACGAGAGAAAAATTATAAGGGGCCTTTGTTAAAGCAATAGAACCCAAAACAATAGTTATTAGAATTTGTGTCTGTTTGCCTGTGCGTTTTTGTGTGCTTATCTCAGAAACGGCTTAACCGATCTCGTTATGGTTTTTACTTATTTGAATATTAAGTACCACATAATATCAAAAGTTCGTTTCATTTCAATCTCTCCATAAATAAAAAAGTTATATATTAATATATTTCTAATCCACAGAACGAGAAAAACTCAGTCCTAAAACAATGCTAGTGCTATTTCTAACCGTAAGGCGCAGTTTTTCTGAAGCGAAGCGAGGGTGGTTTATTAGTATATCATAAAATAAACATCTGTTTAGGAAAATTTAGAAGAATTGAACGCGGCAACAATTATTACCTGGCGTGTTTGTCATTTACTTATTTATTCACCAAGTATTTTCCGTTAATCATAACTCCTGAAGTCTTACAAGAAGTGAGGTTTCATTCCGCAAATTAAAGGAAATTTTAACGGCGAGGAACGATGACGAATACCTCGTTCAATATCCTTGACCTTCGAACAAGAAGGCATCTATCTGCCAGCGGGTCAGACTGTTATAGAGAGATCGCAAAAAAATTTAAGAGATCGAAATGACTGTAATGTAATTCTAAGTATATCTATATTAATATTATAACTTATTGGAAATTTTAATGTAGGTAAACTTTGTTATCGATATACCTTAACTTATATTTGTAGAATTTATATTTCTCTGTCTTTCTGTTTGTCTGTTCACGTGTAACAATGAAACTACTAAACAGATGTATACGTTTTTTATCACATTTGAAACTTGTATAATGTAAATAAAGATACTTTTTATCCCTGGATATGGATCTAATCCCGGTAATAATTCTAATCTAAAGCGAGCACGAGATACTCCTTTTACATAGGACTTAAATTTCAAAATCTAACAACCAACTACCTGGAATAAATTTTATTACAATTCACTTAGACGCAACCTACTGTAATATTCAAGCGTCTTGATAGTGACTCGAGCAGACCACTTTTAGAGAATATAAAGTATTTAATTTATTTAAAAATGCCTACATTATATGCATAAAGTACTAAATTTAATAAGCATATCTACATGTTACAGTGTAATTTATTTTAAAGAATAATACTGGCTTATTTGAATGTTGTCCAAGAGCTGGAAGAAATCATACATTAAACAAAATAGCGTGCAAAATCCACCTTAGTAGATAAAATGTTGCTATTTTTAAACTTAAGTCATCGTGGACATCATACACTTGACCGTATACCTACTAACTTAAACCGTCTACTTACTTACAACTTGGTATCATTCAAATAAAATAATTGTTTTTATTTGTATACCAAGACATATGTATTAGCATAAATACCTGATAAAACACGAATGTCTATTGTTGACATTATAATGAATACTTACAATACCTAGATCTGTTCAGTAAATATACAATTAGAATTTGTTTACAATTAACACGTCAATAAAATAATTTATGATTTTCACGTCACTTACTTTAAAAAAAATACTATTTATAATAAGTGTGGGTTATAAGAAGGAAAATGTTTAAATAAATATATGAAACCTTGTAACCCACCAACGTCACCATCACTTGAACATGTTAGAATTCAACTGATCAACGGTGTTGTAAAAAAATAAGGCCCGTTATAGACACTTTATTGAATGCACACCTGGAATGTCCAATTGATATTTGAGGATCGGTAGCAGTAACAAATTGGAAACGAGATTATTAAAATTCCACCGCTAGTTTAGTTCAAGAACGCAATCAATGTAAGAGCTAAATAATTTATTTATTCTCATAACATGCATATTTTATATGCATGGTATGTAAAATATAAAAAATTACTTACAATATATATAAAAATAAAATTCAGATTTCATTTTCATATGAACTAGATAGGGGAAAAAGTTATTGTTCAAGGAAGCATAGATATACATCAATTTTTTATAGTATGTCATATACAACAATGAGAAACAGAGAAGTGTTAAATTAATAACAAGAAGACCTGGAAATACCAGTGTCAAAAACAGTTACTTACTTACCAGAAAACGTACTTTGAAATTGCCATGTGTTGTTTTAAGAGATGTGCTGAGGAGTTTCTTTCGCCGTTTCTTCTCCTCAATGTCAAAGCACCTTTTCGAAATGGTAGTAGAAGCAAAAAATAACGTGCATAAGTGTATTTACGGAATACCTAAATGATTAAATGACTTTGAATTTGAATTTGAATTAAAGTTTAAATATTTACGAAACTAATCGTAAGATTTACCTACATATGTACAAAGATTGTGACGTACCGCACTTTAAAACACCTCTGGTTCTAGCAAAAAACCTTAACTTAAAGTTTGCGCACTATGAATTTTATAATCCCGAAAACTCCTTACTTTTACAACGCCTTCCTTTAAACATTCTTGAGTTCAAATAATATTACTACATAGTATATGAAATTTGGTATAATTATATTTCATCACAACTTAATATATAAAACAATTTTTTTAAGAGAAATAAACATATTTAAAACAAAAAAATGCCACTCCCGTTTCAGAGTAACAATGATTTTCTGCAAAGTAGCGCTAAATAAATTACTTAAGTAAATACTATTAACTGTTTCTTCGTATATTTCATATTGTACGTAATACTTCACTATACGTATCAAAGCACTGTAAGTACTAGGAAACCATAAATAAAGTTTTATTTGATACGTGTTGGAGCGTAGCCACTTTATGAACGGAACAGCGCCCAGGGGTGATGTAAGGGACAACTTCTGTGAATTTTATACGAGCATGGTGGCAGCGGCCTGTTTAGTGCAGCGGTGAATGCAAAACAGATTAGTTTTAATAGTCGACTGGGAATATGTTAGAGTGAATTTAATACGTCAACTTATCAGTTAGGACGAAATGTGTTTTTTTTATTTTTACCAGTCGTAATTCTGAAGATAATTTCACAGTTCTTAAAAGACTATATTCGAAAATACATAACTTTTACAAAATCACTTGCGTGTCTATGTTTGTTTGTCACTAGCGATTTTCTCCAAGTCTACTAAACTTTTTCCGAAAATGTCAGACAAAGAGAGAAAAAACTTTGGTTACACACATAATTTGGTGCAACGGAGGTTCCTGATTAATTATGGTCTCTGATTTTTATATAGGTAAGCTAAGCGGCATCAGATGATAATTGATATATTTAAAGGCTTTCCAATAAAATTTTAAAATGTATTCAAGGAAATGTTATATTTACCCTTTACTCCAAAATCACTGAGCGTATAATTTCATAAAAATCACCTTTATGTAATTTTCTCTTTCTTTTGATTTCATACTATATCGGGATAATAGGTCTTTACAATGTTTATTTTAACGGAGTAGCTCACACAAAGCACAGTACAATTAATTGTCGCCTGTGACTTTTTACTATATATTTTTTATACTAGACTATCAGAACTATCGAAACAGTTAGAGGCGTCAAATGTCCAACGATGAAGAAACGTCATGTAACAAGGTTGTCACGATACGACAATATTGTGTCACAACATTACACAGGTGCCACGACACGACATAGATGTGTCACGAAACGACACGGGCATCTCACTACACGACACGAGTATGTCACGACAAGACAGGACTCGAGTATATCACCATAGAATTTTTTGGAGAAATCAATAGTATTTAATAGCAAACGTCGGCAAAATTGGAAAACAATTATAAAGAGTAAAACGTTACAATATCTTAAACTATAAAGAAATCATAGAACCTTAAACATTTCCAAGTTTATATGTATGTAATATAGGGATACAAATCCAGACATATTTTAGGTGATAGTCAAAAATGTTGTAACGAATCAAATACTTGAATCTTTTCCCTACTGTACTTACTTGGCATGTAATTCCTTAATATTGTTAATGAATATCATACGTCCCATTCAATACAATACAATATAACTCTTGTTTGACCAGAAGAATGCTGAGAATGGAAGTGGATGAATATAAGGTATCAGGAAGACCGAGGAAATGGTGAATGGACTGTGTGGAAGACGACATAAAGATTCTTTAATCTTCATCTTTCGGACGAAAAATGGAGATGTATGGAAGAAAGGACACGCTGGGCCGACCCCGAGTGATTGGGATAAGGACCAGGAAATGGTGATGACAATATAACTCTTATTTTCCAGATAACAAACACGCACTCTCCATTTTTATTCAACTGTTATAGTAATCTCCTATTGCCATTCAACTACATGGCGGCCAGCTGTATTCTCCAATCCACTTTTTTAATAAAATAACCGACCAATTTAGTGGAACGCATTCGGTTGCTTCGTTTTCTTATTTTTGGGAATAATAATAATTAATGGGCATGCACGCATAATCGTGGCAAAATCTTAACAATGTGGCTTATTATATGTAGGTATACAAATATTAAATATCCGGTATAAAAAATATCTTGCAGCGACCATACAATACCAGTAAATTTCTACAGATGTGATAAAATTCTAAGTAAACATAAAAGCACATTAAAAAAATTACAGTGAAAATAAGTATGAACATTGATACACAACAGATTTGCACGATACAATTTGAAGAAGATTTTATGTCAGGCTTACAGCTCATCGTAATTAATTGGATAAAAACCTTTCATTGTTCCATTCTCACGAAGTCATTGTTACTCCAGTATATCCTGTTTCGTTTCCAATTTGCTTCTTTATTAGAGCTACCGAGCATTAAATCGAGTAGCAGTTTGTCCGCGACCACACAATTTCACATTTGTTTTGTTCCTTGTTTTTGTTGACGGCGCGGCCTTTACAAAATAAATCTTCGGTTGTCGTACAGTGCAGAGTCTGTCGTAGTTCATCAGCGTTTTTATACACGCCGAGGATTTCTGACAAGCTTACGTTTCTTCTACACGTTACCTTAGTGAATCGTTGCAATGACAGCTAGTATACGATATGCTACAAGTATGAAGAATGTGAGACATGATACGGTTCGTCTATTTTGTCGATGCTTATAATTTTTAGCTGTCTATATTAAGAAAGGTAATAAATAAGTAGAGTGCGAAGAGATCATATTTATATAGATGCAGTGTTGAATACTTACAAATGTCACTCAAATTATAAGTACATTTTTTTTAATTAAAATTTTATACACTCTCTGAGTACTTCCTCATGCGTTACTCTGCATTTATATTTAAACATGAACCATTTTGATTTTAAGTAAATTATGTGATAAGTACAGCGAAACCTATTAGAAGATCCTAATATATAAATAGTATTGACAAAAAATTTACTTAACAAATTATGAAAATATGAGTTAAATCGTCAAGTCTGAGAAATTTCACGATCATTAACAAACGCTTGATATATTATTATAATTATGATTAATACCTGAAGATTCACTACTTCAAAATTATTTTTATACTTTCATTAACTATATTACCAGCTAAATCTACATTTTCCTTCTCTTATTTTTTATTCTTGTCTTGTCTTATCGTAATCGTGTCTCTTATCTTTCTTTTATGTCTTCTTCTTTGTTCTTCTATATTTTTTCATAGTGAGCAATGGGCACGTCATTCCTAGTGTATATAAAACTATCACGATTGTACAGAGAAAATAAATAGCCGTCATTTTTTACATTTTAATTTCTTTACCTTATAACAAAATAAGTACCCAGGATCAGTTCTACAATCGATAAAGGAGGTATTCCATTTCAGTATTTAAAGCACTTTCGATGTTTATGGGCATCATGTCGGCCCTCTTATCAGGCAACATAACAAAAGCATGTGCATGATACGTTCATACAAACAGAAATACACAAAATGTACGTAAAAATTCTTCACTCGGTATCTAAAATGAAACATGTGCCCCGTATTTCTTTACGATGTTTTCCTAGAAACAACGCGTGATAAATGAGCCTGAGAGACTTATTGGTGCTCTCGCGGGATTGAAGCTCTGTGCTCGACCATAAAACGTTGCTGTCATGCATTCGCGTATAAACCCTCTTTAGCTGTAACTCAATTCACCCGGTAACCTACTTGTCACTTTTTATGTCCAAAGGAACAGTATTTTTTGCCAATACCTAAGTAATGGTTACTGTGCTTGACCAAGGACGTCTGCAATACCAGCATATCGATAATCCAGTGCCAGCCCTAAATATGTAATAATCTTGCTTCGAACAGATTGTAGTATTATACATCCATTGATTGGTAACGAATTGAAAGTGATACATACCGGACAGTAGAAACAGCACTTTAATCGCTAATGAGTGATTATTTATTCCTGACAACCATTGGAAATAACACACAGTTAAAAAAAGAATGTGTGAAGGTACCCTTTCAACAGAAACAGGAGTGATACCAGTACATATTTTAAGTTATAATTTTTAATTTATAATCGAAACACGTAAAAATGTTTCGGTTGATTTAAGATAATGATGGTAAATTGTAAACCATGTAGTCGGAATTATTCTGTGTAACAAAACTTATTCATATAAATGAATGGACTGGTTAAAAAAATCATATCGACCGAAAAATTTATTGTAAGGTGTTTAAGACGATAAGTTTAGGATAACTCCATAGGTCAAACAGTATTCTATTAAGATTATGTAAGCATCTGTTGTAAACTGAGCTAAACTTTAGCACTGGCGTCTTTTAGTTTAATTAAAAGTTTGGACGACCAAAATTCTATAGTCAAATCACAACTACAAGTTTCTCTTGAGACGAGTCAGCATTGCACAAGGGAAGGGCCGGAGCGTTCACTCAAGCTTTCCAAAATACGACAGATAACTACCGAGGGGAATTGGTCATTAAAATGTCAGTAATCCAGTAGCTTCTCGAAAATGCTAGAATCCTTTTGAAGTTTTCCTCATAATGACGAAAATCGGTAAAGTACATTTATTTTTATAATCACATAATGTATGTTTCAATCTACTCTTCAATTAAACAATACGCAGTGATTGAACATAGTAAAAATAATAACTTAATTAGTCAACAAACGAGCAGACGAGCCACCTGATGGTAAGTGGTCGCCGGCACCCATGGACATCAGCAAGACCAAGGGTATCACTGATGCGTTGTCGGCCAGGAAATAAGTCAAATATAAATAAATAAACCATTGATCGTGATATAAAATGTATTGTTGTGATGCCGTTCATATACCATTCACATATTCATTTGAATGTGCAACACAGTGCAAACTAAATTAAAAGGTAAAGGTATTTAAGCATTTTTGTAATTACAGAATTCGCGAAATTGTTCCTGCTAAACGCATCTCCTACTTTTTCTGTCATTAAGTTAAAATATTAAACAATAAAAGCTTACGGGTGACCGCCAGATGCAGCCTAAACACTCGAAAACACCCGATTGTGGTTTTATTGTTAAATAGCAGTTATAAATAATGTCCTGGCGATGAATGATATTAAATTTTCCGAACGTAATTTTTAGACAGTTGCTGATATATTTAAAATACATATTCAAAGACATATTTGTATAATAAACCTTCAGGTGAAGAGATAGCTTGAAAGTAATATTTTTTTTTTGTATATTTCTGATCGGTACATGTAATTTTTTTACAAATATCTAAATATGAAAAGCCGTAGCCACATACTGTTAAGCATCTTTTTTTCTGTTAAATTTATTGGTCTCGATAACAAAATCTCAATATCATCCGTATCTCCAAAAAATATTGAACTCAGGGTTTGTATTCAGGGAAACATTTATCGCGATGTAAACGCGAGGCACGGGCAAATAAGCACCCACACACGCGGCAACAACGCAACCGTGCGAGTTATTGGCGCGGCAACAGATTATATCCACGATTTAGGCAGTAATTGTGATATGCAATAAAATAATATGCAATAAAATCTATTTATCCGTGGATTTATATACCATCGTTTTGTTGTTAGAGGCGGCTTAAAAATTTGTGGCCTAGGAGGTCGAGGAAGTATTTGCTGGGGTTTATGGGAGTTTACAAATAGTGGTAGCAATAACATTAGGTATAAGGATTATAGCCAATAACTTTGCAAATGCTCAAACGAGTCAACAGTTCATACATTTGTTCAGTGCCGTCAACGACTGATATATACATATTTCAGGTACCCTGATCGTTGGCTTATATGACTTACGTTCTCTCTGACCATACCGCATAGCATATTATTACTTCGTAAGACTCTCAAGAGCCACTGGAACTTAATAGCCGTGCAGTCTCAAAAGCAATACTCGGTTGAAGTTATGCCAATTACAGGAAAACTAAACCTAAACTACTCTGAAAATAGCTTATGTATTATATATAGTTTGTCCAATTTTTTGTAGGATAATACGCAATTATAACCAGGTTAAAAAGAAATTCGGCAGGCACTTCCTCGTTGAATAACTAAACTAATTCTCTAACACTGTAACAAAAAATTATACATTAAAATTCATGGGCTTTGGAGTTTTAATAATTTTAACAATGTCTTAACCCTATTCATTCTTAATTAGTATTAAAATCAACATGTAGATACACATTAAGTATAAATATTTTTTATTTACTTACGAAAGGAAGAATCCTAGCTTTCCACAACACAAGGAATCCTAGGGTGGGAGCTAGTGGCACTATTTTTATTGTATTTTTGTTACAGAATAAATATTTTTTTTTTTTTTTCATTCTTAGATATCTCAAACTGGCAAGCGACAGTCCTATTTAAATATGTTAAGTCACTGATTAACAGTTATTAACACAAGAGGTAGGATATAAAGACTACATAATCATATTCTCATTTATTTGTTTATATATATATATATATTCACACTTTATTACCCGCTTTTCGTGCACATCTGCTTAGCCTAATTGTTAGCTGGTAGAGAATGCTTTAAGGGTTAAGCTCGCCTTTTGAACCACAATAAAATTATTTAGGTCAATAAAGGTTACATATATAAAAATAAAATATTTCACATTGTGGTTCTGGGAGCCTCATCTTTTATTGAGATACCCACTTACACTTTGACTAAATGTGACATATATGCGAGTAATGCGGCCGTATCAACTTTGCAATAATTTTCTTTGACGTAGCCGCTCTAATATATTATATTTCAATTACTTTTACGAACACGAAACGAAGAAATAAAAATTAAAATAGTAAGGCTAATTTGCCTACTACTACTAAAATTACCTACTAATTATAATAAAGTTACCTTAATAGGGACCATGTTCACAATGTATTCAATCGTACTCTATGTTGACATGTATCCTTATTACGTTAAAGAAAATGTCTCCGTCTTTAAATTATAAAATTAACTTATGTTCTTACTTACTTAATTAGGGATTTTTAAAGCCCTAAATCTAACGCTTTAATGATATAAATAAAACAATTAATAACCCCAGATTCAATTGTTCTCAGTTTTTTTCTTTATCATTTTTTTGTATAACGTTAATGGCCCTTAAACTAATAGAAATGCTATTTGGTGATGAAAGATCCATCCACGTCGCCTGTAAACGTCAGTACCATCAAGAGGAACCCGCTTTTTAACGGACTCCGATACTGCAAACATTACACAATCAATAAATTTCACGGCTCATGCTAAAATGAAAGGTGGTTGTTAGTCAGACTAATAAAAAACCGTACTAGGCTGCGTGAATACCTTCTCTCTGTATTAAATTGAACGATACGGTCCAGCAACCTAAGACAGATGCTTCGTTCAGCGTACATCAGGGCGCACTACGACCAAAGGATGTACTTAATGATGTTTGGACTTAAAGTAAAATATTATTTGTTTACAGTTACATCACGCTAAGTGTGCATTCAGAGGTACACTGCATCACAATCTAACTACACCGCAGACAAACCTCAGCATTAACTATTACAACCAGACACGAAATTGCATTATTCAGACAGACCGCATTTCGCGTTTTTCAGCCTCCCGTAACAATGTTAAATGGTGTTCTGTTTGGTTAACTAAAGCAATTTTATGATATGCAAGATTTATCAGGCCGTCAACTTCACAGATTAGCACTGAAGTTGGTTATATATACAACCTTATAGATACCTACATACATTTGAGACCATTAGAGCGCTAATAATCTGTTTAGCCAACCTTGCTCCACTGTTTACTTTCTTCTTTATAAACGCTACCTTCTCACGATATTAAAACACATTTTACTTTATAACAGACCGCAAGGCTATCGCTTGGCAAAGCGATGCACACATACAGCCACCCAAGAGACTCTTATCTGCACTCGGAGAATGCAGTATGCTGCAGTCTATTTTATCAAACGGAAATCGTATGTCGGTTATAATAATGTATCATTTTTATTCTATTAGTTTATATTAACTATCTATAACAGGAATGAAAGTGCCAAGAAAGAAGGAGAAAAAAGAAGACAATGCGTTTCGTTAATTTTTTAAATATATGTTTCTGTGTGTGCATGTAGCACTTGAAAATCAAATGATCAATTTGTGACTTATATTATGGGTCATAAATAAAAATTGCTCATATGAATACATTTTATCCCGGGATATAGATCTGTTTCCGCACAATGTCATATAAAATATAGGATAAATAAAGTTTTGAATATTTTTCTGTATGTTGTATTTAATGTTTATGTTTGCAATTCATAAAATTATGAAACCCAATCCTTAAATGAATAAAATGTATTCATACAATTAATTATAAAATGTTTTTTTTCCCGGGCTACGATTTATAAACGTAATCCGTAGGTATTCTAAACCGAAATCTGGTGGGCTACTAGCTAAATCAGATCAACATGACATGTGTAAACATGTAACTATGTAATTATTGATCAACGAGACTGATCGAGCTTTGGCAAAATATTTCTTTTCCGGGATAAAAGTGCATAGATATGACTGATTTTCTGGCTTTATGAACGTCAAATCTCATCCGCGCACTGTCAGTGCCTGTCTGTTTGCATGGCTAATTAACACCTCATTGTTTCTGCGCTGCTTGCGATCCTGACGTACGTCACGTCAAACGCTGTTTAAGGTGATCACTCATTTGAACCGTATCATACTGACGGTTTTACGGCTTTAAATTGTACGTTGTGGAATAAATAAAAACTGTTCAAATTCAAATTGGATTTGCTTTATATAGAATTTCATACTGTCAATCCAAAAGAATGTTTGTTTTCTGCCCAAAGACATTCATGAACTTATATGTACTTATAGATTCTGTAAACTTATGAGTATATAGACTCCTATTTATATTTGTCATAATCAAATTTCACATACTTCTAGAACATTGTGGCCTTGTTGTTTGATATGCTGTATTTTCTCATTTATAAATGAAAATGCGGTTTACAATCTGCATCCGTTAATGGCTCACCTACTCTACATGTGTGCCAAATTTTAACGTACATTTCCAGAAAATTGGATGTGACAGACATACAAACAAGAGATCCTGTATGGTTCGTTTTTTTACCGCATATAGGTACAAAAACAACAAGCGAACAAGCCAATCTGGTCACCAGGTCACTGCAAGCGTATATAGATACGATAAGGGCGATAAGTACACCGGCGCATTATCAAAGTCGACAAATCGTCAGCATCGCGCCAACTGACTGAGATATGAACGGTTGGTTGAAGGAATATCAACCTTACTCATGGTGTGTGATAAACGAGTTGTCGCCTCCCTAACATCGAGATCGTGGCTGGTGTTTGTCTCTATTTAAAGAAGGTTCGGGCTATTAAAGTGCTGAATAGGTGCAGTGATGACCTTTCTTTTCCAAGGTTATGACGTAATCTCATAGGCCTGTTTAAAGTAGCCTATAAGAATTTTTTGAACTAATATTCTGTATACGTGTACAAAGTTGACTAAGCTAGTTATTTTCATTGTATAAGATTCAATTAAAAAAAAAACAAATCAAGTGTCGTTACTATATAAATATATTAACAATGAAACGGGTTTTCATCTACTGTACCTCTTTGCCATTCAATAACATTTTATATTTCGACAGGGTTATCACATAATACAAATTAATATTACAACAAAATAAAACAACTACCGTGCGCGTAGTATGTAATTAATTTACAATGCGATTATCCTAATCGCTCGTCCCAGGAAGCTCTTCGATATCTGGGAATGTAAGTACCTCGCCTCTCCGCCCACGATCGATCAGTATAGACGGCTCCGTTACATTGGCGGACTGTAAAAGAGTTTGTTAGGCTGTGGTAATATTATTTTAATTCCAAACGATACTTCTATTTAAACTGGCAAAAGCCTTGCCAACGTTCGCTTTGCCAAGATCTCTGCACACGGCCACTAAGTTCGAGTGGCTATCAGGTTCGCTCGAGTATGTCCACAAAGCGAATTACGTATTCAGGTATTTTATAACTTCAATGTCGGTTAAATAATTCAGTCGCAAAAAATTTCATATACTGACTGGTGTATACGCTGCTTCAGTACGAATTGGTACAAGGTTTATTGGCCGAAAGCCTCCGACATAGCTTAACAAATTATATCCTAACATAAATATAACCGACTTTGAATGCCGGCCAAATTTCGAAAGCCCCCAAAAAAATAACACATTATAGCACAGCTTGTAGGTAAATAATGTCATGGTATAGATTATGATATTAATAACAAGGACGCCTGGAAATAACAGTGCTGAAACCAGCTCCGTGCTGGTTAAAACTTCCTTTAATTATTTTATTATTTTAATGAAGTAATTGCCATGTGTCGTTTTAATAGACGTACTGAGGAGTTTCTTTCGTTGTTACTTCTATGTTCTTGTTGTTACTTCCACTCGGTGTTAAAGCATCTTTTCGAAATCACCTCCACCACCACCAGTAGACGTAGCAAAAAGTGACGCGCATAAGAGTATTTACAAAATACCTAAATGATTAAATGAATTTGATAGACTTTGGATTTGAAATATAGTTCTAGCCGCCACCAAACCAACTGCCGACCAAACTTTAAGTTACTTAACTCAAATGATCACTTATATTATATTAAACAAGATAAGTCGGACTATAAGCATTTTATTATCTGAACCTTTATCTAAATTATAACTTTTAAATTTTAGTAATTAATTTACCAGGTATTAAAACATTTGTATAGTTTGTCTCGCGATGATCAATCACTGTTGGTTTATTTTGGTACTAATTGCTGACCCTGTCTTTTAAAACATACAAAGGAAAAGCGTCTGTTAAAAGAAAATTTATGTTTTCATATAATATCATTCTAATATCTTTCATAGGTAAATACCGTTACGGAAAAACAATATTCACAGCCACAAAAGTGTTCACTGTGTGTGTGTGTGTGTTAAAAATAATTATTGAGTAACATTTTTATTTCATTAAACTTAACATTCTTTTAATATTGGTGCACGATGTTAAATGTTCGATGTATCACCGGTCGCGCTTGGATGCCTTTCAAATCCTGGCCTGCAGCTTCTTCAACTGAAACTCTGTGGCTTTAGCCCGCTAACTGGAAGGCTCCGCTGGTAGCTTGAAGATGCCCGTCGGATCATCTGCCATAATAGCAATCTTCAACAGCAGTCTTCGTATCCTTAGTTTTTGCGATTTTCTTTGTTCCCCTCATGGGCCACCATGTCATATCTTTAGCGGATACGATGGCGCTAATCAATAAAACTTCGTTTTTGAATCGAACAATTCTTTTTTCCATTTAATTTTTAACGGACACAAGTTTTTTCCTTCAAGTTTTGAGATCGAAAAATAACAGATAAAAAAGCACAGAGTACATACAAAAAGGTTGACAGATTATATAGACAATTCACAGAGCACTTCACAACACGCTACACACAACAGTTTTACGCAGTACGCAACACTCAATAATGTTTTAAGTAAAATCATTATTTTAGATTGGACGTCTTTTAATCATTCGTGGAAATCACGTATTTGTTAAGTCGGTTGCTTTCTTTTGACTGGCAAACACTTTGTCAAGCTCGTTTCTGTAAAGATGCATGTATGTACACAGCTACTAAGGGCAAGCGGGCTTCGGTTTATCTTTCACTAATATGTTATTCTCTATGGTTAAAGAAAAAGTAGAGTTTAAAAGGAATATTTTTCACATAAAATTGTTTTATAATAGGTACGTACAACAGAAGATATTAGGAACATTTTAAAAGATAATTATATAGTTATCTAGTTTAGTCTATTTATATTTGCAAGGGTCTTGCACAGCTGAAGCGCCAAAAATAGTTAACAGCATCTGATTACTATTCGTCATACCGGATAATATTGATACAGAAAAATCATCAGTCTTCGTTTAAACCATTGATTCCCAAAGTGGTCCAGGTGGACCCCCAGGGGTCCACGGGAGACTCGACGGGGGTCTACGATGCCGTGACCAAAAAATAGGCGGGCACAATTCGTAAGCGGGGGTCCACGAAAATTTATCTGGTTTCGATACCCTGATTAGAAAAAGGCATTTAAAAAGATTACTTCAATGCAAAATATATATTATTTATCTATCTTGTAATCAAATTCAAATCTTTTTTAATCGTTTCAAATAGTTTTAATCATTATAAATGCCTTTTTCTAACTATGGTAGTGAAGAACTAAAATGTTGGCTTGACTTCACTTATCAATGTAGGCAGATAATATTTATTTTAGAAACTCAGCGACTTTTATGTGTAAAAACTTGCATATTCCATATTCAGTACAACGTGTCGTGACTTGCAAAGCGCCGCCGCACCGCTGCCGCCACCGCTGTCTGCAACGCTTGTTCAGACTTGCAAAGGAAACGAAATATAACTTGTGTTTGTGCTTGGAATCTTGCATGAACTTGTTTGATTCTTCACCAATATAAATACGAATGCGAAGGATAAACGTTATTTATTTGTTTCCGGAATTTCGAAAAGTAAAGTTAATCGATGTTAGTGTTTGCTAGTGTCGTAAAAAGTAAGTACTTATCTGCCAATTAATTTGTTAGACATATTTTTATTTTATTTATTACTTATTTTACAATTGCTTGTACACGTAAGTAAACCAAAAATGGACAAATTACAAAAAAATACGTAGGTACAAAAGGTGAGGCTTATTCCTGAAAGAAATCTCTTCCAACCCAGCTGCAATAGGAGATATATTTTTGTTGTAATATATTTGTAATGTTTGCGTGCAGTAGGTACGCATTCTAAATTAAATACTGAACAGAGTCATAATTAGATACTTCCATAAAAGAACAGAAAGCCGAAAAAGATTGAACATTTTGTCCTTACTTTATTAGTAATTTTTTTTTATTTCCCGACTATGTGGTGGTTCACTCAATCATTAAATATATTTTCAAAAATTTTTCGTGCCTTTACACACTCGTCGTAACGTGCATCAAGGTAATAAATAAATAATTAAATAATACCACCATGGGTTATAAATCCATTTGATGAAACGGAAGTGGAGAATGTGATATTACAAGAGAAGCTACTCGAACTTAGCACTAATGAAGAGCTGAATGAAGGTGAAATTTAAAAGAGGATATCAAACATTTTGGTTGCAGGCAGAAATGCCCGAAAAATATCCTGGACTGTGGAGAATTGCGAGAAAGCTTTTGATAGCGTTTCCGTCGTCATATCTTGTCGAAAAAGTTTTAGTGTTGTTACAAATCTTTTAACAAAAAAAAGGAGCAAATTGAATATCACAGAATGGGGAGATTTACGGTTATTCCTAACAAAACTGAAGCCAAATATTGATAATTTGCTGTCAATCCATCAAGTACATCCATCCCATTATGACCATTTTGTGATTGTCATTGTAGAAATTATTAATGTTTAATTTGCGACTGAGTAATTGTGTAATAATAATACATATTTTAATAAATAACAGAAGCAAATATATTATTTTTCTTTTTATTTTTACCACACTGAATGAGGAGTTTTCTAAATAAAATAAGTGAGAATTGATTGGTTCCTTGTGCTGTGAGTAGATGTCAAAAAAGTGAAGTTGAATGGAATCACTTTTTTGATTGACCAACTTTACTTTTTTGACATCCACTCACAGTACAATCAATTAATTAACCAATCAATTGTCACTTTTTTTCGAAAACTGTTAATTCCTGGATGGAACGCAGCCGCAACGTTAGATCTAATCTTCAGGTTTTTTGTCAAGTTTTGGGAATATAGTAGACATGTAGCTGCAGGGGGTCCACCTTAACCAGCAAAATTTTGAAAGTGGTCTATGAGAAAAATAAGTTTGGGAACCTCTGGTTTAAACTAAGCGTCGCTCTCCGTGGCCAATCCATAGCAACAGTTACTATGGCATGCATCAGTGTACACTGCCTTAGCTATTAATAACGCCACTTCATAAACATTCGCTAATTGTACTGGAGCTACGGTGCACAAAGAATACCCAGGAAAGTAATTTGTAGTAAATGTAAGGAGCTCGTGCCTTCAACATGATCGCAATATAGACCCACATCGCTTTTGAGCCATGTCTACAAGTTGTTCTCGAGAGTTATAACGAATCGTCTCGCTCGCAGGCTTGACGACTTCCAACCTCCCGAACCAGCCGGTTTCCGGAAAGGCTATAGTACCATAGACCACAACTATACGCTACGTGAGGTTATACAGAAGACGAAAAAATATAACTTGCCACTTTGCTTTGCGTTCGTGGACTATGAGTAGGCCTTCGATACGACCAAGACATGGGCTATGTTGCGATCTCTCCAAAGATGCCAAGTAAACTACAGGTACATTGAGGTGCTAAGGAACCTATACAAAAAAGCCACTGTGTCAGTGCGACTCAAGAACCAGAACTCCAATTCCATACAACTGCAGCGAGGTCTAAGACAGGGAGGTATTATTTCTCCGAAACTGTTCACCGCTGCGTTGAAGGATATTTTTAAGCTTCTGGAGTTAGGTAAGTCCAACTTCTAGAAGGAGATTTCTCGCCGTATCTAGCTCGGAAAATTACGGAAAATCTTCGCGTCCAAGCTTCCGCAGAGTCTCAAGATGAAAGTCTTTGACCAGTGTGTATTGCCAGTGATGACATACGGAAGCGAAACATGGCCACTAACTATGGATCTCATAAGAAGGCTCAAGGTTACCCAGCGGGCAATGGAATTATCGTAGCATTGTACTGTGAATCTACTCCATTTTTTATGATCAGTAACTCAATCATTTACGCCATCATCAAACGAAAAGCATTACTACGAATACCCATACTGAATGACAGTATCTCCTGCCACTTCCACTGAGTGACAATACGCTTGATGCTCCTGAAAGAAAATCATGTATTTTATTATCATCAAACTATTTTACTACAACTCGACGTTCAGGAATTTTTTTCGCCAACTATTATGAGGACACTTTTAAGTTCGCTTAGAATGTTAAGCCTTCAGTGAAGCCATCAAGTATGTACCACATATCCTTTAGCCTCTTTACTATCGATAATACTGAAGATTAATCAAAAGTTTTTATCATTAGACAGAAGTCGTCAGCCATGTATTTAACCTTTGGACGATAGCTACTTCCGATACTTTTCGATTCGGTGTCAACATAACTTAGTATCACATAATAAACATTTATTGCCAGTGGTAGCAGGAGAATATGCATTCGTACAAAAATTCACCTCACTAAAAATTTCCTCTGATCTAGTCATGACATTCAAAACGAATGTGAAATATAAGTGCTTACTGCTTGTTAGTGGGTTATGTTCAAACAAGCTCCTTATGCTCTCAAATTAACTGTTCCGACTGATGCTTCTAAATTGGCTCGGCTTTGATCAAAGGTACTATACTTTGTAACTAAAATGTTTACATGTGTGTGCATAGTGCAACAATTTATCTTTCAGTAGCCTATAGTTAAAACCAGTGTCCATTATCATGCAATTTGTTAGTAATCTAGAGGCTCGTGGAGTGATGTTGGACCAATGAGCGATGCGATAGTTAAGGGCAGAGCCGTAACAGTGGTAACTTTACAAGGAATACAAAATATGATTCAAAATATGCTCATGGCTGGAGTCATTGCACACTTACAGTCCCAACATTACTTTTAATTGTACAAATATTATGTTATCATCAAGAAATTTTAATATGTTATCGTTGTTTTTAAAATAAGTATAAAGTTGGGATTTAAATAATAGCCCAGTTGGTAGTGACCCTGCCTGCCGAGCGAGGGGTCCCGGGTTCGATTCCCGGCCGGGGCAGACATTTATGTGACAGATAAATATTTGTTCTCGGGTCATGGGTGTTTGTGATGCCATATATGTGTATGTCCACGCCACCCGCGACACAGGGAATCCTAATGCGAGTGGTCATTTGCGGCTTATGGTCATTTAAAAAAAAAAGTATAAAATTATAAGTATTACATTTGTCCGCGGAATTAGTATTCGTTACAATGAAATTCGTAGATGAACAAGGGTTACCGCCATAGCCCGCTGAATTAGCCGATTAAGGTGGCAAAAGGGTAGCCAAATAGTTCGCAAGACCGATGACCGTTGCAGAACAAAGGTTCACGACCACACCTGGCACAAAGGTGAACTGACAAAAAAAAACATCCAAGAAGTCAAAAAGTGTGCGCTGGATCCAGAAGACTAAAAATCGAGATGAATTGCGCAAGTTTGGGGAGACCTATGTCCAGCATTGAACTTCCAAAATGTAATGGATGGATAGTTAGAAAGAACTTTCAAAAAATGATAACACCCCTTTGGCCTAATTACCAAAACTACAGAAAAATTTCGAAATAAGGCAGTATTATTGTCGGTTATCACAAACAGGAAAATCTAATCGACAATTCTATAGAAGAAAGTAGTTAAAACCACAATTATGTATATGGTAGCCAAAATATAAAACACAGAATACCGCTCTATCAATACCACATCAGACGCCACCCAACATTTAAAATTTAATCATTTAAATTCCTGCAGTACCTTGAAACCAATTTCCAATTAACATTGAATTAACATTTGATCGATATCATCCTTATTGATTTTTACCATCAATAAGAGTAATAAGAGTAATACTTTGTCGAGTTCATGAAACCGGTTATTTCCGGCTAACCCGTAGACGAAGTGAAATCGATTTGATGAGACAAAAGCTTTATTCTTTGACATTACGGTGAAACGACATCGCTCGACTGAGAACCGAAGAGGACGAAATCCAGTCGAGCCATTGTTTCAGCCTCAGGAATGCATGCATGTTTGAAATATAAATGTAATTGATACGGAAGTAAAAAATCGCATCATCAACTGTTAAATGGCTTCTGTAATGGATAGACAGATATCTGTGCCTATTACAATCAAATTATTTAATTGAATAATATGAATAACAATAATTATATTAATAATAATGTAATAATTGTTTACTGTACACAGTTAAATTATGAAATATATGAGGTTGACCGATGATTCTTTGTGTTAGATGAGTGTAATTATGACCACGATCAATGTGATTGGGTCGAAATATCTGGGTACAATATGTATATCGCGAATAACCTTCATAGTTTGATCAAATAGAACGATTTGCGTGAGTTCTACCTTAAGCTCATCGCAGATTCATCACGTTGGTAGTACACATTTGGCACAGTTGGCAGTTTTTAGAATTTTCAAAAATTTGTTTGAAGTTTAAAAAAAAGCATTAGCTCGTATCAAACGACCAATATTTATTTCACAAACTACAATTAGGCTGGATTTATTCATAACTATTGGCATTTAACTATACAGAGCTAGCTTTATAAAAAAATTTTGATTTAGTTTTGTTTAAGCATAAAAATTGTAATACTGAATTGGGCCGAAGATTTATATAAAAGTATCGAACACTGATATAACCTCCTCCGTTTTTAAACTGTGTTAATAAGTATTCAAATACCGCTATTGTTTTTCTCCTGTGACTCCTGTCGATGAACCCATACAAAGACAAGATTTCTTAAGCCCTCAAATCTCTTTCTCAAGTCTATTAATGGTTTTCATCTATTCACAAGATAATTTTCTAAAGAAGTTAAATGAGTTCAACAACGTGAGTTAGAGATAATGAAGAAACTTCTCAAAAATTACCATTGCAAATCGTATCGTAAACTTTTTACTTTATTATAATTTGTATGTACAATACCTTACAATATCTTAATACTTTCACAACCAACTTCGAATTGATTTTATTAAATTTAATTTTTGTCTAACGGCGTCATATGTCGTTGAAGTACAAAACTAGCTAGAAATTATTGTTGTTGAAAAAAATTCACAATTTGATTATGATAGTGAAAATTGAAATAACTGTAGGACTTGTATCAAATAATAACCCCATCGCCGTTCCGTTCTCGACCAACTACGTACGCCGAGTATCCATTCTTACGTCGTAACATTCCGCCTTTGCGCACAACGCGGTTTGCGTCGTTATTCGTAATGCGCATTGCAAAGGACTGGAAAAGCTTACTCACGTCGGCATTCTCACCTACTTATGATGTCGGATCGATCCCTGTGTATATCCACAAAAAATAAAAACTAATTTGACTTTCCTTTTAACGTCAGTTTTTGCGAAGACTTGTAGAGTCTATTAATGGTAAAATAAAGTTCCACTGATCGACTTATAGACTATACATATACAAAGTGGGAATTGAGAGTGATCTCTATTTATTTAGCAACTAGATTCAAGCTGACTATCTGACTACGCGTGCACGTATCACTCGAAACAATGTTAGTAACTTACATATATTAGGTGTCATTAACTAGAACATTTTCATCCACGGCAAAGGATCTATTACTTATATGTAGTACTTTCATACTTACTGCGTAATTCATTTTCTGCTAGCATCTAAATCATACTTTCAAGAAACGAATCACCGCTATGCAATGGTTTGCTTATGAATTAAAAAGTTCAAATTAAATACTGAAAATATCGTAGCGAATTCTGTGATATGACGACTCAAATACTCTTCATGCTCTTGTAAGAATGGAAATTGAATTGCCGGAGGAAACCCGTTTTTAAATAAAAATACATGTTTTATAACTATTTACTCCAGCCCTCTGGTAGGACTTGGTGCCATATGACACTATCGGAATAGGAATATGTTCAAGTAACCTCATTTAATGGTTAGTATCTTAATATATTCTTCGAAAACATATGATCACAGTCTCCCAGTCCGACACTCAGTCTCCCAGGGACTTGATATTTAAACATACAAATAATGGATCCAGAAGTGGACATACATTAATATATGAATGCGTACAGGTCAGCGTAAAATAAATCATGATGTAATATATACCTACTAATCTTTGTGATATTCAAATAATTAGGTTATTCAAATAAACCAATCTAGCGAACTGATTAACATATAAGTTTCTTTAACTAAATCATAATAGTGATAGGCCAGCATATTAGGCAACTCCGCAAGAATAAGTGCCAACACAGAACAAATAACTGAAACTTAATTGATTATTACAATTACTCATTATTTTTATTAATTTATTACAGAGTGCTCGTAACTTATCCGACGGTTTGGTAGAATTACAATAACTTTTATTGTACTGAATCGTAAATATTCTGTTAACTGTTAATTTTTAACAACGAGCCCTCGGCTCTCTTTGGAAAACAGTCTCACATTCACAAATAGTACTCCACCCGAAACACCTTTTATTCGTTTTATAATTTATTATCATCATCCTCCTGCCCTTAACTCAATTTTATTTGGGGTCGGCGCAGCATGTATTTTTCTTCCATACTTCTCTATCAGCCGTCATCTCACTACTAACTTCCATTCTAGCCATATCATCCTTCACACAATCCATCCATCGCTTCTTTGGCCTTCCTCTACCTCTATAGCCATCTACGTTTATAGTTAATACATTCCATACAACATGCTCTTCATTCCTCCGCATAACATGACCATACCACAATTGCCGGTTTCCGCGTAGCTTTTCGATTACCGGTGCCGGTTTTATAACTTATGAATAAAAAAAAATATTATGATACAAATATATCAAAAAAATATTTTAAAAGACCTTTGTATATTATACAAGATACATAATAAGTATCATAGGTCCCTCAAAAAATTTTGAGATAAAGAAACAATAATCAAATATTAATACTATTAATTTTACATCATTTCAAAACGCTCTCCTTAAAGCTATACACAAATTACCAACATTAAAAACTGTTTTGTTAGTCTTGATCCAACAGATCTTCTTCTTTGTTATCTTTAGCGCTCGAAAAAATCTTTGAATTTATTTTTTCCTTTATTATTGGGAACAAAAAGAAATCATAGAGAGGTAAATCACAGCTGTAGTGGATAAATTAGGGCACGCAAATGCTCGCGGTTAAGCTCCATAATTAAAAAAAAGTACGGGAAGATTATTACATATTAAAAAAGTACGGGATTAGAATATTTTTTTAATTGCGGCAATGGCTATGTGACTTATTTCTTTTAATAAATTTGCTTTTTTAAAAAAACATTTTAGATTTTGACATCACATCGGTTACCATAACTACATTTATAAAACCAAAAATGGTATATATATGAGAGAGTTAAAAAAAACTGTTTTCTGTATCCGATTTATTTGTACAACAACAAGTTACATATAATAGTGGTTCTTGATAACCACAGCTAGTTTGCGTACGATCAATGTACGAGTAACTCAAACTATTATTATGTTCATTTCATACAACATTGTATCGAAACAATTACGGTGGCGAAAAGGAATTGTGATTAAATCCATCGCAGACGTTACGGTTCATAATTTAATGAGATAAAGACATGAAGAATCTAATAATAATTGATATTAATTAATCAAAATCATAGATGGCACAGAAACATTAAAATTCAACTTTTAAGTTTACTGTGTTTAATATAAAAAAAAGATTGATGCTAGGATTCTCTGCGGTAGCTTTATAGTGGCAGGGACAAGCAAAGATAAGTAAGAAAACTCTCTGAACTATGAACCTACCAATTGAGCTTTGTATCATTTAAATTATTATCATTTCCCTTATCTAATTCCACCGAATTACAAGAGTGAATTTGATAGAAAAAGAGCATATCAGCAAATTTAACATTAACAAATAGTAAGTATTGTCCGAATGTTCATTAATACCGTACATAGTATGCTGTCTAGGAGTAATTTTGCAAAATTAAATATTGATAGAACCGATACGATGTTACGATACGATGTTCACCTTTCTACACCCACAGACATACCGGATATCCTAAGTCTGATTTTAGGGAATAAATTAAAAAAAGAAACACTGCCCGCTTTATTCTACTACTAAGCAAGGCCTTGATGGAATTTAAAAGTTAAGATCGTATATAAATTTTTTTAAAGCTTTCGGAGTCAAGATTCTTGTGTGGCCCCGACGCTCATTATCTTTTCACAGAAATAATAAAAAAAAAAGCTGAAAGTTAAGACATGCAACCCGAGAGCTGGAAGCTTCCCTGCTCAGCGTATACTCGTAAGCATTGCTTTATAGTGAGGAGATGCCGCCAGCATCTAGGCCACCGCAGGGGCCTGGTTGTTTACATTTATTCTAATTAATTATTGTATTTATGTCACTATACTTTTAGTCTACATTTTCTGAGAGGAAGTTTGTATAAAATTTATGTGTATTTCCCACCTAATGGTAAGTAGCGATGAAGCACTAAATGGTGAGGCTTATTAATTTAAAAAAGTCTACTCAGTCTTGCCTTGAAGTCATTAACACTATAATATTTCGGTTATTAATATCTGTTTTTATATTATAATAACAAAAAGATGGTCAAACATTTCATTAAATGTGACATAAGTCTAAAAAGTCAATTATTTATTTATACATAGCTTATCTGTTACTTATACTTTATATTTAAAAACTTGGAACGGCATTCGTTGTACTTTATCTATAATTTAAAGTAAAAACAAGGTACCACATATAGTTCAAGCAATGTGGAACGTGGTCGGACTACGGCGGCTGGGTGTAATTAAATTTTCATGAGCATCTGTACGTGAACAGTGAGATCCCATTGCTATAAAATCTGCTGTCTGCGGTGTTTGAAAAATAAACATCATTCTATAGAAATCTATAGGATAACAAAATTCTAACTGATCGCTTTCTGTACATTGTGGATGTAGGAGAAAAACTACTATTAGAAGAAAACCTTTATTAACGCAATGGAACCCAAAACAATAGTTGTTAGAATTTTTGTCTGTGCCTTTGTTCGCGCTAATCTCAGAAACGGCTTAATCGATTTCGTTACGGTTTTCACTAATGTATTGCAGTAAGCGTCATTTAATATTTACACATAAATGTGTTTCATTGCAATCCGTCGATAAACAAATAAGTTATGAATTAATTCAAAATAATGGAGGTGTAAGACTTTCTTAGTATAAGGCGTAATTTATCCGAAGCAAAGCGAGGGCAGTTTACTAGTAGCTACTAAACCTGGAGATTTTCAGCTGACTGTTTCGTTAATCTAAAACGACCATATTAATACGTACACTTAGTTTTTAGGATCTCATAATTACAACCCAATACTGTCCCAATGGCTAGACTCTAGTCTCCTCTCACGTTGTATCGAGTAAGAGCATAGTCTACGTTGGTCGAGTACAAACCTTAAATTTCTTTGAAAAAAAATTGTTCTCTCACATATAAAGCTTATTTTTTAATTAAAATGTTTTCCAACATAATTTAACACAAAACTTAACATATGAGAGGTAGTTACAAGCTTGAAGCCAAAACAATGACATTTAAGCCACTTATTTCAAACTGCTTACAAAGTCATTATATATATTTTGTTACTTATAAGAAACTTTGCATAGAACAAAAGATGCAAAGTTTTATCAATGCCGCTGCTAAAAAGCCAGTTTAATACTCGATCTGATATACGAAGATACATGAGGATTATTTTTAGGTTAAAAATACGTCTAAAAAAAATAGCATCAATCCAAATTCAGCCCTTTGAATAACCGAAGCCATCTGAGAACATCTGCTCATTGTGCCACGTTCCTCCTTTGCGGATTGGTAGAGAGGTAGCTAAAATAAAAAGTCATCATTGACGTGTTGCCAATCAGGGAGGAAGCTGCTTGTTATCTATCTTACCGGCACTGCAGCATTTTGCAGTCGGTTCTAGAAGGTAAGCTACCCTGTTACCGTTCACGAATACCGTTAACATTAAACTTAGTACCAAGGAGCGAGACTTGGAATCAAAAAAGCATGGAGCCTTTTCCATTACGAAACTTGCTACTATTGCTGTTAGCGTTTGAATTTCTGTAGTATCTTTACATTCCTACAGAAGGCTGTGATTCGTAAACATTTTCCAACGATACGTATTAATTTGCCTACTATTTTAGAAATACATTATCTGTAACAGGTTTCAAACAAAACTATAATTCTGTTTGCGGATGGTTGCGAATTTTCATAGAGATAATCGAACGTCACCTCCATATGAATTTTTAATATTAAATGAGGAGCTTTGTGAAACTTTTATATTAAAGAAAATATCCATTAACACATTTTAACACATTAACACACTTATAAGATAATATGGGAAAGAAACTTAAAATTCCGTGCTAAAAGTAAATATTACACTGTACAGTCTTCTTAAAGAATAAAAATAGTTTTAAAAAAGAAGATACGAAAGTGGGCAATTACGACGCTGGCTTCGTAGTTAAGTGGTTGGTTTGAGATCAAAAGACTCTTATGTTAAAAGAATACATTTTATTGAACTTTTATCCATAGAAAAGAAGAATAAATATTATCTTTTATAATATAACCACTTATTGTCCATCTCGGGAAGAATAAGAAAAGCAAATCACAGCGTTACTTAACAAAGTTAATTTGTTCCGAATTACTTACTAGATTTATTTAGAACGATAAATAATAAAATATGTGTATTGAGAAAGCTTATCACTTGCATGTAACATTCATATGGCTCGCCAAAGCCATATTAGTGCCCTGTCAGTAAACTAAGCCGTTATTTAGCAAAACGATAATAATCCCAGCACTTAAGCCGTACACTAATCCGTACACAACACGACGCATGGCGCGACTTATTAATATCAGCAATTTTGTAACGAACCAATCCTTTTACTATGCTAATTTTATTACAGAAAACACCGATACTTACCGGAGGCAATTTCAGTGGTCGCGACTCGCAGCACGAACTCGAAACGAACTCACTCGCACGAAAACACTTCACCAGTCACTGACATGAGTTGGTCACAAAATACAGGGGTTTCAACGCATGTGCGCACTAACACGTCACAGACACTGGTGGGTCACAGTATTGTATTCGGGACACGATACACGACAAGCGCACTGATGACCGTCGCAGCCTCAACTGGCTGGGGCGACGCTACCGCGCGTGTCCTTACCCCCCACCCTTTCGTCCCGCTTACCTCGCACGGGCAAATAGAAATAAAGTATGCGCTGTAAGGACGGAACGTGGAAGTAAAACGAATCTAAATGGCTGTGCTGTGAATTAGTTGGGAACTTAACAACGAAGAACCCTCGGATTGCGTAGGAAAAATATCAACAGCAAGATTTGGAGTTACAAGCTCAATTTTATATTTTTTATGAGTCGTTTCAAGAATTAACTAGCGAACCTGTTAATTCTGCTGTTACGGTTTACGATTTTATTTAAGTGCGTATCGAGTCACATAAAATATTGACTTTATTTCATGAAATAAAATACAAAATTTTTATTTACAGTCCGTAGCTTCTGGTTTCATTTATATTGTGTTGTAGAAAACAGTTCACCGTATTGTAAATTAATACAGAATTCGAATACAAATATAATTGTTATGTATGAAATTGTATGACTTTATTACTATTATTTAATATATCTGTCTCTCCCTTTCCGTCTGTGTTTGTGTATGTGTGAGATACCTATTACTTTTGACAATATTTCTAACTGAAGCATTCTACAGTGGCCACACAACACAAGCTAAAATTAATTCGGAAAAAAACTTGGGTCACACTATTCTGTTCGCTTATAAATCTGTATTATAATTATCAATGACTAACACAGTAACTAACAAATTTCAAAGGCCATCAAATTAATTACGCCGGCATTAAATCAATAATCCCTCCGTAATCTATTTGATTATCTTATTTCTTGGTATCTTCACTGAATTTATTAAACATTTACAGTAGTCTTATACATAATAATTTCATAACACAGTACACAATAATTAACGTTAAACTTAACTTTAAAGCATCGAACAAATAATTATTAACAAAAAACATCGACTTCAAAACACAAACTATTCCAAAACAAATTAATAAGCAATAAAAAGTAAAAAAAAAAACATTTCCAATAAAAAAAAGGATCATCGAAATCGGTTGGTGTCATATTGAGTTATTGGTCCATTTGTCGCGTACATACTTAATGCAAATGTATAACTTATATGGTTTTCTCATGGACTCCATTGTCAGAACTGGACCAAATTGAAGTGGGACCACACGGGAACCACCAGATTTCAAATAAAAAAAGAATCATCAAAATCGGTTGGCCCAGTCGAAAGTTCTGAGGTAACAAACATAAAAAAAATACAGTCGAACTGAGAACCCTCCTCCTTTTTTATGTCGGTTAAAAATAGGTCTTAAGTTAATTTCCAAGGGTGTTTGTTTCAATAGAGTACTGCAAAAACTTCAATATTCAAGTCGTTCTCTTCGTAGGCATACATGAAAACCGGGAGTACTCTCAATGGAAAACGGCATTCATTTGCCTCTTGAGACAGATTACAAGTTCGAGGCAAAGAATAAAACGAATTTTTATTTTTAGGATTCCGTTGCCAAACTACCTCGTTTGTAATTAATTTGGAATTTCTTATTTGCGTTTCTATTTATCCGTATGCTCTTTTATTTTGCGCTTTTGCAATTTTAATTCGAAGTATTGAATTTATAACAATTATTATAACTAAATTATACTACCTTATCACTAGATGACAAGGTGTCAACTCCGTGAAGGCCACTGCTACATTACAGCTGCTGCTATTACAATAATAAGCTCAACTAAAGCATTACGAGCAATTACCACCAATCAGCTTTTTTATGTAAATAACCAATATACAATATACAATCAAACGGGCTAGCTAATGTTAAGTGGTCACCACCATCCATGGATACCCGTGCCGCTTGGTACGTGACATAATAAATAATTCTGATACGGAGGCTTCTTCAGTGAAAAAGCCATTCGTTTGATAATTAGCCGAATGTATCATGAATGTGATAAATATAAAAAATACAGAATGGGTTATAAGGAGCTTCATCCATCGTTCAGACTTTGGGTAGCGGTGTAACGCGTCGATGATACCTTTGATAAAACAGTTGTCCTTTAGTAGTGATGCAATGTACCCATGGTACTTTTGATGTAAAAAACATAGATAAAGAGGCATAGCGGTGCCCATTTATCTCCTGGTTTCTTGTCATATGGAAAAAAGCTAGAAGTGATATGATGTAATGTTTAATAAAACTTAAATTTTGCTCAACTTGTAGAGCATCAAAATCACAGTACGTGAGCTTGACTCATACTTGTTTTTTGATACTTAACCGTTTCGAACATTGACGCGGTCCCGCTCCGTGCGCTGAACTGCGAGTCACTTTTATCGGAGCTTATTTAGGCTTGACCCACTTGTTTAACTAATGAGAATTCCATTTTCCGAACCAGTTTTTTGTCGCGTCATTGCTGCCGTTGTTCAAAATAACTGAAGATTCAAAGTAAGCGGTGATAGTATCATTATATGATATGAAATAAAATCTGTGTCCGGCTATCATTACGCGTTAATTTTGACAATAGCGATACGAATTTTCGTATGGTTTCTACTAATCTAAAATCGCTTACTAAAGAAATAAATGAAATTTAAAAAATAACATTTTTATGTCATAAATTCTATCAGTCACTAATTAAACTCGAATGAACCAAGATACGTTTAAAACAATTTTTGTTCTCATTTAGAACGATTGGTACAGAGTGCACTAAATAAGCTACGAAAGTTCTACGTAACATCGTAGAACCCTTGGGTGCTACGTAGCGCAGACGAAGCGTAGCGTTAATTAAGTCGGAGCAAATTAATAAGCAGATCGAATTCAAAGGACATTTATATTAACAACATTGGCTAGTGACTGTTCTATTTTATAAGCTATTCTATTATTAATTTCTGTTTCATAAAATTGTATTTTTCTTTACTAAATAACCTAATGATAAGATAAACATAGTTTCATACTTTCGTTAAATGTTTTTCTCGAGTATTTAGTCCACCATACTTGATTCCAATGAATTAAATTATTTTAAACATGAATCAAACATTACCAAACCAAGTACATTAAGAGTTAAAAACATTTTTTTTTTTTCATCAATCAATTAAGTCATTTTTCAGATTTGTATATTTTACAGTTTTTTTTTACAGTTGGTGGCAAATGTTTGACGTTTGAAACGAGGTCCAATCTTTACATTAAATATTAAACAATCAATTTATTTTGGCTTTCACATTGATATACAGGTTAAAATATATTTTTGAATGGACTTTCTTTCTGGCTGTTATAAGATATAATTATTCTGATTTAGGTTTATAAAGTAATATAAAGGTATAATTTTTTTGCAAATTGTGGAACTAACTTCCTTCTGAGATATTCCCGGAGCGTTATGATATGGAGTTCTTCAAAAGAGCTGTAAAAAGAGCTCTCCTTAAGGGCGGGCGCTGCAATGGTGACTTCTCTGGTGATACCTATGTTCATAGGAGACGGTAACCACTTACCATCTAGTGGCTCGTCTGCCCTTCTCTGCCTATAAAAAAGATAAAAAAATAATTTACGATATTTTTATCCCAGAAAATGAATCTATTCTCAGTGCATAGTTGTTATGTTCCAACGGCGGTTACTACCTAGTAACGTATGTTTTAAAGTAATTTTAAGTAGTTATTTAAGTTAGTAACTTCGATTAGACTATCTACTAACGCTCGCTTGGCAGCCGTATACATTTCGAAAAATAATATTAAGTTTTTCTTAACTATATTTCTCCTAACATAACTGCCTACTTATTCTGTAATTATTGTTTTTACTCTATTATACACATCATTTTTATTCAGTTAATTAATTTTATGTCGTTCTTAATGTTACAAAAGTAATTCCTTATCGTGCATTTACAAATGATGTATCCGGCTATTGGATCAAACTAAATAAATTGATTTTGAATTTGAGATATCTGTTCTTTTCTCAATTATAAACGTTAAATTGAAGGTAAATTTGAAATTCAACTCTTAAGTTACGTTGGCTAGTATTTATAAGCCCGTTAACGCATTTGTGTTCGGTAGTAATGTGATTACACGATGCGCGGTAGGTACTCTCACTAGGATTTATCTCCGAAACGTGTTAACGATGCGCGGTAGGTACTCTCACTAGGATTTATCTCCGAAACGTGTTAACGATGCGCGGTAGGTACTCTCACTAGGATTTATCTCCGAAACGTGTTAATGCAACCCTCAAGACGAGGGACAAATTAAGTCGGCAGGTCAGAGCCGCCTTTCAACGGAATTGTTGTCAACGGTACATAAGATTATGCCATTCATTACGTTTCCACGTAAGGCCTGCTTGCAACCAAACTAGTTCGGACAAAATAGACATTTTAAATAACAAAAACTCCGATAGATCTGAATTTTGATAGAGACCTTCGATACAATAGTAGAAGTGAAAATGCCAAAAAAATTTTGAAGGTCAAAATTGTTCAAGAAAACGTAAATATTATCAAAAGTATAGCCCATAAAAAAATTGTACATCATAAAATTATCTACAATATGTATATGTTCCACTGGTGTACCCAAGGTCTCTGCTAAAATTCAGCTTTGAAACACAGAATTCGAATCTAATTATATAATGACAACTTTGCCGATAGCAGGAAATATATCTTCAAAACTATCTTCTTGTCTATGCTATTATTAATATATCGTAGTCAATGTAATTAATTATACCGTGATCACAGTAATTTAGGATCACTTTTAATTAGTACAACCCTAATGATGTATTTTAATATTCATAACAGTGGCAAGTCGACGTTACTCAATAAGCTAATAATACGACATAAGACCAATTTTTCAACAGAAGTGTAGCTGTGTTACATTCGTACAATGAGATAAAATATGGTTGTTTGCGGAGAGTAACTGGATTATGCAGGTCGTAAAGGTAAAATTAGAGTCATTTATTTTGTCACATTCTGCAAATTGAAATATATGGCATAAGCGAATTACTTGTTATGAAATAGGAGACAAAATTTTGTCTTCATCATCATTGAATTATAGGTTTCAATATGATAATTTGGTTTGATGAGTACTATGTTCTAGTAATTTATATAATCCTTTAATATTTGTTTTATTGTTCAAACAGTTATACTTTAATCCCTGACTTTTACATATAAGCGCATCGAATTATACTTAAGTATTTAATTTATATTTGACATTGTTTTTTTTCACTGTCATACTTGTCAGAACAAGGTTTGCATGAAGTATTTTTTTTTTGTAAAATCAGCAATAATTCGAAGATGTGGGTTTTATTTTTGTATGTAAATCTCAATAAAAATGACAGTTTGACAGTTCTGTTCAATGAATAATTCAGTTGGATAAATTCCTAATTCCTCCCCTAATACCGGACTCACTGATTGCAGCGCGCAGCCTAAGCCTAGGAGATATGACGTAACGTGATACATTTATATCAACATATAATTTTGGGTTTAATTTCTTCATTATTAGATTGTACCCGTGCTAGGGTGAGGCGGGTCACTGATATTATATTTTAGCGTTCTTTAAAACTTTTTAAATTTAGTACTATATGATTCCAATAAAACAATTTTATTTCTACATGATAAACATTGGAAAAAACTCAGAGACAAAATATTTTATACTAAGATGATGAACCATTATTAAATACTTATAATACATACAAAAATACTTCCGTACCCTTTTTTATGAATAAAGATTTGACAACATTAATTTAACATATTTTATTTTTCTGCAAACATTAACTTCCTTTTATAGGCATTTGGATTAAATGATAAAACCCAAAATAAGTAAAAATAATAATTCAGATGAGTTGTAATTTTAATTTGAAATATAACATTATTACAGTTCGATTGAAGCTTAAAAAATTTAAATTCAGTAAGTCAAGTTTGAAAATTAATTGTGTATTTAAAAATAATTTATCACTTGGTTTCTAAGGAAAAGCTAGAATACCTAGTAATTCATTATGTTTACATAGGCGAGTTAAATCTGCCAATCCACGCCTGATTTATTTCAACACGTTGTTAGAACAAAATTAATTATTAAAATATTGAATCAAAATCTATTTCTATACCAGACGGCCTCTATTTGCCCTAAAGTCAACTTTGAAACAACTTGACTTACCTAGCGAGCTTGTAAGGTTTTCGTCTACCAATAAATCCAATTACGACAACCATGAAGAAAATGCCTAATAAATCATAGCTTTCTATGGACCTGTTATTAGCTTACAACTGCAAAGAAATGTTATTACAGTTTTTTTGTTTGCCTGCGTCGATACTCCCTAGGTTAAAGCGCTTTATCATCAAACGCTACGCGATTTACCATCATATGGGATATCATTTAGGTATTAAATTATAATAACTAAATTGAATAAGCGATACTTATATAATGAAATTATTGAATTTTATAAATTTTGAACTTCATAATCATTTTTCGTTTCTACTATCGTTTCGCATCGAAAAGGTGAAAGAAACTCTTCAGCACATCTTTTAAAATAAGACACGGCAAATAAAAAAGTTTGAACCGGTGCGGAACTGGTTTTGACACTATTAATTCCAGGCGTCCTTGTCATTAATATATTCATCTATACCATAATATCCTTTATTTATAAGCTTTGCTTTAACGCGTCGCTTAAAAGCTCCAATAGGTAAATCAAGTATCAACTTCGGAACCTCATTGTAAAAACAAACTCCAAGCCCTATAAAGGAACGCTGAACCTTTTGTAGGTGATATGAAGACGTAACCAAATTATGCCTATTTCATGTTTCACGATTGTATATATTACTTTTATCCTTGTAATTTTTTTTTTAATAAATACTAAATTACTATAAATACATTGACTGGCTACGGTGAGTACAACTATTTCTTTAATTTTTTCCCTTAAAGAGTCACGTGACTTTAATCTTTATAATATAGCTCTGATTGGTCTTTTCTGTAATACAAATATTAAATCAGTGTCCGCTGATTTACCCGTCATTAGGATACCATAAAACATAAGACTACTGAAGGCTAGATACATCATATATCACTTTCACTCACTTGTCTGTGTATCTGTCTGTGTGTAATGGAAAATTTGGAATGAAATACACATACAGAGTTTACCGTAATGCCGTCATTATATGAAATCACAGCACGAAACCTTCTTTCACACAATTATGATTCTAGTTTGATTATAGGTCACATAAAAATTGTATGTATCACAATAATCAAATTACTTTATTTAACAAGACAAACCTTGTCATGAACGAATCATTTCTGTTTCGTAAGCTATGTACAATCTACACTTCAATATTTGTTAACGTTCTCAACACAATAATTACTTGAGTTTTTCTTATCTGCATATACTCGTAGCTAAATGCAACACAGTAACCTCTTTAATATGATCAATAGATCGTTTGCTATTTTCGTCAGAAGTCGGCAATCGAACGAACAGTCAATATTCAATCACACACTCGATCAATAACTGTATTTAAAAATCGATTAAAATAATAATCTTTCACTTTGTCGATGGCTGCATCACCTAAACGGCTGAAGCTCCAAACTTAAAATTATGACAGTAACGTAACAGAAGAGTTTGTAACGAAAACATCAACTTACAAAGTAATTTTAGAAATTCCACCCCTAATATGTATTATATAAAAGTTTGTAATTTTTTCAACTATAATTTAGTATTTACTTATAAAGACAGATTTAATGCGGCATAAATATCGCTTCCCAAAACGAAACAAAGAGTCTGCAAATCCATTATTTAACTTATACATATTTCCAGTTAGCAATGTGTTGTAGATTAATAAATTATAGAGAAAAATATATTTCTTGTTCTCCCTACCCATGCCTCTTCATATATCTGCAATGTTCTAAACTGCAGCCAAGCCCCTAAGGCATAATTTGTCTAACGCTGTAATACCAACTCTGCTTCTAACTATGATTGCGTGTCCGCATTTTATACTACGATGCTCCACAGCAATAAATGAAATTATAACCATTAAATGAATCGCTACCTAGGGGCTGGAATTATACCATTTAATTTGTCTGCTTTTAATTTTATTACGCTTCAAACTTTTACGAACGAACATTTATTTAGTTTTCAGTTATATTTACATTTATGACATTTTTTTTTCTGTTAATGACCATCTATAAATCAACCTCGATGTATTTTTATAATAACTTTAGTGCACAGACACACTTTACAACAAATAAAAAATTAGGTAGATGTATGCGTGTAACACACCATCTGCTAGTTAATTCCCTTCTTTTTAAATTTATTGCATTCTATATTATGTTACTAAAGTAGATCTTAAATACATGAAATAATACAGCTGCTCTAACCATCTTCTTGGAGCCGATAAGGGAGTTAGGAGAAAGGAAGGAATTTCTTACAACGATGTGAAATTCGATTATTTTTGACAGCAATCAGAAACATTTATGGATTCAAAAATAAAATATATTACGTCATAGCATGGGCGGCGGTAACCACTTAAATCGTGTGGCTCGTCTGCTGTCAAAAATAAATAAATAAATAAAGACAAGATCTATTTCTTTCTTATTTTTTATAATTCAAACGCTTATCTACGATAACTGCGGCGGCTTCGCAATTGTGCAGCGTTTCAGAGTTACCCTGAGGCAGGCTTCTAAACGATCAATTATAAGCGATAGCCAAGCTATTCATTGCCAGTTCCCGTGAAATGTCTCCAGGCTCTTTCCTTGCATGATTTAAATTTAAATTGAATTGAAATTTGCAACAATTTTGTACGAAAATATTATGATTTCTTTTTAATTTTTTCAATCATCAAAGAAAGGGTGATTTGAGTTGATGGATGGTAAGAGAAGGCACCTAGCGAGGCCGATCATTAAGATTTAAACACGTAAATCGTCAAGTAACTTAAATCCAATTATAACATAAGGAGTTAAGGATTCACAATAAGTTTTGTACCTGAAATAACTATTGCTATAACTGATAAAATACGTAAGTAACCTACGTTACGTGAATTACGTTTTTGGAATTATGTTTCCTGGTTGGATATATCGTTGACATAGTTCAATACTACGCGCTACACAAGCAGTACACGGAACTGTTATGGCGTTAGCTTTACTTTGACGGCAAAAGGGAACTGTGCAGAGCTGGGACTTTACGTAGACATGTGATTAAATATGAACGAATAAATGTTGACACGCAAGCAGCCAGTGGAAAGGACTTCTCTATCTTTGAATCTAAACGTATCTTCCCTGATAATGATGTTCGCTACTGACCAAATAACGGGACAACATCTGATCCTTCATGTTACAGATTACTGGCTTCTATTATTTATTTAACAAGATTTATATGTCGATTATAAGACCAGTAATCAGGTACGGCTCGGAATGCTGGGAGAAACATCTTCACTCTTCCGAGATGCGAATGTTGAGATAGATTTGTGGAGTGATCCGAGTGGATAAAGTCAGGAATTAGTATATAAAGTAGTGTAAAAGTAGCACCTATAAAAGATAAAGTAAGAAGTAGGAGGTTGGAATGGTTTGGGTATGTGATGAGAAGGGACGGAATCCACATGACCAAAAAAGCGATGAGTGGATGGATACAGAGCGAGAGGAAGGCCCAAGAAACGGTGGATAGATTCTATTAAAATGAATGGAAGGAAAAGACATACAGCGCCGAACCCAGATGGGATAAGGTAAGGCAGATGATGGTGACTATGATTTCATGTATATTACGTCTGTCGTTTTCCGTGTATAGAGATAAAATTAGCAACACGACTCACTTCCCTCTATTCCCGTCTTGGGTCTCGATTCGATACGACCATAGTTCGAACAGTAGGGAGTTACGATCAATAAAAATAATATTACACAGGGACAACACCGGTGCATTCATATGAAATGCCTTCCCATATGCGTCAGGTAGCAGTCGAGGGGGTTTTAGTGGGTAAGTTTCCCACATAACCCAGTACCTCCCAGCGAAGACGGGTATCTTTATAAGATTTCCCCCTCAGAAAAACAAAAACTTCTCTCTATTATAAACGAGAAATTATTTAACACGTTCCGATAGAGATATGAGAACCATTTAATAATCGAATGTGCAGCTTCCTCGTCGGCTAGCAATGCGTCGATGGAACCTCAAGTTTCGTTATTTACACAGCAATCTGGTACTCAAAAAACATTAAAAAACTAAACAATACAGTTGAAATTTACCACGTAAACTATACAGTATGCGCCGCAACAAATTCTAGATTGTCAATTTACGGATTAAAATTACATTTCAGGTGTAAAAACAACGCATCACATACTTCATCTCCATCTTTTATTTTATTATTTTCCGACCGGTATGTATTTACTTACCAATAGTGAAGGTGGATTCTGTCTTACAAAAGAACCTTCGGACTATGTGAGTTGAGTCAAAAGATAATACAGCGAGTATCTACATTTAATGATGTGTCTCATCACAAACGAGTTTACGAAAAACTGCTCATGAATGGCGTACGACATTCGTAAAAATAGGATTACCCAATGATTTGATATCTTAATTTAAGTTTTGTGCGGGCCTTCCTTTTCATACCAATTGCCATCATATCTGTAACAGATATTATGAACGGTGGCAACTATTTGCTGTAGAAACTCTCATTTGTTCATTTTGAGGTTATTAACTGAAATATTATCACTAACGTTGATGAAGCAAAACGTTTTATGTCAATATTTTACAACAGATCATATGCAACTTAAAGGTGAATTGTCATTTCCAGTCATGACCACCCATGATACCAAAAGATAAAACCAATATGTTGACGTTTAAGATATAAACGATCATATTATGACAATTTATTGTAACTCAGTTGATAGCGAACCTGCCACCGAGGGATCCTGGTCTTTATCTTGACCGAGACCAAGGGGTCTTGGTCTGGTATACGTCTTCAGTCGGATCGACTCCGGTAGTTTATGGCATACAAAAAGTCTCCTGTGAATTTGACTTAACGATGACATTTTTTAAGTTATATCCATTAAACTCGCGCCATACTTACAAGTGTTGAGATAATAAATAATAAACGTTTACACACTCACACCCTATCTGACGAAAGTTTATAGATAGTATGGTGTTGTGAGATGTAAGTGTGCCTTTCAACCATGAGCCTTTTTTTTTAACTCTGAGAAATGCATTTACGCATCCCGCCGCGGGGAGGCGGCGGATATGTGGGACTCGCTGGCACGTCCGCTACGTGCCAGAATACCCACGAAAACCCATCGAGGCCCTCATCGTCTTCATGGGGCGCCACGGTATCGCTCGCGCATACAACCGTGACGCCCCGACGGTTGGCCCGCCTATGCGGGCCGCCTTCGCCTAAAGCGCTCTCGGGCACCGTGAGCGCTCTACTGCCCCCGATCGGACCCTTTCGGGCCTGAAACATCCCACCGCGTTTGTAACCGGTGTGCCCTCTGCTTAACAGAGGGACACCCGGAGAAACATACTCCGTGGGCCGCTCTTAGTCTGGTCCTTCACCCTTCGACTTCCAGTATGAGTTACTCTGCCGTATAGCTTCAGGGATAACTAGGACACGCAAGCCCCCCCCACCACGGCAAGGTGGCGGCCCC
>PDGT01000031.1:235028-267032 GCA_003671415.1 Megathymus violae | reverse complement strand
GGGTCAACCATGATCCTAGACCAACACATTGTACTCGTATTGCAGAAGTCAACATAGTCTCGCCAGTCCCCCTGTTTCAGTTTAGTTCTTTGACTGCCTGGTTTCCTAAAATTTACGGAAATTCTACTAAAATCAACCGTAAAATGTTTTTAATGTCCGTCGATTATAATGTTGGAGAGCCGGTTGAAAGGCCAAAAACGAACATTCCGCTTTCTTGTTACTTTGCACTGCGGTTGTGATATTTTTAACGGATGTGCATGGGTATCACATAAAAATCACGTGGCCCGTCTGCTCGTTTGGCGGTTATTGATAAAAAAAAATGTATCACAGTAAATTTTCACCAAAACTATCGTCCCTATTCCACGCTGTAACAAGTTCCTTCTGTATACCGACCCCTGTAGGTGTGGTATTGACACAAGTCCTTCAGATGAAATATTAAATAACGAAAAAGAAACAGCCTCTTACTGGAAGGTATTACGCTTCTTTGCATATTATTGTATATGACAGAATTCTTTATTTACTTCACCTCATATAATCCTTTTGTTGTTCAAATTTTTGGGTCTGAAATTTAAGGTTAAAGAAATTTATGAGCCTATTATGAGTGCCATATTTAAAAATATATGTATGTTTTGTAGGTATGTGTGTAGCCTTGTAGCCCCGTTTCCTGTGTCATTTGATAATAAAAATATTAATCGCGATTGTTCGGGTTGGAGTCGAAATTGGGTATGTCAAGACATGTTAAACAGTAAATCCCATTTATCATTTACAAAGCTTTTGATTAGTTTAAATGATAGAAATTTGGGTTAGGCAGTAATTCCTTCACAAAACCGTAGGAAATAACGTGGTGTATACCTAGGTTTTCTTCCTCAGTTGTCAAGAGGGACCTTGTCGCAGTGCGTTTATAGGTTCAGCCGTACGTTTTTATGTAAATCACCAATAAATAAATAGAGAGACCAACTCGTTGAAAGTGCACACTGCCGGCCTCAAAAGACCGTGACAGCAAAAGAATCACCGACCAAGAAGGTAGTGCGGCCACCCCCTTTTGAAATTGGCACTCTGGCACTGCAAACGAAAAATATTTCATGTTTGATTCTAGAAAGAGGGTAGCAGCTAAAGAGCTAAAGAACCCTCTCTTTAAAACAACAGGATAAATAGGCAATCTTCATTTTTAAAAATTACATTTATAGTGATTTTTTTTTACTTTTTTTACATGAAGTAAGTTAATGCTTGACAACAGTCCCACATGATGGTAGATGTCGATGGAATGTAAAATATTGAACGCACTAAATTATAAAAACCTATTCAGTCTCCACTTGAAGAATCTTGAAGTTATATAAATTAGGTAAAATTATTTGTTTTATCTTTAGGCGATACGAGGGTAATTAAACATTTTAATGGTCGGTAGTTGACATCATAAATAGGCTGTTTTGAAAGTTTATAAACTTGAACTTTTTCTTGAAATGTAGGTATGTAATTTCAAATTTAATTCCGAAATTTATAAAAGGTAGTATTTATTAATAAACTAAAATTCAATTATTTTTTTAATTTACCTCGCCTATTTGGTATTTTATCATTTTATAACAAATAATGAAATAAATGGTGAAAAACAAAATAGCTTTAATATGTTTGTAATAGTTTTACTTTTGGCAAGTAATCTTCTGATTCTCATTCAGAGTTACAAACTACCCGTCAAAAATGGCGTCCAGAGCTTAGATTAGAACAAATACCAATATCTACCTATAATATCTGCGTCGTTATAGGCTAAGAGCGATATGCTGTGTTAGAAATTATGAACGAAAACTTTAAAGATGTAAATTACCAAATATAATCTCCTCCGTATTACTTTGGCGACTAGCAGCAACTTCACTATCAAAATACAAAATTGTTACTTTTAAATTGTGTAATTATTACAATTTTGGTTTTTGGTAGTGTTACAATACAGCTCAATCTTGTGGGTGCTCAACGATCCAAACACTACCAACTTTATAGTTGTAATTGTCCGATGGTTATTTATTTTGACTACAATCATTAAAAAATAAAATAAAGGTAACAATGATATGGAATCACTGTCAACTCTACTAAGTGCCAAGATTTTCTAATAGTGAATCGCAATGTTATCATAAAAGAACAAATCAAATCTACCGCTGATCAATTCGTTAAATTGAACAACTCAACTTAAAACTTTGCGTCTTCAGACACTTAGTAGTGGAACCCATGTATCTGAGGTAAGTCGAAAAGTAAATAGCACTTCACAATCAATATTCACTTGGCTAAATTGGTGAAAACTATCCATTTATTATTTATTTTACGTACAATTCCAAGCCCAGAAAGAGTAACAGTAATAGATTATGAAAGTAATTATAAACATTATATCTAATTAAATATAATAGTAAAAGAAATAAGCACTACTTCCTAGACTTTCGGTGGATTGGCAATCAGCATTCCGTGCAGTTAATTAAATTGCGCGACTTGAACTCGCTTCGATAAATATAATATCCAATAACTTTGTATTGGTTAAAACTATTTCAATATAAACTCGGTTAAATTCGAATTGGCCTTGCATGCTATAAGTTCTGTTTCATATATAATATATATGAACGCTATATCCACAAAAATATATATAAGGTGATTGGAAACAGATGTAAAAGTTTTAAAGGGGTGAATGTTTAGCTCATTTCCTCTGAAATAATCTATTATACACCCTATCCAAAAGTCAATGGTTACACAGATATAAAGAATTTAGTTTTTTTTATAAAAATACCCGTTTATGAAGAAAAATAATTTTTTACTAAAAAAAGGTTTGCCTTTTCACGAAATTTTAATACTTTTTTATTCTTACATAATCGCCAAATCTAAATAAATAATTAAAACTAAAGAGACTTGAGATTATTTCGCTTAAAAGACAGATCATAACAAAAAAAAAGTGTTTCATCCAATTGTTTACATGATTATAAAAAAAAGTTACATTAAAAGATGTGTACAAATGACATAAGTGAATTCCTCGTTTCAATGCTTTCTAAAAAGGTATAAAAAGTTCATAGATGTAAGCACTACATGTTCTAAAAAAGTATTTATTTTATGGTATCTGCATTAAAATTGTTTACATAAATCATTTAGCGTCATATCTCAGCTCATCGAATTAGCGACTTACTAAATTTTTCTTGTTTCAAAAACTGGCGATTATTTTTATAAAGCGTTTGAGGAAACCCTGCGAATGAAATTTAAATAAAACAAAAAAAACAAGGTTTAAAATAATAATTAATTTAAATTTTGCTCAAATTGACGACCATGGTTTCTGGTACAAGCACGAAGCCTTTTTCTAAATTTTAGAAACTTTATGTACTTTCTTATACCTTGTCGGATAGGTATTGAAGTCAGTTACTTATTTATGTGCTTTATACGAAAATTTTATTTATGATATTTTGTTTTACGATTAAATAAAAATGAAGGTATGACGCCTTTTTTTACTATCGCGACTTTCAAAGAACCTGATTCAAAAGTTTTAGACTGTAAGTGATGACTATTAATTAAATTTAATAAAACAATGATCAAACAATAATTATGTCGTAAAAAATTGTGTAGAAATAAGTAAAAGCAAAAATCATCGATTTTTTTCCTAGAAAATCAGGATTTTATTGATAAATATTAAATAAATTCATAACTCTAGAACCATTGATTTTTGGATATGGTATTATGACATGGATTGATGGGATATGCACTAGACTTTTGCTCCTCCAGATCTTTAAAACCTGTTTCCAATCACCCTGTATACCTGAGCTAACCTAAACACCGACTTTTAAAACTACAGTATGTAGCATATATAATAACATTTTATTTTAATTCATTTTCGATTTGAATTCGTTTTAAAACAGCTTTTTTATTTTTTCATTTTTACTGTAAGTAATATTAAATAATTAATACGGTATTAAAAATGTTGTTATGTAAAGGGACGAGCTGACGGCGGACATGATTTTAAGTGCCATGTCGACCCAAGATACAACTAAGTAATTTCTGTCGATTATGTTTTTATCATTATTTACTAGATATGAAGGACTGCTGTAACTTCATCAGTTCAGCGTCATGTCCCGATTTTATCTTCCATTTTTGACATATCATCCACTCATATCAATATTTACTTTAGTAATCGGTTTCCCTATTCACATAAATTAGAAGTACATAAACAAGTTCAATAAAACATGTTTTGGTTTGTATGCTTATATGTACCTACATTTTTATTATATTAGGTACCTCATATTTTTTAAATTTACTTCATTTTCGTTTGAATTTTCTAGATGAAAATGATGCCCCAATTTTATATCACACGCCTATAACAACCGTTCGAACTAAAATAAATCCCGGTACGATCTTTTTTAAACTAATATTTACAATTAATAATGTATAACAACAAATAATTAATATTCAAAATAATTTAAGTATTCTGTAAATACACTTATGCACGTTATTTTTTTCTTTAACATTGAGTAGAATGAACTGCGAAAGTAACTCCTCGGCACATCTTTTACAATAACGCATGGCAATTAAAAAGTAAGTTTAAACCTGCGCGGAACAGTTTTTAACGCTGTTATTTCCAGGCGTCCTTGTCATTAATACATTCACCTATACCATAATATATCTTACCTATAAGTTGTGCTTTAACGCGTCGCTTAAAGGTTCAAATAGGTAACTCACGTATTAACTTAGGAACTTTATTGCAAAAATGAACTCCAATAAAAGAACTGTAACCAAATTATGCCTATTTCTTTTTTATGATTGTGTGTATTACTTTTATGCTTGTATATATTTATTTATTTTTTCTTTTTCTATATCAACTCAAAGTTTGTTTACCTTATTCACTAGTGATAATAATGAAGTGAATTTGAAATATGAACGACAAATGTAAGCAACAAATCTTCAAAGCCAATTCCTGAAAATGAACCAATCGTTACTGATATAAATTGACTAAAAGCGATTAATTAAGCCTTCGAATTCGATTCGTTAGATTAATATCGAATGAGCATCGTTTATAAATCAAACACTTGATTGTTATTAATCTGTTTCAACGAGGCCATCCATCTTTTTCCATTTCTATTTCCGACCGATTCCGGTAAACATGACTGGGGTGTGGTGCAAATGATGTATGTATTTCTTTTATTATAAATATCGGACAGGAAACAACGTAATTTTGTAAACATTTAATATAAGTAAATAAATAATAATAGGCTAGTGCTTTCAAAACAGATCTCACGCATGGAAGATTCGAAGAATGCTCAATTCATTTTAATTATTTGCATAATTCAAATTAATTATTACTTGCTACGGTAAAAGAAAAGATGATAAGGAAATCTGCGTTCCTGAAACTTCTCCATAATGTTCTCAAATGTTTATGAAGTTTGCTGACCCAAGTGGCGTTTTATAGCCTTTAACCCCTTTCATTGTGCTCCTGACAATGGGACCATACGGGGTAATGACGAAGAAGAAATAAATAAATCACCCTCATATTAGGACCCTTTTTATCGCGGGTGGCATGGCACACACACAATTAAGACGTCATAAACTAGCACGACTCGAAAACAAAAAGTGATCTGTATAATAAATGTCTCCTTGGGCAGGGAATGAAATCTAGAACCCTTTTACTCTACAGGCAGGGTCTCTAACTGTACTATGAAAATAAATGACTTATGTTCCATAAAGTAAATAACGAATTATCCACAACATCAAATCCTCTGTACTGTATACCAAAATGAATATATACAGACATTGTGATACAATATTTTTAGTACAACGTGTGGTCTTATCACTTAATTAGCGACTCTTCCAGACAGATATTAAGCTAATATAGTAGACGAAGTAATGAAACAGGGGAGGGGTAAACAATTATGAAAAATTGCTATATTTGTTTAATTGTTTTGGTAGTGTAATTACGAAAGTTGTCATAGTAAGAATTGATTAAAGAAAGTTTATAGTGGTATTAAGGTAAAGTCAATGAATATTGAAATTTATGACAAAAATATTTATTTGTGTTAAAATAAAAACTGTAACAGGGTATTAGATTTATTCAGCTAACTTCACATTTATTTCGTGGAATCTTATTGAATATTTAAATGTGAACAGGCAGACACACGTAACAGTTTCAAACATTGCGCACAGATATCAAGAAAATAGTATACTTAGTCTTCGATGTTGATAAAAACTTTCAATTTAAATTAATTTTGACATCAAAAAGGATAGAGTAATCTTATATCATAAGCAGAGATACACAAGTCGTTTGTTGCTGGTCCGTAACGCGGGGGACTTTGAGTTCGAATTCTGCACACCTATAATTTTGCAAAGTTATGTACGTATTAGAAATTAATTATGACTTGCCTCATTGAAGATAAAATCGTGAAAAGAAATCTGAATGATTTATAAGTTATGGAGCACTGTAGTGAAAAAGTTAGGTATCTGCCGCTATATATCAATAAAAATTATAATTTTTTTCCATTTAAGAGTTTGCCAAATAGTTTTATTTATGAAAGATCAAATTACTAAATAAATGCTTTCGACTTTTCCTACATCTGACGCAGCGTTGTGTCCAAGATGCTTAAAATCCTTCTGTGAAACATCAATCTTGCCTTACATTCCGTGAAGACCGTCTTTCATTGCCTTCCAATCCCAAGTGGTAGAATTTTCGTACGGTTGGACTTAGGAGATACCACCAATTCTTCTAGTTTAAACGGATCGATCCTTACGTTAACGAGCTAGGTAAAGACGTGTTGTATCATTCATTGTATGTTACCACAAGTTTAATGTTTGTTTTGGTTATCATCGAGGGATTTTCAAAGGACACTTCATGAAAATTTATGTGGATTTTTTACATATACATAAACTCCGCTACTGGACCGGAGATCTCGTGTGAACGCATTCGTGTCCCTTCCTCACAGTCCTTTCTCTGTGCCTTATTTACTCTTGCAAGCCTGTGTATGGTAATTTCGGAGTACGGAATGACTTGAGGTCAAGAGAGAATAGGCTTCTTCTAATTTAATGCGCTTTATCATTTAATGTTAGGTCACCGCTTATACTTGTATCACATGGGATTATATAGTACTACAATTTAATGACTTGTAATAATTGATTAAAAAATATTTTATTTATTACATTTCAAGAATGCTTAATGTCTTTGCCAGGTGCGGATGGTCGCCAATAGGAAAGGTGTAAGCTGATCAGATAACCTTGAGAGAGAAATTTGCGGTGTTTTACAGTAACATAAAATATTGAAGATATAAGGTATATTAGAGATATTGAAAACCTACCTACATAGGTATTCAATCAAATTACTTGTAAAACTGGAATTTTAAGAGCGATGCATCCGCTGATGAATTATGATAAATATAATGTTTTTTAATGTCTCTATTAAAACATGTAAGCAAGCTTTGTTTGCATATCACAGAATAAATTTTAAAAATAATATTGACGCGACGCTACAATTCAAATACCTACTGAAAATTTTATTCCGTAATATCAAATCTGAATCTGTAATACGGTTACAACAAAATAATTTGGTCCGGGATCCGAGGTACACGTTTATTACATAAACAGAAAATTATAAATTTAATATATATAATAAATTTATTTATCGCGGCATTATAAATCCAAAAAACAGTATCGAGATACGTTAATAAAAATTGCAGATGAAATCAATCGCCAAAACTAGTGCTGATATAAAACTATAATACGAATAACTAGAACGGTACCTGTCCAAACCACTGGTACCCGCACGAGTAATAATTAGCAAAACTGTATGGGGTGTGTAATTTCCATACGGTAGCGTGCCAGTACGAAGCTTCATTATCGCGGCAATTACTGAGTGGCACTCGCGTTCACACTTGACCGGCTTCGACCGAACGTAGTCGAGTTTAATTTCGTTATTATACCTATTCCACTGTTTTTATTACCTGGCCAGCTTTAATGTTGTGAAATCTTGCATGTTGTTACTGCGATTGTTTGTGGTCGATAACCCAAATTGGAAGTGCTCGTAGCTCAACGTTTTATGTCTATTGTATATTAACGCGTTTATCCATTATATAAAAGGAAGTAAACAACGTAGTTGAATATAGGTTAATGACGCCGAAGTTGGAGTGTTGACAAAACATCCCATGCTCGTAGTGCAAACTTGTTAAATGTGGAAGGCATTTGTGCCTACTCTCTTCTGTTGGGATTCGTTGAGCTTTGTACCAACCAGTTATATCTTGACGATAGTCATGCTTTGTAATGTTATGTGACAGCCTATCTAGTTACCATGGTTACGTCTGTTACATCATTACATCTGTAATGGCGTAGACCGAATAACAAACGCATACTCCGCCTTTTGCTTGGCCGGCAATAGCGTATTTTAAATTATTCTCAAGAACAGGGTTATATATACAAATTGAAACTAAAAATTATCTTCATTGAATATATAACGTTCCCCAATTTGATATATACTTTAAGTTAAATCTGTGGCTATTAATAGTGAAATATAGGACAGTTGGGTATATAATCGCGCATTTGAATATTCAAAATGCCCTTGTAAAATACGAGTAATATGTAGATGGAATTACTACTAATAAGTAATGATGAGCCCAACATTAACACATATGTAGGGCGGAACGCAATGAGGGTAGTTAAAATGAACTAGTTTTACTGTTTCTACTTCATTCTTTTAATTGAAGTATAAAATTTTGGTATTTTAATTAGTAATGCTTTTGCTATACATTCTAGCGATGTCTGCATCAAAACTTAATACGTATAAAATAAAGCTTCAAGATAAGAAGACGATTGTAAATATGAAGCTATGTTTAAAGCAATAACAAATATTGTATCAAACAATACAACTGTTTGTTTATTCATAACAATTCTGAGTATAAACCTGCTTTAAATTTGTTAGAGAGAATTCAATTTATTCCGTTTTATTCACGTTTAACAATAAGTTCTTGGCAGTGAATTTTTTCGAAACAATTTTATTCAGAAATATGACGTATAGATAGGTTTCGTTAGGTCTATAAAACAATATTAAAATTAAACCAGAGCCATTAATTTCACGTATTTTTCCACATAATAAATTCATAAAACACACCGGTTCAGCCTCGCGAGTGTAGTACCACGTAACAATTCAATACTATCAAAATTGTTAGTACAAAGGAATAGCAATTTAAGAAGCGTCGTAAAAGAATTCATTTTTCGTCGTCGGGAGCCTATCCCATCAGTTTCCGGAAAAGGCTTTGTATGAGGCTCTCTCGCTAAGTACATTATGTAAATGTAATTCTGTTGGCAGGACTACCGCACCTTGAATGCCGAAGATGCCGCAACTATACAGTTGTATTCTAGCAGTAAGCACAGTAAACTCATAGCCCCTGTCTAAGGGACAAATTTACTACTTATTATTGAAGTTGTAGCACAACCGGTAAAAAACGGAACTCAACTTTTAAAAGATCACTCGGATCTGTCCCTTTGTCCCAGGTACTTGACGATATGTATGTCATTTAGTACTCATACCTAAGATGGACATTATGCAGTGTAAGATATCCATAAGAAACGTTAAATAATCCTGATTACGCTTACACTTAAAAGAAAGAAAACTAAAAACATCATTTAATTAAATATTGTTCTTCGGACTAATAAGTCCGACTGTTACCTCTGCATACACCCATACAAGCATAACTGATGGATAGTGTCGTTAAGCATCAAGTTTTACTTTTATTTCATTAAAAGATGTCAATAAAAATCTAAATAAATATTATTCGTTCATAAAATATTTGTCCTTCAGTTTAAGTTCAAGCCCTGAATTTTTAGCTTATGTATTAAAATTTAGTACTCACTGGTCCGTGGGGTAAAAATTATTGCAACGCTAAATATTAAGGAAACGTTTAAAATTTGTTATCGCTCACACATAACGCATAATCCATGTACATTTATGCTAGCTTCGGATAATTTTAATTAATCGTGTTATTTAGAACCATGAAAAATATTACAAAAAATTGTTTCACTGAAAGTAACTTTCTAAACTCCAAACAGTTTTTAATATACCCTAAAGTTTACAAGAGTTCCTAACGCCGTTCTGCAGGAGTTTTAATCCGACCAACGAGAACGTCGAAAGTCCTTTTAAATTAAAACAAGATATTACCAGGTATTACTAGGGGGTTATTACGTATAAAATACCCATTTTAATAACGCCAAACAAAATATGTAGAGTTTAACATATTAACCACAATTTACCCAATTTGCGCCTTACGTTTCGAAATAGCATCCATACTCAAACAATTGTTCATTTTCATTAGCCATTCATTTAATAAATTCCATTAGTGCAAAACAAGTGAAACTGATTTTCTAGTTTTAAGAATAAGAAACATATTTATTATTGAGATTACTGCTGTCCAAACTTTGGTCACTACCAGAATCTTCTAAGATTCTTAACAGAACGTCCATACTATTTTTATTTGCTATTGCGCAGGGTCAGATATGTTATCGGCAATTAAAAATATCTTAGATAATAGATGACTCATAGTATAAACTAATAAATATACCAGAATCATCCAAATCTATTCGATAATTGTTCTATAATACTTGAATAGACAGACAGTCAAAAATCCAAAAATGTTTTGGCTTTTATATCGAAAAGTTATAAGTTTATTATTAGTTATGGTGTCGACCATGTTGTCGTAGATTGTAGCCTATAAATTATGTCGAAGGTAGTGCTAGTGATAGTGTGATATTTCAATATATCCGCCACAAAATAGGCGTGGGCAGCGCAAATATTGCAGTGTGTAAGAATCATGCTGCTGTCGTGTTCGAGTGTCATCTCACAAGTCTAACCTGTCCGCTACAAGTTAGGAACGATTCGATCTTTAATTATGAAATTCACCACACAGGTCAAGTAGGAAGTTACAGACTGGTAAGAACTATATTTAATACCCTCCGAAATACATGATTTTAAAGTATAATTTTAATTGTTGTCAGAATCATGCTTTTGACGAATAAGTTGCATAGTTAAAAAAAAAGGTATCTCCGTGTATTAGAGAATATAATCGTTTAGACACTCACACCCCCGCACTAGGATTCCATGTATTGCGGGTGGCATGGACATACACAAATATGACATTACCAACACCCATGACCCGAGAACAAACATTTATTTGTCACATAAATGTCTGCCCCGGCCGGAAATCGAACACGGAACCCCTCGCTCGGCAGGCAGGGTCCCTACCAATTGGCCTATGGGGTCGTCAAAATCTGGAGCATCTGCCTAGATTTTTGAGCTTCATTCGATTGAAAGGTTTCTGATCAACCTGATATTAGTAAGTTCTTTCACCACTCGCTTCAACTAATTTTTTCACTATTAAATAACCACATGATCATTCTTATTAAAGTTTTGATGACTGGGAGTGACTAACTCTTCTACTATTTCGACAAAGAAACTGTCAAGTCTCACTACTAATAGGATCTCACTCTTATGAAAGTAGCGATGCAAAAATGTATACCGAAAAAATATAGAGGCAAAAATTCAATCGTGAAAAAAAGAAAACGCTGTGAAAATCGCACACTCTAATCTTCCTATATTAAAGCTAGCGACGGCGTGCATCGACTTTGCCCCCCAGTTTGAAGGCAAACATAGAATTGCTGAAATGAAAATTGCTATCGGAGATGAAAGAAACATTGATAGTTTTCAAACCGGAAAATTCAGACATATACACGCATTTCCTTATACTTTTACCGTGAGTATAGAATTTGAGGTCATTCATCTAGGGTTTCAACAGATTATTTATTTTTCGTTAAAAAATTTTCATTTATAAAAACGATTATATAGAGAGATTATACGATTATTCATTAGCAAAGTATGGACAATAAATAAATATTCTGATAGATTTGGGATATGCATTTCATGTGACAGTAGAAACATCGTGAGATTTTTATGTTGTTATAATAAACCCTAGTTTAATCATGATATAGACATGGGTTGTAATCATAATGATGACATTGAAAATACAAAAATCTTAGATACTAGTACTACAAATAGTTACGAGGTATACCTTTTTGGACTTACAACAGTTGTGAAACAAGTAGCCGCCATTACATTTCGGTTTAAAAGTATTGAAGCGACAGATGCAAATCAGCCTTTTATAGTAGCTATTAGGTATAGCAACACTTCACTAAACGCTTTTAATCTATAAAATAATGAAAGGGATTTATCAACTGCTTAAATGATTTAGGTCTACAGCCACTTGAGGATTGTTAACCAATAAAAAGTTGCTAAAGTTGTTAACAAACAACTCCGCAGCGAAACTGTCACTGCTCACCAACGTTTGCCGTTAATGCAACTAAAATCAAGTTAACATATCTCACCTCGTCGTGTACTCTGCTGTACAATCTCGTGTGGAAGTGTACTACGTAACTTTACAGCTCAGTTCAATCCCTACAAAACTTGTGATAATATTAGTAATATTTTTTGATGTAGTGAGAACCAGTTAAAAACCTTGTTCCCCGCTTCCATATTGGTTGTCCACGTTGTAATTATGCCTTTGCTATTATGAAGGTCCACGAACAGCGAAAACATTGGCCAATTTTTGGCCAGTTGATAAATTGTTGATATTAACAAAGAATAACAGAACGATATAGAAACATTGTTGTGTTGAAGTGCAACCAAGTTAAAGTTTGCAAATAGAGGTGTGTATTTGAAAAACTGAAACTATGTAAAAAGAGATTCGTAATTCAAATATTGTTCGCTTTTGAAGTTTACAAATGTATTTCTTTCAAAGTTATCTAAAAGACGTTCTACCTACATACGAGTAATTGTTTTTTACTAACCCTATATTAGCTATAGTATATACAAAACTAGTACATAATACAATATCAGTTTGATTAAATAGAATTGACGTATCTCTACAGTAACTATTGGGCCGTACCCAATACAATACATTATTTAGACTAAGCATCTTTTTCTTATTGGAACTTAACTTTCAATGGACCAGTACCAGATACCTGTACCTATATGTTAAAATTCAGTGGACTTTGTATCACTTTGTTTGTACATACGATCATATGATTCATGTGGTGGTAAGGTACTTTACCTGTGTTATAACCTACGTACTAAAATATCAATTTACAGTGTTAGAGCGTCAAGAAAAAAAGGGTAGGGAAACTTGCGTCACAGCACATCCATCTTACATAGGTTATATGACTGCAAATAATTTACGATCCATAAACGAGGCATTTGACAGCGGATATTACTATTCCGAAGCTTACTAAACAGTTACTAAACTACTAAATTCTCCAGTACAGTAAGTTATTTTAAAAAATGTTTTTACCGCTTTCCTGTAGTTAGTTCGTAATATTTTGATGTTTGTACGTAGTTGCATGCCCTCTTATGAACTAAAAAATAAGATTCAATATTGGTTGAATGTCAATAGCAGATGCAGCAGCTATAATTGACTGTGACACGGATTTGTAGGCGGCCTGCGGAAATGAACCCATCCCACTGCTCGGGAGTAGTATGAAGCAATTTCTTGCGCTAGATCTATTTCTTCAGTTGAGAGGTTACGACCTAGCATAAGTACTCACTGAGCGCGTTTAAAGCTTTAGATTGCAATTTAATGTTCCTTTTGTAGGCATTTAAGAAAAAGTCTTCGTTGCTATATTTTTAAACGACTTCAAAAAACGGGTAGCTTCGCATTTTTGAATGCTTCTTTCATTTATTGATTTCAGTGAAAATACTTATTGTAATAAATTCCAATATCGTCGGAACAATTAGTATGTCATAGATATAAATACTAGTTTAAGCTAAATTGACTTTTGTTAATGAGTTACATTCAATATCTTCCTTTAGAATGAGATTGCTATAATGAAAACAGAAGGATTTCATTAAATATTTATGACATGGATCATGGCCATGGAATCAGCTACATAAAACTGGAAATTGGAGCTCAGGGAAGTTAGTTCAATTTTCAATTATTTTCTAGGAGTTAACTGCGCCACCTGCAACATCATAAATCGTAGTGTGAGGGTATAAGTAAAATATTTTTCTTTTATCGTTTTAGTTAAAGTAAATAAACAGGTTTATCTGCTGCCTTTTTTCTTCGCCGTCTTTTTTTTTCTTTCCTTTCTTTTTATCGTAGTACGTCAGTAATATGCCTGGTTTTACAGTTGTTCATGAAAATATTGTCCATTTACTGTCATTTGCTTCGTGCACTATCATCTTTATCATTTGCCTTCGATTATTACAAAAAAAAACTAAATTAATAATGAATTATTTCACTTACATAAAAGTGAATCAAAGGTTAAAGTGTAATTCGATTTTATTTAGAAACATCCGATAGGACTCCACGAGTGAATATATTTATAAACATTAAGTTTTCGTTATCTGAGCTGAACTGAGTAATTTATGATATTCTCACTATAGCAGATCGGAGCCAATTAAGCTCTGCAGTGAGTATTGAACGGGGAATAGATTACATCATGCTAATTGGTATTGCTTCGATGACCTTCTATTGCATTCGTTTATCAATAGAGCAACACGCTGCTTAACGCTAATAACATTTAAAATATACTTGTTTCATGTTTACTTGCATAGCGTAGATATTTTTATGTAAGAATTTATATTATATAACACGAAGTCTACATTTCTCTATCTGTATTTTTGCAGTTGGTTATTTAAATATGCAATTGATTTTAAAAAAGGTTTTATCACAAAAGAGAATTTATTTAAAAAAATTATACGTATGATTTTATTATATGATTATATCTTTAATGTAGAATTTGCTACATTTAAATTTTTATCGAGGGTATACTAACATGAGTTGTCAATATCTTTTTTAATTTTTAATTATTTTCATACATGAGCGAAACTTCTTTAAAAAGCAAGAGTCCTATAAATTGTTAAGTTAATCGCGCATAAAATTTACACACACATTATTAAAATTATATCAAGAACATCTGAGCATTTCAGTATACAAAGAATATAATATTAGGTATTTAATAATATCCATGCTGTTTCGAAAAACAATTTTGTTTTAAATAATGTATTTATTTAAGCAAAAACTCAACCATACACCAAAGCCATTCCGTTTTTCTAAGATATTTATTAATCCTTCACTTTAATCAATTAATATTTAGAAGACGGTTTTGATTGCCTAATAGGATTCGATACTACTTCTTATGAAGATTAATTTCCCAAAAAAGTGAAATTCCCAGTTCGATCTCCTTTAACTTTGCGTTTTATACAGTATGATATTGAGTACTACCTTATAGAGCAGTGGGCTAGATAATTGATCACTTACAGTTTTTAATGGCGAACATTTTTAACATTATCTGCAATGCTTAACTGCCTCTGCAGTAATGATCTGGGTTGATTTAAGAAAATATAATTCATAAATTCAGCTCAGGTGTACACAACACACACCAATATCTTCTGTTGAGTTATTTTTCAACTGGAGTAAATTTTGACCGGTTCTCTCAGGGTTTGGTAATTGTGATTTACGTTTCTTATTATATGTAGAACATCATTATAGTCCCGGTTGAATAACGCATTCATTTGGTTTTCACCAAATTTTCACTTTACTAATGTCACGCAAATGTGTTATTTCTGTTTTTTTTTTCTCTTACAGCAACGGCTTTTGTTAGCTCTGACGTGGATTCGCTCCCACTGTCATATTTATTTTTACGTTGTTTTCGGATATTTACGGGGCTGAATTTTTACATTGAAAATTCTGAACGGAAACGTTGCAACCAATAGGTATTATGGGTTTATTGGCGATTATTATTCGAATTATATCTGTTGCGCTAGAGCAACGGTGAAAATAATGTTACGAAGTTTCTGGAAGGGTGGCCGACCCTCACAATGAAAAACAATGGAGGCAAAAAAAGCGAAACCCAGGTAGTAATAAAAACTACCTGGGCACTTCAGGCCAATCTCGCCCTTATACCTTAGGCAAAAGAAGCGAGATTGGCATAGATAAGGGTTGTTTACCTGACCGGCTATTGTTATGTCGATTTCCGGGAATCCTTCTTGTTGCTGGTTACTTCAACGAAGGACGTGGAAGGATCTGGAAGCCCGGAAATCGATATAAATAGCGGGCAGAGTCGCCCACGGGGCATTCGGTTTCCGGATACGAAGTGAGGAGTTCTCTCCCTACGAAGCGAATACCTGCAATCTACAAGTGCAACTGCGATTGTGAAGTGAAATAAAGTCTCTGCGGAACTGTTGTGGCATTTTTACGAGCCTACGGATCCTGACACGTAACAATAATATTAGACAATATCTCAATATTTTAACATTTCCCATAAAAATGGAAGCTTGCTACGAGTACCATGTGTTGTTTAGTAATTCACTATGCGTGCCGAAACATTAATATCCTGGTAGCTAGCCCGTGCCATACTTCCTTTCCAATTATAATGTCCTTCAAGTCGAAGTATGCTTTTAATTTGTGCACCTTACCCTCCGATTAAAATATAGTAAAATATTAAAAGGTCATAATATATAATAAACAAGATCATTACATAAAAATTACTACTGATGGAATCGTACAATGACTGCGATGGTTTTGGTTACGAGATTACATCGCTCTCCAGGGATAATAACCGATTGAGTTATTAGAAATGGCTTACATGGTGTTAATCCATTCCCTAAGGCCGCTACGTGTGTTATTGACTCCCCTGATCACAAGGCCCGTTTACAATACTGCCCTAATTATAATTATTTTTAAGAATGACTTTGTGAAAATTTAATTTTAGTTTGATAATATATAAATAAACGTTTACACACTCCCACCACCGCACTGGGACTCCCTGTGGTGCGGATGGTGTGGACATATGCAAATAAGACATTACAAACACCCATGACCCGAGAACAAAATTTATCTGTCACATAAATGTCGGCCCCGACCGGGAATCGAACCCTGGACCCTTTGCTCAGTAAGCAGTAGTAGTAGTAATATACATAATAATTCCGCATAATTATTTCCATTAACTCATATGGAGCGTGCCGAATCGATGCGATTGTATTATTTGCGTTAACGGTAAAAATATAGTTGGTTATGTAACGTAATTAAAATCTTGGCAAAGTTTTATTTTTACCTTTTTATTGCATTTCAAGGTCAAAGTTAATTAAGTTCATAAATAATTACCAAATTTCGCGATGCTTTATTTGGAAATGTAATTAAGGTTTCATGCAATAAAAAAAATATACTTTGAAATTCCAATAACATACTTAAAACAGATTATTAAATATACCGCCATGACATGGTATAAAAATTATCTTGTTTTTATCAACTAAAAAAAGTGCCTTGAGTGAGTGAGTTTCGTCACAATATCAGTGAGAAACTAGAATATTTGCAAGAATATTTTGAGCACGTGATTTATTTTCATCCGCTATGAATACGTTTGTGTTAATAATAAAATGCCTACACAAAGACTAAAATTTAATCCTAGTAAAAGCAAACGAATTGTCGAGAAAAATCGTGCTATGGCATTTCTCAATTTAAGTATAACTTGAACATTAAAACATTATGTAAATACGCAAATCTTTTTAGGCAAAACCACTTCAACTTTTAACGTACGGTGGAAAATATGAATGCCTTTCAGAATCCAGTTCCACATCTTCGATGGAAGAATTAAGATAAAAGGTTCAAGTAAACATGTTGAGTAAACAAGTTGTCCGCCTGCCGGCGCAGCGCGCAGAAACTCAATGCCGCGCAGCGTACGATCGCAATCAGAATCGCCCGTGGGTATCGTACCATATCGTAAGAAGCTGCGACAGTCCTAGGGCAGTTTTCACCCCTGGACATTCTGGCGGATTTGGACGCAAGGGTCTTCCATGAGATTCGCGTTCTCCGTCAGAGGGCTGATCTCTCCTCGGTGGCCATCATCGGGACGTTGGTTCAGCGCAAAGAAGCCTAGGATGGCATGATCACCTTCTGCAACGACGCAATGTCTGCAAAGAAAATTCGCGCGGAGACGGAGTCGCTGGAGACGTACATAACGTCCTCCGACGCAGTGTCCCTGTAGCTCGGGACCAGAATAGGGCTACGGTATCTCCTACCTTTCATAAGAGGCTTCCGGAGTTTTGGGTGGCTAGGTGGAAGCTCAAACCATCCAGTCAGCGACCCCGAGAAGGACGACGGTATATGTGGCCGCATACCACCGTAAACATCAGAAGGTGGGAGATGAGCGGAGGTTCATTACAAGCAGAGCCCGGCGGGGCACACGCTCAGGACTCCGGTTGCGTTCCGTTGGAGATCCCAAAGTCCTGTACATAGCGCTGAGGAAGAGCACCGGGAGGGTTTTAGTGCGGTAAAAATCTCACATAACCCGGTGTCGCTACCACGGCACCGGGTACCTTTTGAAGGTTCCCCCCTCGATAACAAAATAAAGTCCAAGTAAACATACCTTATTGGCTTCACCTCATTACCTGTCAATGCGCACAGATGATTCCTGATCATAATTAACGTTATCTAGAGCATACGAATTGCGGTATTGGTGTCTTAATGGCCAAACAGACGTTCTTATATCTCCTAAATACCTTCGTCAAGACTAAACGACCAATATCTATAGATAAAAACTGGAACAATGATTTATCGTGCCCATAGAAGCATGGAATTACTCCGAGAATTTTAACGCAGTCAACCATTTATCTTCCAACCACATTTATCGTTGCTTAGTTCATAAATAGCTTGTAATTAAGAGAGCTACGAGGGGTGTGAGAGCTGCATACTATTAGATCATATATAATTAAATTTGGAGAAGGTAAAGTATATTCCCATTATATCTAAACCATAAAAAAATATATATTTCGAGAGTTGCATATGTGATTGTACATAGCAAAAATTATGAGCGTAACAAGGCGATTCTGATACTTATTGTTGATAAGTCTATATATATAAGACTGAGGAATTTCATTAACCCCTTCAAATTCTAGTCTAACATTCTTAAAGTTAATAATAGACTATAATTTAAATCATATTCAAGACAAAAATGAGGTGCCGTATTGGGGCGGCTTAGAATACTGACAACGCATCAGTGATAGTGATAGTGATTTGGTCTTGCTGATGTCCATGGGCGAAAGTGACCACTTACTATCAGGTGGCTCGTCTGCTCGTTTGTCGGCTATTAACATAAAAAAGGTTTTTAGGACAAGGACAAATCTAGCGTTAATTAATTAATCGTTAATTAATCGTTAGCAGTCAAGTCTAGCGTCTTGTAATTAGTTTCTCCTTGACAATGCTTTTATGTATATAAGGAGTTATACAATTGTATAAAACAAGATTATATATGGATTATGACATTAAGTAGTAAAAGCAAAGAATTCAGAAGAAGAACTGCAATAGAAATAAGCTACAAAATCTGGATGGAGACTTAGGGTACAGACAGTATCAGAAATAAGCTAACTTTCATTCATTTGTTAAACTTTTATTCCTTGCTACTTAATGTCTAAAACATAAAGGCCCATTTAGGACCCATTGACATGGTATACCTAGATTAGTTTATTGTTACATATATCTGTGATAGAACCAGGCAAATGTTTGAATACGGCTAAATTCAAACATAATAAGAAATTAATTATAATAAATATAATAATGAAGAAAATTTCATTCATTTTATAGTCGAACTAAATAATTACAAACACGTGTGAAACACGAGCAAAAGAAGGCAACTATAGGCAATAACATGGTACAGCCCCAGACAAAGTATAAAGAAGGTTCCCCTTTATATCCATTTGTGATGTTTAAGGCTAGAATGATTAGATACTGTTTGCAGGGGTCCGGCGTCTTGTAATTAGTTGTCTGTGTACCGAGAAGGCGCACCGTAAAACTGTATATACAGCTCGGTTGGCTTGTAAATGCATTATCACGGCAAATATATACAGTAAAATTAATCTAGATGTTTATGCATTGGATTTTTTAATAGTTTGTTTAAATTTTTTAAACAGGATTCAATAAAAATAACTTTCTCTCTAGCATCGTCCTTCTGGTGTTACGGAAGTCTACGGTCTGTGGTGACCAGTTAAGAACGTAATGAGTTTTTACTTTAAAATTGTCTTAACTTTAGAATGGTTTTTACGTTTGACCGCTAACGTCATGCGTCTTTTTCTACCGTGTGTGGTGTGGTGGAGTGGTCTTATCTTTGTAAATAATAAAGTTTAAGACAGAACAAAATGTGCAGACCAGTATATGGTATTGATAAGAAAGATTACTTAGAGAACATCTATTGTAAAGCTTTTTTAGTAAATAGGTAATAACTTACAGTGTACTCATAATATAATAACTCATTTCTTTGTTTCACAATTTTTTTTTGTTATCAGATATATAACGTTATAACATAAAATTGTATTAACACAATATATATTTGTTCTGTTAAATTAATTGTATATAGCAATGCTATAACTAGGTTGATATCTTTGTACTGAACCTTATCCTTGTTTAGATTGGTATATAACTAACCTTACTAAATTAAACTAAGTGTAAACATTAATCTACCGTAATTAAATACGAATATGATGTTCAAAACCGTAAAATCTAAAAATAAATGTTTCCAAAATGTAACCGACAGAATGTTATACTATTATAGTTATATCGATGAAATATGTCATGCACCACCAATCCTGTATTGCCCGCGACCCACTAGAACAAACTAAACAAATTAATGCGAACAAAACATCCCTCGCCACAAACCATCAAAGCTTCAAAAGTGAAAGTTTTATTAAAACCACTCCCCGCAAACACAATTCCACATGCTTCGTTTAATATTATTGATCGTAACATTACTGAATAAAAAATAATACAAATTTGCTTTAAAGCTTCTGTAGCCTACTAGAAAAAAAAATAGTAGAAAAAAAACTTATAAATTTACCTCGTTCCACGCACCTGTTGACAGTATAAACCTCACTCATCCAACAAATTACGTACTTCTGTCAGTATGCCACAAACGTTACACAGGTAATATTAAGCTGGAAGTCGCTGGTTACCGCTAACTTAAATTCCGACTGTACTCGCGCGTAATCAGGAACGTGATGTTCTTTACCTGAGCCAGTTAAACAGATCTACGCTTCCATTCTAACCGACAAAGCGTCGGTAATGCCTTTGCTGTGACCAGTTACCTCCACTTGTCGGCTGTTGACATAATAAAAATTGGAAGTGTACTAAGTAAATCTCTTCACAAACAATACGGTGATGCACAAAATCTGCTTTGACAAATTGTTGCTAAAAATTACGCAAATAGCTTGCGGGCTTCGTGCGATAAATATACAAATGTGTTCCTAAAACAAATGCCGTGTCACGTAAAGCTCCAATCGGTCAGTGCACGTCATGTTTGTGATCTATACGTCTGTCCTATTTCCATTTTTAGTTCGATGTTGTTAAAACATTGAGCGACGGAGTGAGTGGATAAAAGTTTAACTGTAAATATTTTAGACTGAACAGTTTAGTTTGTTTGCGATTTAAATCATTGTTTTAACTTTCATTCTAGTATTTCTGTTTGTATGTTTGTTCGACTGTCCTGATTATTTCTTATGCTTTTAGCTACCAGCAATTAACGGTGCAGTACGGGATAAGTTTTCCTATAAGTACAGATGCTTATAATTGAGGAGGCTCGTAGCATATTCCCCCGTGTAGTGTCAATGTAAATTAGCAAGCGATTAATGACCAACCTGAATTTTACTAGTATTCGTGCCACTAAAAGGTTTTTAAAAAGGTTTCACATTTGTTAGCCATAAATAGTAAAAAAATATTTGTTTTACTTATTACACTATTATTTAATAAATGTAGATTATGTTTGTACGATATGTGGATTATAGTCTAACGGGGCGCTGGAAGTGGTATTATAACATTTAATCCAAATATTTGGGGTGATAATATATTATATCTATCGAAATATTTTAATAGCCTGTCATTTAAAAGAATTTAAAAAACCTTAGATAGAGATAAATCAGATACTGGGCCTGTAATTACCGAAATCGTCTCTGTCCCCACCTTTGTGTACCGGGGTTATAACTGAACTTTTATAATGGATTCGGAAAGATCCCATGTTCAAATATGTATCTAAAACTGCAAATTAATTTGATAATAGTTGTTATAAATTTGCAAACTGCTAACCAATGTCAACAATATAACCATTAATCTGATTAACTGCATCTGAGAGGGGTGATTTAATAAACGTGGGGCGCATTAAAAGTTTCCGGAATCAATAATAAAAAAATACTGTTAATGGTCAAAAATGAATTTATTGTTTCCCAAAATATTCTCCCTTTCCATCAAACTTTTTCATACGATTGAACCAATTTTGAAAACATTTGTGCCACTCCTCCGTGATGACGTCAGATACATGTTTTTCATACTCTTCGACAGCCTCTTCTGGTGATGAAAACCGTTGATTGCCTAATTAGTTCTTGATTTTTGGGAACAGAAAAAAGTCACACGATGCCAGGTCAGGACTGTATGCGGGATGACTCATAAGTTGTAAGTTTTTCGCCTTCAAAAACTTATTCGTCTGTCTGGCCGTGTGGGAACTTGTATTATCGTGGTGCAAGATGATACGGCGCTTACCGTTATTTTCACGGAGTTTTTCAATAATTTCCGATAAACAAACGGTCGTGTACCAGTCACTATTCACGGTACGACGATTTTCTAAGGCAACAGTCGCCACGTGTCCAGTTTTATTAAAAAAAGAAGCAATAATCCGCTTCGAGGTACTTTTCACGCGCGCCACTTTGGTTGGTTTCGACTGATCTCGAAAGACCCATACGCTCGATTGCTGCTTTGTTTTGGAATCTTAGCTGTAAATCCATGTTTCATCACCTGTGACTATGTCTCACACCAAATTTGAAGCCCCTTCGTTGTATCTGACAAGCATAGCATGGGATCAACTGATGCGGTCCGTTTTTTGAGCATCAGTCAAATTGTGTGGGATCCATCGAGAACAAAGCTTTCTTACACCCAAATGTTTGTGTAGGATTGACTGTATTTGACTCATTCCTATGATCAAAGATGTCCGGATCTCATGGTAGGTCTCATGCCTGTCTGTTTCGATCATACGGTGCACAGCATCAAGTTTTTTTAGTTTACAGCGATGCACGGGCGACCTTCACGAATTTCATCATGGAAATTAACACGACCGCGTTTGAATTCTGCAAACCAGCTATAAATAGTTGTCTTGCATGATGCTTCTTCGCCAAAAGCAGACTGAAGCTGAACGAGGCTCTGCTGAGCTGTCAAATTACACTTAAAATCGTAAAATATCATGCAACGAAAATTTTCCCAACTTAAATCCATTTTATTGTAATCACGCAATTTTTAAATGACGTCACACTGTGAAAACAATTGACAATCTGATGAAACAACTTGTATTTTACGGCTAAAGAGTTCTATTTTTAAATGTAGTAATAACTTTTTAAATATTGTTTTAGTAAGTGGCCAATTCCGGAAACTTTTAGTGTGAAGTATGTACATACATATATCAAATCCATAGTATGTAATTTTAGCTTATTTGTGTGATTGTTATATAATATTTTTTTTCCAAAGTAATTTAATGTTTTCAATTGGAATCGCAAGTATCTCTCTTTAGTACTTCGCTTTTTAATTTTTTCCCCATTTGCTTCGATCGAGGAACCTGCAAATTTAAAACAGTTTTATGTTATTTTAAAAGATGTATGGAGCCCACTTATTTGCATTTACTATGGTAGTAAACTATGGTTTCTACAACTTAAATTATGGGAGGAGATCTGCGCCCAATTGTGTGACGAAAATGGGTTGTAGTGAGTTATAATTAGTAGGACCAATACGTTTTCAATCGTTGGTCTCAAACCTTTTGCAAAATGAGGAACGCTTATGACTTAATAAGTCACACGGATGAAGATAGTTAACTTCAAATGGCACATTTATTTGAGAATATTAAGGAAATGTTTGAAGCACGCAGGCCTTCAACGGAGCAAGATATAATTTAACTTGTAAGCGCAGAAGTCGAGAAAGTGTATTATGTTAGCGATGAGGAAACTCGGAAAGTTGAAACATTTGAAATAATTATATCACCAATTCATCACGATGGCCCGACTTTTTACAGCTCAAGTTCTACCGCAATTCCTGTCATCATAGTTAATATAGCATTATCGTTATTGAAATCGCTTACTGGAACTTGGTTATATTTCTATTGGTGTGTAAATATAAGGAAAAAGTCACATATGAAACAGGATATGAGCGATTTTCGATATCACCGTCGTACGTTCTACTTTTGAATTTTCACATGAAGTATTTCAGGAGACGATATCAGTTTGCGAGTGAAATTCACTGCTACAAATCAACTGAAGGTGAAGTGCTTTTTGAAGATCTATTTCGCACTTATTGAAAATCCTTTGAGCTAGGTTGATTGTTTGAGGTAGTAGAAAATTATAACTTCGGATTGTAAATTCAACAGGCGTATTATAACTGTTATACTTTATATATAACTCTTTTTCTGTCAAGAACCGACATAGAAACGATATCAAATGGTGGTAGCCTAGTGGTTTTAAAGCGGGAGGAACGGGAGATTCGGGTTCAAATTTTCCAAGCACTTCTATTATTTCAAACTATGTGCATATTACAAATCAATTATTACTTTCTTCAGTGAAGGAAAACTTCGTGGGGAAGTTTGCTTACCTGAGAATTCTCTATATTGTTTTTCAAAAATGTGTGATGTGTGTCTATCCTCACTTGGGGATAATTATGGCTTGTAACGGTAAGCCGACACACAGACGGTACCAACATTTGATGTATGTGGTCACCGACCCTCTTAAATGTTAATAATACCTATTAAAAGCATTAATAACGAGTTGATATCCAAGGCGAAAGAAATTTGCTTATTAACTGGCTTTCATGGCTTTCATTTTTGATTCAAGAAGGAAGCCAGTCAGATGGATATAAAACCTAGGGATAAAAACGGTACACCGTTACGGAACTAAAATGGCCACGGTTAAGCATTTAAAATATACAATAAATTATTTTACGTGAAGTTTCAATGGCTAAATTCAAAGGCGCACTTAGTGCCGCTCCGTCGAAAATCTTCTATTCATAAGACGTGACATTTAGAAAATTTTAATAAACAATAATACAAGAATTTATATAAAAGTGCATGAGTCGAGTTTACAGAGAATACGAAAATAACGTTCAAGTTATGATTTTCAAGATTGCATCTGCCACACGGCGTGAAGGACTTGTGTTTAAGTTTGAATTATAGTATTGTGAAGTTTCGTAAAATTAACTTTAATCTAAAATCTTTTATCACAAAAATATTAGCGAAAATTTTTGTCAAATAATCAATTAAAATTATACAACCAAACAACAAAGTGAATTAAATTTAAAAATTAAATTAAATGTAAGGCATCTTTACCGGACGACTTGGTGTATCAGGTTAAACAAATGGTAACTGACGCTGCAACCCAATTCCCTTAAAACATTAAAAAAGTTGTCGACCCAAGAGTGTGACTGCGGCTGTGGAAGTGAGTGTCTCTGTGAAACTAATTGGGTGTTTTCACGAACCTGCTAATCCTGACGCGTAATAATATATTTCATTTTACTGTTTGATGCTGCAGCACATTAGTAATTGTGCGCGCACATTCCCAACTACTATAACTTCGTATGATAAAAATGTTGATAATGTCCCATACTTTAAGTAACAAACATGCCAAGCTTCATTTAATTCTACGCCATGATTTTCAGGTTATAGCAAATGCAGTCAGACAGATAAATATGCAATCCAATAATTATAAAAAATTATAATACTCAGGTAGATTACCAACATTAAATGGTTCAAAAACAATTTAATGTTTTGATTCGGCTTCGATAGAGTTTTAATATTAGTATAGAATTATATAATTTTGATAAATGTTACAAAATAAAATGGCACAAATGAAAATCCAACTTTAATTTCTGCGTATACATTTTGGGCAGGGCAATGTAATTTACAATTAAAGTTACAATGGGGCCTTACAATGGGACGCAAGATCTTTATATGTGAATTAAAGGCTGGCTGGCTTATATAGGCTGCCTTCGCTCCCTCTCCAGGCATGGCTGGCTAAGGTCACTACCTTACGGTCACTAAGGTCACCATGGTACTTGGCTGCTAACTGGCGACATTTAATGGCGTGTTGTTACTATATAATATACACATCAAACCACCCAAACATTGTTAGACATCACAAAAATTCGGCCATCTCCTATCAAATCTTCTTATAAATACAAAAAAGGGACCTTGTAATCTTTGGGAGCCGGAAACTCTGGAAGTGCCATTTCAATTTGCAACTTCTTAACTCAATTGTAAAAATCGTCCAACTTCAGGTTTGCTTATCAGGGTCCGTTATCTACGCAATCACGTTGAGCACCGACTCGTTATCTCTATTCACAAAACTAATATTAACTGAAAAGTTTCATTCGACGGAAGCAGGTACAATGCAAGTCCGCCATTCGTTTTGAAATACAATCGCCGAAGTTCGGGACCCGCCATTTAAACTTCGCAAAATAGCTTCCCAGTTAATCGTAGTCGTTTACGTGAGCGCCTCCACAATTTAGTTGATGATATTTTAGCAAAGTTCTCAATTTTGATGCTTTGCTCAAACATTTGTTTTGAGTAGTTTTATCATCGTCATTGGGCCAACGTTTTGCTTATTGGCAGCAAACTATCAACTTATAGAACTATATTAGTAAATAAAAATTCAATAATTTACTCTTGCGAAACGGGAAAAATGACTCATTGAATTGAATAACGCTGTCATAACTACTATGTTGGTGGATAAGGACTGCTGAAGGATTTTGGATAGCATACAGAAGTGAGAAAAAGCAAATATTTATTATCTATTACGGGCGAAAGTTCACAGCTGAACATGATCATGGTCATGGACATCTAATATGTTCTACTCTAACCTCAAGCGTCTATTGTCTTAAATAATTTGTACTTCACACATGACAACATAATGACCCTACTTGCTTATAAAATATTTCATTGGTCTGATTACGATGCTGTTAGAGTTCAAAAATGTCATCAAAATATGTTCTCTACTGCACATGACAGGAACTTTCGTATAAATGTTAACCAAATCGAGAAGTTTCAAATCCTTTCCGACAGTTGTCCGATGGTAACCACAGAATAGATCCGATGTTCAAATAGGATCGAAATACATTTAGCTCTGGCACAAAGGTGTTTAGGTATAAATGAAATTCGTTGTAGTGTATGGCATTTATTTACATTTCGTGCAAAAGGAGACGGTTTAAAATTGTACTGCGACCGACCTTACTACTTGTACAGTTCTTTGGTGAGTTTCGCTTAAGTCACATAATCCATTAATTAAACTGATGTTTAGATTTTTATTTTTGATAGTAAGTCTACATTAATTTGCGTCCATTCATCTAGTTATAGGTCCACTGTACCTAGGTGTGTAACCTAGTAGTTTCCTCTAATTAAAGCAAGTTGATCAAGAAAATTAGTGTCCCTTTTTCCGATACGCAGACACCATTCAAGGACATATTTTTCTCACTTTATTTACATAATAACCTTTTATTAAGGTACAAATGACGAGCTTATTATTTATGTATTTTTTAACAGTTTGGAGCGGTGGTGTTGAGGATGACAGTAAAGAGTTGGGCCATGATAGAACGAATTAATCTCAAACCCTATCGGACAATATCAGAATGGGCAATGCTAATCTAGTGAGATTCAAAACCTAAAAAACGCGAACGTGTCTGCTTATCGCCAAGAGAGGCCAGTTCACCATGGCTTCTACTTTTTAAAATGTATCCTTAAAATGCCCTGATCGTCTTCAAATATTGAGAGTGGAACTATTTTCAAACCTCAAATTTTATCAGTTCATCAAGTCAAAAGCTAATGAAAACTTAGGGTTCTTACGAAGGTGCTGCGGTACTTTTGCGGTACGAAACAGTTTTAACCCTGTACAAAGCTAGGGTTCGACCATGTGGGGAATTCTGTTTTCACATTTGGGATGGTGCTACCAAATCTCACATATCAGCCTTGGACTCGATGGAGCGGCATACAGAGATGCTCATCCTTGACCCAGGTCTGGTCAAATCCAATCTGCAAAGCCTTGAGCACAGGCGCAGGGCTGCCAGCCTCTTAGTCTTCTATAGAGTGCAAATCAGAGAGTGTGCGAATAATTCCCCCATCGCCGTTTCTCCATATAAAGACCCGTCGAACGACGAGTACTCTTACGTCGTGAACATCCCACTTGTACGAAGGACGTGGTTTCCGTCGTCAATCTTTAGGCGCACTGCAAAGATCTGGACTGCAAGCTTGGTCGCTTCGGAGTTACCGCCTATGATGTGGGAATCTTCAATAGGAGAATGAGCAGGCTTTTATAAGATAGTGCTTTGAATATCTTAGACTTCATCACCACTTACCATCCAATGGGATTGTTGTCAGGCGTTAACCTTTTTTATATAAAGATAACGTGTTGACCAGTACGAATGAAATTATAACAATTGGCGCAAATAAATAGCCTCCTGTACCTTTCTTTCTTACAGTTGATGTCAGGTGACTGAACTATAGATCCGTCAAAGTCATCAGATTTTACTGTCATGTGGTGACAAATCGTATCTGCTCGTCAATATGTCAATAATAAATCATTTTGAGGTGATAACATGTGAACTATATTTTATAGTTTTTGAGACTTTAATTGTATTCTAATTGTATTCTAATTTACCCTAGACTTTTCCCCGTACATTATCAGTCCTTCGAACGATCTAGTTCATATCGAAGTAGCAAACAGGCATGTATTGTGTATAATCAATAACATATCGTTAGGATAGTTTGTTAATAAAAATATCGTTTTTAAAACTTTTAATTCAACCTTTCACTAGTCTATATGACAACTCTGTGCTAGACCATACCAGTGCCAGACATGTCGAATGCATTTTTTTAATCCGAAAGAATATTTAAAATTGTACATAATATATGTACGTATATAAGTTCAGGGAAATGTTTAGCGATGGATATCAGAATGTGATTAATATATTCCGAAAGTACCAAACTTAATTATGGCACTACGTACACTCCACCAGGTGTTAAGTGACAATAGCATCATACTGTACAATAGTCACATATATTATTATAGAGGAATGTTTGCGTTCTGCACTATCAGTCGACCTGTAAAAAGGTGATAGAGCATTGTCTAATTCGTCGGCGTTCTTCAAACTCTCCGTCAGTGGCTCCTCGAAGCTGTGTGATATATGCATGCAGCGGCCACACCCTGGATACCACGTCGGCTCGTGGGCTAAACCTGGTGGAGGGGCTCAGGATACCATTGCCTGAGTTAGCCAGCTATCCCCTGGCAGTGTTTCGGCAGTAATGCAGTCCACTCTCGGTGGGGAAACACCTAGGCAATTGTACGAAGGCCTTAAGGTAGCAACAGGGGTCTTGTTGTTGTTTACCAGAATACTGCATCCTATTCATCTCCCGGTCGTAGCGGTTTTCCGTTCCATCGGGTAACGATGGATAGGACGAGAGAGTGCACTTGTGTTTGCGCGTATGCTTGTGCACTATAATATTTCCTGCGCAATAGACTGCTTCCGTTTTATGGACTCCGATTCGACAAAAGTCTTATGGCGATGGGCTAAGGTAGAGAGGTCCAGTTGGATGCTATCTGGGCTTTGTCTAAGGCCTGCACATAAGCGACTCTGGGGGTGTGAGAACACACCGTGGTCGTTTTCCCTCCGCACTGGGGGGACAGAGAGAATTCGGCAGCACCCGGAGTGACAAAGCAGCCCTGTTCAGGGACGCACTGCTTTCCCCTTTTAGCAGGGGAGGGGGCTAGAAAAGGTGCCCTAAACAAATGCTCTCCTCACTCTTAAGGAAGGTAGTAACCGCGGCTGCCTCCGCATCAATCAATGCGCGATCGACGTCACTTAATTAGAGCAAAAACATCTCAAACATCGGATATGACATTTGGAGCGTGGAATGTGCGAACACTCCTTGATCGCGAAGCCAACGCCTGTCCGGAGCGAAAGACTGCCATCGTAGCCCGCGAACTTTGTCGTTATAACATAGATGTAGCGGCGCTTAGCGAAACTCATCTTGCTGACGAGGGCGAGTTGGTAGAGCATACCTTTATATATACCTTATACCTTATTTTGGTATACCTTTTACCTATATATACCTTATACCTTATTTTGGTATACCTTTTTTTGGAAAGGGCTCGCAGCTTCAGAACCGCGAAAGTCTGGCGTAGGGTTTGCGGTCAAGAATCAGCTTATAAAGCAAATGCAAGAGTATCCAATTCACATCTCGGACCGAATTACCACATTGCGCCTTCATTTAGACAATAATAACTTTTTTAATGTCATCAGCATCTATGCTCCTACGCTGGATAAGTCTGATGACATGAAGGAGCAATTTTATGAAAAACTGACTCACTGCATCAATGGCGTTAATCACAGAGAACAAATTCTGTTGCTAGGCGACTTCAATGCCAGGGTAGGCCGGGACTTTGATGCCTGGCCTAGAGTTCTAGGTAGGCACGGAGTCGGCAATATGCCAGTTGCTTCTAAGTTTTTGTGCGCAACATCATCTTGCGGTGACGAACACTATGTTTAGACTTCCAGCCAAGCACAAAAACACTTGGATGCATCCTAGATCCAAACACTGGCATCTCATTGATTACGCCATTGTACGTCATAAGGATATTTCCCAAGTGCTGATAACCCGTGTCATGCGCGGAGCGCACTGCTGGTCAGATCACCGACTTATAGTCACAAAATTACTTATACGTCTCCGTCGTCCGCTGAGATCTGCGAGACTAAAGCCTGCGTGCATAAACGTGGAGAGGCTTAATGATCTCGAAACGAGGGGGAAGTACGCTGAAACCTTGGCTACTGAACTTTCGCCTACAAATAAGGAGAGAGGTTGTGTTGATGCGGACTGGAAAGATATATCTTCTCATATTTCCAACATTGCTACGGCTGTCCTGGGCATAAAACCCCGCAAGAACGAGGACTGGTTCGATGAGAATGATGTAGTTCTAAGGGAGGCAATCAATAAGCACCGGCTTCTCCTTCAGCTTCATAACGTGGGTGAAAGTACAGCGGAGATTAGGAAAAGTGACCAAGATCTGCGGCGGCTCACTAGGGAAATTAAAGATAGGTGGTGGAGCGACAAGGCTCAGTTTATACAATGGCTCGCTGACACAAACCAGCTTGGGGATTTTTATAGTAAGGTTAGAAAGTTAATTGGTACATCTTCACCTGTAAAAGTGCCTCTCAAGCCGATTCATGGGGAAGGCCTTCTAAAAAGCAAAGAAGACGTACTCAATCGTTGGGCAGAACATTTCAACAAACTGCTGAACATTAATAGGTCTGTCGATCTTGCCCACATTAATTCTTTACCTCAACTCCCCACTATGACAGAGCTGGATGAGCCGTTAACTGAGAGTGAAGTTGTAGCTGCCATAAAACAACAGCAAAATAAACCTGCGGCTGGCATTGACTCTATACCAGGCGAACTGATCAAATACGGTGGGAAGGAATTGCACTCAGTGTTATGGGAGCTTTATGATCGAATGTGGAAGGAAGAACAGGTTCCACAACCTTTTAAGGTTTCGCGCATTAGGGCGCTATATAAAAACAAAGGTGACCGTTCTGACTGCAATTCCTACCGTGGTATTTCTCTCCTATCAGTGCCCGGGAAATTTTTTGCTCGTATACTTTTGAACCGCCTAATAACATTATCGGAAAACATTTTACCAGAAACCCAGAGGCACCTGTGAACCTATCTTCTCTTTACGGCAACTACTAGAGAAGAGTAGAGAACAAGGTCGCCACATGTACCTTTGTTTCGTTGACCTTGAGAAAGCCTTTGACAGTGTGCCTCGCGAAGCCCTCTGGGTAGTGCTCGAGAAAGTCGGTTGCACGAAAAAGTTTATGAGACTTATAAGACTCCTGCATGACGACATGGAGTGTTGTGTCGCTGTTAACGGTGAACAATCCAGTTTCTTTCCCGTCACCTGTGGGGTGAAACAAGGGTGTGTTCTCGCACCCA
>PDGT01000031.1:209658-234779 GCA_003671415.1 Megathymus violae | reverse complement strand
TGGTGGACAACTCCTCAGGTACAAAGATGTGCTCAAGCGCCATTTAAAAAGGTGTAATATAGACTCATCGCTTTGGGAGTCTCAGGCTGCGGATAGACCAGAATGGAGATCTACGGTTCAATCCAAAGTCTATGAATTTGAAAACAAACGTCGCGCTGACTTAGACCTAAAGCGCGATGAATTGAAAGCCTGACCACCTGCGGCAATCAATTATAACTATATCAATGGTGTACTCACGTGCCCGCTGTGTCTACGGGTCTTTAGTAGAAAGATAGGCTACATAAGCCACATGAGAGCACACAACCGTCAGTCGTAGGATGCCTTTGAATGCAGTCGCCATGGCCGAAACGGCCGGGAGCAGTAGCAGTAGTAGTATAGAGGAATTACAGGCTACAGACTGAAATTAAAAGGAACAGTTGTAAGTATGGCTGGTCTATTCACACCGAAACATAAAACTCCTCAAAGCAATTAATTTCATGACACAGTCAGCATCAGAAGTCCCATCCAGTTAATCGTTACAAATTTACTGTCATATATTACAGAGATTTTAACGTTGTAAGTTAACAAAATGACACGTAATGTCAACCAATTTCCAACCTTCCGTTTGGTTTAATTAAGTTTACGTAATATTATTGTGCCCAAGTTTTAAGCTTTGTCACAGCGAAAACACCACATAAATAAAACAAACGTGAGTACTAAGTAATTTACACACATAATGTTGTTTTTCGACTTCGTACCCGCACGGCCAACTTGGTACAATCGACCTTTTTGTTCCATTTACCATGTTCACTTTGCTTTGTTTTCCTTTTGACAAAAGACGCACCTTTGAAAAGGAAATCCAGTGAGCGTGTTATGTAAATTAGAAACAGAACAGACTCCTCTACGTCGGGATGCACGATTGTATGTATCTGACTCAGTTTCATAAAATATGGACATTATAATGTAGATGAGACCTCGAATAATAACATAATTTAATAAACTAGGAACCAATTTAATAACGAAAAAAATTTAAGCTGTCCTTATTGAAATACTATTAAGTATGATTATTTTATAACATATCTCCATGAAGAGAAGGATGCGCGTATATGCGTATGCGGAGACAGACAGCTCCCTTGTAGGACACCGGTTGCAACGGTGCGCTCCTTGGACAGGGTACCTCCGACCACTACTCTGAAGCTCCTTCGATCAAGGAGGTTGGAGATCAGTTTTACCATACGACGGGGCGCCGACATCTAAAATAGCTTGAAGATTAGATCGTCTTACCAGACATGATCGAATGCCTTCTTCATGTCGAGGAATACTGCACGCGCGAGTTCTCTTTGATTCAGAGCCGTGATGATTGTGTGCTGTTCTCTGGACAATTGGAAGGTTGAGCTAGTTCCGACTGGAAGCTGAACTATTTTGGATGATGGTGCAAATGTGGGGACAGCTTTTGCACCAGAAAGCGCCCAAACAATTATAGCTCTCGGGCCTCTGACAATTCTTGCCCTGCTTCGTCAACATAATCACGCACCCTTGCTTCCAAATCTTCGATAAGGACCCCGTGCGCAGAATTCTGTTGAACAAGCGTGTGACAGCAGTAATGGTCTTTCTGGGCGCATACTTCCATGCCTGGTTAGATATATCATCTACGCCGGAGGCCTTCTTGGGCGGTATTCTCTTAATGGCACGTAAGATCGCGTCCGGTGAGAGAACTATAGGTTCCTCTTCGGGAATTATAGGCTGTGCTAGTAAATTCTTTACGTGGCCGTTCTTATTATTCAAAGTCTTATATAGGATATCTCAAATGGCGGTGGTGAGGGTTTATCTGTTACCCACGTGCCGCTTACCAATACTAGACGACAGTACCGACATACATATATATACCTACTCATACAGTTAGAAAGAATGATACGTCACTAGTTTTTTAGATACTTATGGTGGACCTTTACCAGTGTATTTTTAATCCCCGCCCTATCCTATGGAGTTTCATACAAAATTAGTTTCATATTTTTTTTACAAAATACTTAAGGCAATGTCTTATACCATTAGCCACTCTTATATTTATGACTAAATGTGATTGTAGAACGTCTGCTTCTAACCTAAACAGAGCGTAAAATAAACTGAATACTCCGTCAAATTACAATTTTAAAAATATCCCATTTTACCTCATAATAGCTACTTACATCAACGCGTTCCGTGTGTGCATAACAAAGTATTCGGTTTTATTGCTGTAATATACGGGAGCACTCAATTCCGAGACTCAGTACCCACAGCGTCTAATGAAATTTTTTGATCATTGTACCTATTTGTTAAGACACTTACGAAGTAACAATTCCAAAATAAAAGATGATGAAGAAGTTTGCATGGAGTTTAATTTACTTATCTAAAACAATGATATATAAAAGCAGAGACACTGACAAAAACCACAGACATTACAACAAACAAACACACGAATTTTCTGTTAAAACTAGGGTGGTATCCGTGAAACTAGCGCTCAACAATGTTGAGTGCTAATTGAGGCAAACTTTTAGCGAAATGTTTATTATAATGCACATTAGTATAATGTTTTGCTATGTAATCAGTGGAAATGCGAGATGTTTTCAAATAGAATATTTACACCAATGGCAAAAGTGGAACTTATCTATTCGTTTTTAGTAAATGATATGCTTGAGTTCACGTCAACTTCGGCTACACATGGTGCATCTTACTGAACAACAAACGCAGCAGCAGCGTCAAGTCTCTCCTGTTAAAGGTCGCTTGGCTTTGTACCATCCAGTTTAATTCTGTGATCGTGCTACATTATAGCGTATTTTATTTTTATTGTTCATTGTTCTTTACCCGCCTATCTAATTGTCAACCTTCGTCTATAGTCAATCATATAATTTTTAACGGATCTCGTTGACAATAATTGAGGTTTTTTTGAATGGGGATCATCGCAGGGTTGCTATGAGCAAAGGTTCTTTAATACCTTTGGTGTTCCGGACGTCCATGGACGGTTGTCACCGTTTGATGGCACCTATACTCATTTGTCAATCATTGACATACAAAATTTATGTGGACTAATTTAGGTGATTCAGATTTATTACTCATTAATCGAAAAATAAATCAAATTACTTCTAGAATACGGTAATATTTTGTTGTTCACGGATTTTGGTTTTACAAAAATAAGATTATATGTTGTTTAAAAACAATGTAAACATGAACTCTTTCCCCACGAAAGATTTGTATAGCTAAAATTTCAATTTCTATCGGTAAAGACTTTTTGTTAACTGTTTCCAAAGAACTTTCCACTGGGATCTATACAAAGTTTTATACATCCAAAAGAACTTTGAAAAAACTTTCAAATCATATACCCGTTCTACAGGTCGAACATTAAAAAAGACTGAATCTTCTGCCAATGAGAACCGTATCCCTTCAAGTAGATTTTTTGTTTAATTAATAAAAAGAGATAAAACGGTATCATCACATGGCTATAAGAAGGGCCATGTTAAAGCTTAACCGCTGCGCTTTCCAGAAAATGTCTGAACGTTGAAAACACAGTTGCGTAGTTATAGTGAGGCAGTACCTAACTTCAGGAGTATATCTACAGGTATACCATTCGGCATTGTTTGTTTTCGTATAAGAATTGGTACCAGATAACTCACTAAAGCAAATCAAATAATTTTATTTTGAAACAGCCAAACTGTCGAATAGTGCCTTGTTTTTGGACCGCATTAAAATAATCATGATTTATCGAAAATCATCTCATCATTGTCTGGTTTTAGGACATATAAAATCGTAAACAATCATGGCAATGTTAAGTTTCGTAAAAAAATCTATTACTTAAGTTACATCGAAAAATATGGAGAAAAATTTGAACCTTAATTTCATAAGTCGTTTTTTTTAGTTATAAAAGTAATAAAATCTAAACAAATATTCACTTCGGTTGTTGATCATTATAATTTTCTCAATAATAAAAATTATGTAGGAATCGACTTTTCTACTTGTATTCGTATGCTGTTTCATGCAGTGCCATTCAAAATATAATAAACTTTTTTATTTCTGGTTTTATTATATTTTTATTAAGTTAATAGAAAAGAAAGTAAAATAAACCCCTGGTTTTGAAAAGTGTACAAAACTAAGTAATATCTTTAGTCTTAATAAAGAATTTAACATAAGTTCAGTATAATTTAAAACGCGTTGTAATAATAAATAAATAACAGGCAAAATACGAGGTGTTTAACAACACAATCTCCCTACACTGAAAGGAAATAAATTTTCTCGAATAAAACAAAAGCTCTCGAACTTTACACCCTGTTTTACGTTAAATGCATACATTAATGCAGCTGAAAGACAATTAGTACCTCCACAGGTTACTTTTATAGGCAATAAATTCGTCGCCACTATACAGGAAGAGCAATGTAAAATATATTAAAGATAAAATCGAAGGGGCTTACCACTAATGCCCCACGTACCCCGCTCTACCCTTGAACAGATCATAAATACCGTTGAATCCTGATAAGCTGTGGTAAAAGAAATACCGATTCTACCTTTTAAGCAGAAAATAAATTCCTGAATTTGAGACGGGCTCTCGCATCTCTGGTTTATCGAATCTCAAGTGGATTGCCGCTTAATACTTCCAGCTTAAATCGTAGCCGGCGTACAACTTCTGATGCCGTTAAGGTTATCTTGCTAGCATTTTCATGATTGTTTTCAAATAATACTGGGTTGCATATTTTAGATAAATCTTTGCGTCCGTCGGATATTTATTTGTTTGATTTAAGAGATAATTTAGAGAAAATATTCTTACAAATTTAATTCGTGACGTAATTGCTTTGACTTGCGAATTCTGAAAGTCGATTGATGAAGTTTCTCAAAGTTTAATAACACAATTTTCGTGCTTACGGCCTGTTGATTGGTTCCTTGATTAATTTTGACCACATCGATGTTGTTACTGAGATATCGAATTGAGGATTTTAAAGATCCATTATGAAAATATCGTTTTTACTTAAGCACAAGATGAGACTGAAGACGGGGGAAACGAATCACCACTCGATGGAAGTTTAAAGGTTTTTATCTTTGATGGATTCATTGATGATGATAATGATTCATGAATGTATTGCTACCTATGTCTTATGTAACAATAAAAACGGTTTTAACCGCTTCTTTAAGACCATAGACGTAGTCCGCCATGCTGGTCAAATTACTTCACACACGTTTAAAAACATGACGACGATCTTAAAATATACAGAATATATGAAGAAAAATACGAGGTTGCATGCTTGTTTACTTATAGTATTGCAAATGCTTACAAAAATGTAGGATATTCTAGTTTTGAGTATCGAATATATTTATCTTCTGTACTAATACAAATTTAGAAATAACTTTTTATTAATTCGACCAGATCCAAGAAATAGTATATATTTTTTTTTGTTAATATCAGTAATGCTTGTGAATAATATGAAGTAGTTTTAGTATTTAAATTTATAAAAGTTTGCACATTGGAAAATAAATTTAAATATGTCACTGACAACTCAAAATCGAGAGGATTATCTATAGTATTTGTATACGCTGACAAATCCATATCTAAAGTTGACTAGTTTATGTTGATAAATGATAATTAAACGTTTGTTCGTGCGTTTAAAATCCCCCAACCGTACATTCCTTCATCATGGTAATTATTTAAGCATTGACATATATGTTTATAAACGTACATACACAAGATTCAAACGCTTATATAATATATCACGGATGCATCATGACCTATCGTCTCATATGTAGGTTTATTACTCATCCAGCTTAATAACTATACACATTCCTTTTTGTATTTAAGTATACTTTCTTAAATAATCATAAATATTTTCACTTCCACTGTAAGCAAATCCCCGTTTATCCCCACCATAGCCTGAGTATGCTTTTCTAGAAATATCCTTCAAACATGCACTAAGTGGAAATTTCACAAAATTCTCGCTAATAACAAGCATTTTGTCAGTATCCAAATAAATTAAATAACTAACAGAAAAATATTTTAATATATTTTTACTGCATTTTTTTTATGATATCGTTTTTTTATGTCTTTATCTAACAGGCAGCACGCTTCGAACGCCCGGAATTCAGATTTATTGCGATCACGTAATCCTGAGACGTTTTCTATTTGATGTTACGCGACTATCCTGTACATTAAGTGAGGTCTTTCGTTCTTTCCACCGCTTATCTCAATGTGGATCCGGCGAAATGATATAAATGAAGAGCCATACGTCAACATTGTTAAATTACAGTTCTTTATCTATTGGACCACCTTATGGTAAATTATTAGAGCATACATGAACATTAGTAACAACGCCGACGTGTTTTAGATCAAAAAGAAAGCAATGAACAGCTTAGCTAGAACTAGTCGATTAGAAATATGACGATTTTTATAAAGAGCTCACAATTCTTAAAGTGCAGCTGGTGAGACAGCTAAAGTATCTTATAAGAATATCATTATCATTAAACTATGTAGTAAAGAACCCAACAGGTTCCAAAACCTCCGAGTATGCTTTTGCCTCCTCCAGTGTTCAGCAGAATCCCCACGAATAACGACAGACTTGGACTCAATTACATCATTAAATTCACGGCACTCTTCAGTCTTAACGAACAACGAAGATAATGAAAGAAAGATCAAAAATATTTCCATTAATATCATTGTTACTAAAACATTTCTGAATCGTACCTCCGTCAGCAAGTTTTGCAACTAATTGGCTTAAAAAGTAGGTTAGTTTGTTCAGTCCTTGCCTCTTGTTCTGTTGCGAAATGTGCAGTTTGTAGGATTCAGAACATAATTTGTTAACTTAGGTCACTTCAGAATGTGAGAATTCAGTATGTTTAAAAAGGTTCTGAGTTAGGTCACAAAGATCAGGTGAAAGGGGACCCTCCGCATATTTTCGAGTTGTACCTCACCTTCGCATGGTGCAACCTGGTAAATTAACGTAGCTTTGGCAAAAGGTAGGATACTATACTATCTAGGATAAACCCGATGGCGCTTGTGCCGATCGCCCTCTATCCCACAATCAACTAATCATGTTTATATAATCAACGTTGAAACCACTAGGCTCGTTACACATACTCGTATTATATTAAAACATAATAAAACAATTAAAACGCCATATTAATACAAAATATAAAGCCGCTATCAAAATCCACTGGAAAACTTCCGATTTACCTACCTTAGTCAGGTCTGAGTTACATTAAAAATGAAATGGTATAACAATATTGTAGCTTAAGTTACTATTATTTATGTTACTTCCTTCTTTGTCGAAATTTTTGGTAACGTACAAACATAAAGGCAGTATGATATAGTGTGGTAAATTTTAAAAGTATGTATATGTATGTAGGAGAAAAAGCTCAAAAAGTAAAGTTATAACATTATAGGTAAAAGGTTACTAAAGCTTTTTGCTAAAGTTTATGTCTTTTATTTTTTAAACAAACACACACATTGGGGTGGTAATGACAGTCAAAATTAAAATATCACGAACAGCTCAATAATAAACATTTATTCTCAATAAACGAAAAGCAGCTTCAAATTCGACTCCAGCTGTCTTCGACGGGAAGCCATTTATGTCATACTCGTATTGTTCAGATATGTGATTGTTCTTACTTGTTAAACATATGTAATGATTATAATTTCTGTATGTTTCCAAGTATGTCATTGGGACACTTGAATTTGTGGGTTAAAATATGCATTGGACAAAAATGTATCATCATGCGACTTCACTGATATAATATTATGCAAAAGAATATGAGAATAAAAGTCCAATCCAAAAAAAGAACAAAACTCTCAGATTACTATTTTACCATATTAGGATTTATATTCTACCACTGATAGTTTGTTTTTCTCGGTCACGTATATCTGATGAAAAAGAAAATCCTGATAAGACACTCGTATGTCTGTCTTTCTTTCTATCATACTGGATTTAGTCAATGAATCAATCTACTGACAGAAACCCTTGAAATTTAACACAAATTTCAAATCAAGGGATTTTAAATTTGGTCGTTCACTTTGGGTCGTTCACGTTTCGTTAATGCGCCTGTTTTGACCCAAATACCGTACTTTGGCATTCAAACATGATCATTTTTTATGCCTACTTTTCTCGTCAGTATGAAATAATATATTTATTTTATGTATGACGGACATATGTGCGTCCTTTGAAGTACGTACAGAATAACGATTAGTAGTAGTATTTGTACATACTACATAGTTATAGATATTTTTATATTAGGTATTTATTACATTACCATTTTATTTTATGAAATAAATCGTTCAATTAAACAAACCAATATAATCGCAGCAATACCTACACCGCTCATATTTTGTAATGAAGTGCTGCACAGCGCTGAATAACAAAGGAGACCGTGATGCGATAACGCTGTGCTCTGTACCAATCGGTTTAATCAATACTTGTGTATCGTAAAGTTCGTTACTGCCTCGACACCTACCATCCTCCTGTCAATATTCAACTGTGAAGTGTGTTTATTTATTTCAGTAGCAATAACGTGAAAAAATATGTGGATGCACCTGAAGCTACCGTTGTAAATGGGCGGTAAAGACCTTTCACCATCACGTGTACCACCTGTTCGTAACATAAAATATATGTACGCCCATTACAATTGCCATATGATGTTTATATTATTACTTGCACTTAATATTAGGTTAAATTAAATCAAAAATAACATTCGCATCCACGGCATGGTTCCGTGTTATTTCAACATTCATTTTCCATTACATACATTTCGTCCGACGATAAAAGTTTGTATCCTCAATGAACAAGAAAAGTAGGTAAGAAATGGCAACGCTCAGATGCGTCAACGATCAATGTCGTTGTTTTATGAAATCCCGCGCAGTTATTTACGTCCTGGACGTTTCCTAAGTTGTTTTGACTTAACGGCTAGTTTTATTGCTTGTGTCAGATTTAATGTATGTAGGGAGGAGAAGTTATTTGATTATATATTTTACAGATCCATATTAACAGTTTAGTTCAGAGTTCTGCATTATGCACATATACATAGATTTATGAGAGCTGATTTAAATTACGCGGTTATGTAATTTGGGTGGTCCTGGTTTCTTAGAGGAGCAGTGACGTCACATAGTGATTAGTATCGAATGGTGCTATTGAAAAAGTGAATTTGGACAGGACATTATACTTATTGATTTTTTCATATTTTATAACAGCCCCGCCACCACAATTGATATTACTGGTGAGTAGTATCAACATAGAAAAATGACATTTATATACTTAAATTAACATATCTGTCGTTTGACTTATCTATGGAAATAATAAAATTATAACTGATGTTATAAATGATTGATATATAAAAAACAAACTATTATTTGGGGTCTTTATTAATGCAATAAACTTAAAACAATTGTTGTTGGTATTTCTGTATGTTTGTTTGTGCGATTGTTTGCACTAATCTTAGAAACGGCCATCAAATAGGAGTTTAAACTGTATAAATTTATGTTGCAATATACATATTTTTCTGATTCATGTATTAAAAAAACATCACTTAAAAGCAAATAAAATGCTAAACAATAAATTGATAACACGTTTAATAAACACAAGTGCATAATATTTGCAAGGTGAGCGCGAATACTATATCTGAATTCCATGTTTTTTCAATCAACGTGAGAACAACATAATTATGTAATAATATACTTGTATTTATACTACCTGTCATAACAATACAAATAAAAACAAATAAAGTTTTGCGGCTTCTCAACCAATCTCGACTATGAAAGCATACGTAAACAACGTTCATCACATGAAGCCAATTAAGTTTCCCTCCGTGCGAACATTAAATCTGACAGTCGGTTCAAAACAACGTAGGGTATTTAGGGCAAGGTTAAGTCCATGTAACTTTCTACAACATGATATGAATACGATACACTTGACGATCTTAAAGCAATTTGTATCCACTCCCGCCTTTTATCGTAAGCAGGGCATTTCTGTAAGAGATGTTGTTAATTTTTATTTTTTGTGTGACATACAACGTTTTCCAGTCGATCTTTGGACACAATGAAACAAGTCACCGCAATTATCAGTCAAAGATGAACTGAAATGAAATGAAATAAATATTGGGCGACAATAAATGTTAATTCGCAGTCTGAATAAAATAATTTTAGTTCGCTATGTAGTTTTTTGTACTTATGATGATTATGTATTTATGGGTTTAATTCATAAATTCCTCTAGTAACAACTCTATCAATATTTTGTGAATATCGTATAGTTCGGTCAATATAAGTAGTAGTTTCTTTCCAAGGAATGAACTAGAACGGTAGCAAATGTTAGTTTTCTCTTGAACATGTTCCATTAACTAAAGTGAATAAAGTGTACCGATTTGAAAACTTAGGCTTTAGGCTTTGTCCTAAATCTTAATCTGAATCCTATTAATCGTTATAGAATTAAACAATACAGCTGTAGAATGACAGAACAGTTTTGAAATAAACTGCTTCGAGCGATCTTGTTTTTCAGTACAGAGGTTATAGAGACGGAGATATATTTTTATTAAAAACCAACTGAGAAGCAACATGATACTAAGAAATTACTACGGCCTATGATATAATGGGATCATGGGTAACGTCGGCAATGTGTTGCCGGCTAAGATAAAAGCGGTTAAGCTCTTTGATAACCGACTATCCAACATTGCAACTGAACTCCATACGAACATCAAAATTATTTAATTTAATAAAAACAACTTTTTCTCACGTGAATATTTTGCAAACGCTTCCACTGTTCTTAGTGATACTGAAAAGTTTCTAATGCACTTTTCTTCGAATTAACAGAAATGATTACCTTACAGTTGGTTCTTTTAATTGCTTTTGCTTGCCCTTTTGTGCACTGCATCGCAGTAGTCACGAATTCTCACGTAATTAAGTTCCATTATTTAAGACCGTTACTCCAAAATACTGTAATTATGTTCTTTGAACACGAAAAAAGAAAATAACTTATACTGTTTCTTTATATCTTGAAATCTTATCACGTGTTTTATTTATTTATCTTTGGATAACAATAGAATTAATTTACCAATTACTAGTTATTACTTAGTTAAAGCTAAAAATAATGAAACTCAAGTATTTAATTAACTCGTCCAGGTAGTTCACTGTTTGTCGGGGTTTCGATAAAATATTGAACTCTTATAGGAAAAGAATCACTCTCATATCTCTCCATTTTAAGTGTGGAAAGAAATATGTGGAAGGAAATCTAGTGTGAGAGACAAGTAATCAATACAGTACAAGTTAGGTGATTCAACGATGGTCGTTTTCTATAAACAAACGGATTTTGATTTAGGGGGTTTATCTTTAGTTGTTAAATTGGACAATACACGTTTACAGTCCCGTCCCCTTATCTTCAACAAACGTTCCTAATGTACCTACTCGTAATATACTTACCTAATGTACTAATTTATTTCTTATGTACTTACCTTTTTCCCTCCTACATGTAGACATATCACATGTAAACAGATGTAAACAAATCTATTAGACTACAACAGATCACTTTTGGAAAAATTAGGGACTTAATCTTCACCCATCTGATCAATCATATATCACCAAATATGTCTATGTATAATATTATAATACAATAGTAGATACATCAAGTATGTTGGCTCTGGTAAATGATATATTTATATGTAGAAAGTGGATATTCCCATGTGCATTTCATACGAGTGAGGTATAACCAATGTCAATTAGGGTTATATAAATCAGCATATATGACGCTAGTAGTGCTATTAGATTATTCCTATTATTTCTGTTAAATCATGCCTTATATTATTAATTGTCTTGACATATAACTATATAGAAATTCCATTTCGCTTCCCTTCGGGGGATAACCTCTGAACATCACCATGCCATTAGAAGCCGCAGTGCAATTAAAATTTATATGCTTTGTTTATTTCTGATTTGTAGAGTATTATAACTATAAATCAGATAATTAATTATCAGAATCACTGTCTATTATTTGTTGATGATTTCTGTGTCATGTTGCTATGAAACCGATACCAAATTCTTAATGTCGTTTTCTATAGTTTTCTCTTTCTGTGAAATATTTTCACTAAAGGCATTCATTAAATTAAAATAAATAATTATTATTTTCTCTATATTTTCAAATTTCAATATATTCCTCTTAATATTAGAATCTATTTATATGTTGAAAACGACTTTTTTACATCTACAGAAGTCATTCCTTAGCAACGAGGCAATAGCATTCTTTCCAAATGACATCACGCACGTTCGTCGTCTAGGTACATACGAAGTAATTTTTTTTCTGTATTCCTTGCCAAACTATTGGTAAAATATTGTTTTGTAGTTATTTACTATATAATGAGATTATTTAATAAATCCAGAGAACCTGATATCGAATAAAACTGACTAATTTATTTTTATTCGGAAAAGCATATCCATGCTATTTTTTCGTAGACCTAAAAGTAAAGTTTCAGTAAATAAGCGCCTGATTGTCCTATCATTAATTAATAAATTTCATGCATTGATCTAAAATAATGTATCATTATTGGTACATAGAGAAATAGTAAATCTCATTGTTCGAATGAAATTGTAGCCGGGAGTATATGAATACCGGCAGCCTGTAATTAAACATAATGATTCATTTCGTAATCTTAATAACTAGTCCATTCAGATTGAGTTATAATTACACCACCAAGATACTGTGGTAATCACTTTCAACTACATTGGTATCGCCCAACAACCAAACACACCTTTTGAAGATCGACCGTTTTGAGGCTTATTCTGAATAAAAAACACAAATCGAAAAAATATATATATATTGCATATCCCATTTTATATGAATTAAGCCATTTAAATTAGCAGTATATACGGAAACAGAGCATGAAACTCGCCACATATATAAAGATTACTTTATGTCTCGTTAATCAGTGTTACTAGAATGCATTTCATACAATCCAAAATGCAAACCTGCACCGCGCGTAATTATGGTATCGTAACGGAATTCACATAGCGTCTCGTAACATCGCCGCAAGCGTTTTTAACCGGAACTCGCAATTTGTGTACTTTATACCAATGTTTCGACCCAGTTACACAGATCATGATTACGGAGAGACTGTAACCCAATATAAAATCAGAACAATGCACAAATCAGAAATTTGCACTTTAAACTATATGCGATAATAGATTCGTGTGTTATTAAACTCGTATCCTAGTGCGGCAAAACAGGTCAACAGATCAATATATTAAAAAGAACGATTCAAAGAAACGCAACGTATCGCAATATTTTATTGAATCCTGTGCGATAAATTGGATCAAGTTACACAGACCACAGGTAAACTTAGATCAGTAAATTACACATTTAGTAAGGATGGCCATAGAGATAAAGAATAACCTATAACTTTTAACAGAAAAGTCACATTTAAGTCACTGCAAACATGTAATCCAACAATTATGCCAATCGAAAACATTTCCAAATAAAATGCTTGAAAATGTTATTAATATCGTGTGCAGAAATGTGGTACCTGTAAATGTAGACTCCGTTTATTACTTTGTCACTCGAAAATAGTTTAAAAAATAGTTAGTTATACCCTACGTTCATCCGGAATAATGTAATGTAATGTAAATATGTTCGTCCTTTCAAATGAAACAATTGTGCAAATAGAAGCCGTGATTCCCGGATATTACCTTCTGCATACATACGGAAACTTACAATCTTCGCACTGCTTTTTTTATAATTATTAACTCCAGTCCCTCCCGACTTCGGTAGCGTTCAGCAATTCATTATTATCATATACATTTCATATATAGCCTATGTCCTAAAGTACCTTTCAAATGAAACAATTTTGCAGTTGTAGGTGCGGTAGTTTCGAAGATTAGGAAGGAGTCATAATTTTGATTAATTTCACGTACTTTAAATATTTACTAGTAACCCGCTCCCGCTTCGCCCTATGCAGTTTACTAATAAAGAACATGGAAAGTACCAAATAGACGTTTAATTTTTTCATGTAATAGCCGATAAAAGAGCAGACGAGCCACCTGATGGCAATCGGTCACCGTCGCTCACCGGCCTTTTCTAATACTAAAGATGTCACTAATACGTTGTCCGCCAAGAAGTAAGAAAAAAGAAAGAAAGATTTATATCTTATAACATGTCTCTATTTTCAGTGTTTAGGCTTTACGTTGTTATCTTTCAGTCGGGCAGTAAATTCGTCAAGAAAGAATTTGTCCTACCGAATCTTTCATTACACAGAACCGCCAAATTTATTCATTGGATTTTCATACTAACATTCCATCTACAATTCCGAACTCTCTTATGAATTTCTCTAAAAATATATGTGTCATATACACTAGTACTGACAACTACGAATATAACAAAATAATGGTCGAGCCGTTCTCCAGTGTTGATTTTACATACGCTTAGCAATTGATTTTTTTTTATAAATATATTTGCCTATCTGATAACAAATAAACAGTCAAAACAAATATAAAGATAAATTAAAATACCAGATAAATACTCAAATCAATAGTCATCACTTCTTGTAATTATACTGTTTGTTCCCTTATGGTGTGTCATTTTTAATAATTAACTTACATCATTATATATTTTTTTTATCACTTAAGAAAATACTCAATTTCAATTTTAAAGAAACATAACCTCCTCAATTTTTACGCCAAAAAACAATCGATTTCTATCAATTAATAAATAGGGTGGCTCATTTTTCACAAAACAATTTATAAAGCGTAAGGAAAGGGATTATTTATGTAGGCTCACTTGTTCGCTTTTGTAGGAAGTGAAATGGTAGGTTGCCTGTAAGGCCCTCGTCGTTATAAGGATCTTAAAAATTCCGACAGAGTCGTTTATACGAAAATGCATTTAAGTGAGAATTTTTTTAATATTAGTATAAATGAAGAAAGGACTTGAGTAATAAAAGTGTTAGCATTGTCAATTATTTACTTCAAAATTTTTTCAAATAAATCTCTAGTCTGTTGTCAAAAGTTGACCAACGACCGGGATGAAATCCGCTCGATAAATTACGCCAATATCATTTATCTACTCAACCGCGTCACAAGTTGCTTAGCTCCATAGATTACTTAAGATGACAAAATATAACGTAAGTCTTCATAGTTTATATCAGCACTATTTTGTTTAAATTATGCAGTAAACGTTAAGTCAGTGCTCAATTTCGGTAAGATAACTCATACACAATTAATGAGATTCGTCTCTGTAGAGCTGAATATTCTAGAATTCGTTAGCACCTTTTGAAATTCACTGCAAACGTTTCATTAAGATATTATTCATGTTAAATGTCTTTGCATATGATAATAATTGTAAATCTCTAGTTGTTCTTTGTTTTTATGATAGCGCTTGCTCCCTTTAAAAAGAATCGTGAAAATTGGGCCTTAAATTGTCACGAATTTAACATTTGTAACAAAGATATATTCGAAGTGAGCTTGTACTCATCTGGTTTACCGTAGACAAATGGTACGACTGACTACATAATCCAGCGTGCACGGCTTCTTAACGGTGCGTGTAATTTTTTCTGTATATACTTACAAATTCAACACACTATTATTCATTATTAAATAACAATAATAATAAACTCGGTTACACAATCATAATGCGGTTTTTAAATATATGGATCATAATACTATATATACATTCATAGAAAGTAGTATTATTTGAGCATGCAAAAACGAGCTTATACAAACAACAGATACGTTAAATCTGTAAGCACACTTACTTTGGCCGGTTGTCAACGACACTTACAAATGAGGCGGTTCATCTTTGTTCTCAGCAGGTGATATATATAACAGTCTGCGGTGAGTTACTTCTAGATGGAAATTGTTCATGTTTCTATCTATAAAACAAAATTAAACTTGAAGGTAGAATACACTTTTTGTGTATTTATAATCATAATAAGTATTTTCTAAAAATACCTAAACGTGACATAGATAAGAGTATAATTATATACGTAACAAGGATCAATGAAATATTGTGCGACATTTTTATCCTACATTTAAAGTAGCTAAATTGATGTAAACTATTAAATTGGTAATTAATTGTATTGAAAGGTGAATTCAGCATGAAAAGGAAGAAACATATATAAGCCCTATTGGGGCGGCCTAGATTACTCCCCCAATCCCATGCTGGCAGGACAGGGTGTCGTTAGAGGCGACAGAAGCCAGCCTGCTTGGTGGTAGGGCTCCGCGTAAGGATTATATTATCAGTATTATTTATGAAGTCATTAAAATTGTTACTGGTATTATTATCTTTCCGTGAAGCCTGCCTGGCTAGTTACCACACTCCTGCTTGAGTCAGCCGCCAAACGACTCGTCGTGTTCCGACTGGGGGCTTGAGAGCCGGTTCTTTCTTTATTACCTTCTTCTAATTTCCTGGCCGACTACGCATCGGTGATGCCTTTGATCTTGCCGATGTCCATGGGCGACGGTGACCATATACCATCAGGTGGCTCGTCTGCTCCTTTGTCGGTTATTAACATGAAAAAAACGGTTAAGTTTAAAAAGAATTCCTAAGTTTGTTGGGTTGAGAATAGAAACGCTTTAGACAAAATTTATTATAACAACGTATATCTAAATTGTAGCTTCTTGATATCTTTTGCCCATCAAGAAAATTTAAAAGATTATCGCTTATTATTTATTATCTTATCGAACCCCTGTAGTTAGGCTTCATTGTGATGAGATTTGGCATACACAAAGACATCACAGCCAACCAGGAATGATGAACAAACATTATAGAACCATTAAATATTTTTCTCCATTTCTTTGAACTGTATTAATTATTGGTAATTTTTTGTTCCTTTTCAAAACAACCAATTCCAGTAAAGTATATATGTATAATTTCTTAGTAATGCGTTATGAATGGCTGCCCTCTTAACACTTCTGTTAGTAGTGTTATTCTGTGGTAAACATAATTTTCATATAGAAAATAAATTGGGGTATTTCGAGGATAAGAAATGAGCAATATAATAATAGTATTACAAGATGTGAGAAGCTAAAGAAAAGCGACACCATTTTCATTAACGTTAATTTAGTTATGTTGTTATCGTTATTTGTGTTAGACAAATTAATTGTTTCGGCGACAAATTGCCGTTGTTTATCGTAGTATGATGTTTGACGAGGGTCTACAGAGATTTTGCGCAGGGATTATATATAATTTTTAATCCTCAAGAAATTATCGTAGGAGCTGAGCTGTAATGTAATATCTGATATGTAACGTACATTAATTATAAATACTTTGTACTTTGTCAGTTTCATATATAAGGGGTGGATGCCGGTAGGAACACAAAATACAAAAACTGTGAGTACCCGTTACAATTATAATGTTCGCAATGATATTTCAATATGCCGGTAGGAATCTTGTACATTAAAATGAAAGAAGCTTTTTATAACCGGATTAAATTTGATTAAATTTTAATCCTAACGTTTTTATTTGCATTATTCCAAAAAGATATATGTATGTATATAAGAAACAATGAATATGGTTGTCAAGAAATACTCACGGAAGGGTATAGCGATTCGAATTTTCCCAAAAAACTGTCTTAATTTGTTTGAAAAATGTAATCTTCATACTGTTATATGTCAATATTTTACTTAGGCTACTACTACGTGCAAAAAGTACCTTTATTTTATCAACAAAAATCAGTGTTAGCCTTACGTGTGTTTTATTCAAAACACATACGTGGTCATATTTTTTTGTTTAAATGACTACCCAATACTTTTAAAACTGACAAATCAATGATTTATTTTCCTAGATAAATATACCTACTACATAAAGTGATAACGAAATACTACATAAATCTATTTTATACTGTAACGTGTTAGGATACATGGGTTTGTGAAAACACTGAAATAGTTCCGCAGATACTTTATTGCACTTCAACAGTCGCAGCGCACTCGTTGATTGCAGGTATTTCGGTTCGTAGTTAGTCGATACAAAAATTAAACTCAGACAATCGATCTTAGTATATAAAACTCATTGTCCTTAGTTCATGATTCATCAATGCCCGGCCGAACCTGCCTAAGCTAAAATTTGACAACTTCGACTAACAAAGGAATTTGGGAACAAATTCACGTCAAATAATATAAAATGGGGAATGTTATTTTATGAAATGACCGTTATTTTTTAATTAAATTTAAATTCATTAAGTAAAATTAATTTATTTTTAATATTTGGTGTTTCGAGAAAAAATATATACATAGTTTTATACGATAATTTGGTCGAAGTTATATTGACTTTTGCTCTGCAATATAAATAATAAAATACTTTACTTAATATTTCAATATTGATCCTCATCAATTGTAAATCACCAATATTTATTCCTAGAGGGCAGGAAATATAAAAGGATAGTTTGTTCAGTCTATTTTAATATCGCAAAATAACAATATTAATATTGCATAGATAGTTCCTTGAAGTGACGGTGATTGTTAGTCGATCAGTTTTTTATTTGTCTGCTGCGTTATTTCACAAAAATATGTAGTCTAAGAAGATAATATAAAATTTAGATAGTGATGACGCAATTTCTAGAATTTCAAAAAATATGGAATTAACATAATTGACGAACCGATGACTTATGTCATTTCACACATTAGAGGTTTCAAATTTCTTGATCCTTAACAAAACGTTCATTGTGTTGGCTTTTAGAATAGATTTCAAATCCTCGGGATAGATTTTCTCGAACTTTTTAGAATTAATCATAAAATCAACTCCAGCTCAATGTTCCCAAAGTTCTTCACACGTTAAGATGCTTTGATGTTAGAGATGGCTGAACTGAACTCGTTTACTACCTTCCTTGTCTATTAGACAAGACTAAATTACAGTGGTAGTAATTATGTAGACGGTAAGTGTTAATCATTCCAAACAGTAAATTTCTACTCTTAAATACCCTAAAGATGCGGACCTGATTTCAATCATGGTACCATTGTAATTATAGTAAGTGTCCTTATAGCCTTAAATAGTAAACCACACTAACTTTGAAGAAGCCTGTTTCTAACCCCTCCACTTATTGGCACTAAGCGCAATTGGCAATAGCGTAATGGAGTGTGCTACAGGCTTCCTCACTTACGAGGACCGACCCATGACCTACAGTGACCTGCTAATGGATTACAGCCAGATGAAATGCAACCATTTTCAAACTACTATTACCTACCAAGCAAATATGGTCGAAATTCGACCATAATCTTTAAAAAAACGGTTTTCTTATTAATTATATTAAGCAAAAAAAAAGAGGAAAAAGACACATTTATAATCAGATATTGATAGATCAAGACGCTGGATTATACAAATATAAATAGGCAAAGATACAACTTTCAATGTAAGAGCTATCGATACTCACAAGCCGCATAACACTTTATTGAGTGAAATTAATTAAGGCCAGTGGAAGGTCTCGTGTGACCAGCTTTCGATTTCCCGACGTGTGAAGTGAGCTAACGGATTAGTGGTGAACTGTGCGCGATCGATTGAGCAGCGTCGCCTGGCGCGCCCAACTGCACTCCAGTGTGGCTGCTATGGGTTAGGGCATAAATTATTAAGGAAGCACACGTTCAGAAGCTAACTTTGGAAGTAGGTGTGCATGAAGGCTGATAGGATTCAAATGTAACGTAAATTAATTGTAATTGTTTTTTTTTCTCATATCGTTAATATGGTGAAGTCTGTATTGGATACCGTTTAAGTCTTAACAATTTGCCCGTTTGTTATTCATGCAATATATTCTAATTAAACGATTCAGTCATGATATGATGATGATCTAATTTGAACAAATTATAAATAAATTGTCAATAACCCTTGTTATTGATATGTAGACATTTGTGTTTTTAACTTTTGACAGGTTGGTTACGGAACAGATTAAAATTAAAATTCGTATGTTTAAAACTTGTATATTATGAGTTAATATTTATGATACTTCGTATTCCAGAAAATTGATTATGTATGAGAAAAGATAAAACATAGCATTGAAGTTCTGTGAATAGATTTGTAAATAATATTTTACACACGAGTTTTTATAATAATGAATATGACTCTTTTTAAATATCTCTAAAAAACAATACATAGAATAACAAAATGGGGTCAAAATAAACCGTGTGATGAAAGAGGGCGACAATGTTTACGTGCGGTTACAGTTTGTAACCATAACGATTATATTTCTCTAAACGAACCGAGTACAGGTTACTAGTGACTTATATTTAAATTGAAAACAATATATACGAAGTTGACTGGTTTCTTATTTTCTGTATGTATTTATTGTACTAGCAGACTGCCCTGACTTGGCTTCCGAAAAACTAGGCATAACGCTTAGTGCCTGCATTGTTTTTTAATTAAAAATTGCGTTTTTTAATTGCAAATATATTAATTTATAACTTTTTTATTTATGAGCGAATTGCAATGAAAGGAACTTTAAATATTAAGTGATGCTTCAAGCAATAAATTAGTGAAAAAAATAATAAAATTGGTTAAGCCGTTTCTGAGAGTAGCGCGAACAAACGCACAAACAAATAGACAAAAACTCAAACAACTATTGTTTGAGTTTATTACATTAATGAAGGCCCCTAGTGATTATTTTTCTCATATATCCTTCATTTACAGAACGCGATTAGGTAGAATTTTATTTTGTGTAGAGATTATCCAGCAATCAAACAGGCGGATCACCTATAGGTTATAACTATCCCCAAAACCATGGGAATTATCGACTTTTTGCTCCCTGATGAATCCCCTGTATAGCCTCCCTTCAACTTGCAACAATAACACGTTGAAATTACAATAAGATAATAAGATTCGATTCGAATTCAGCCTTAAGTATTATATAATACTGTTGTTTCTGCAACTACTTAATTAACGTCCAACTTGCCTATATTAACTTGTGAACTATGGAAATGCAGTGAGATTTATTACAGCCTGATGCACACTTATTAAGCAGTAAGCTATAAGCTATAAAACGATTCTGTCAAGTCAAAGTTAAGCACCGCACACGTAAAACTGTTACGTCCTTCCTTTCACAATTCTGTAAATCTGATAAAAAAATTAGTCTTTCAGGACTATCTGCGTGTTTATTCTCTCCGCAACACGTGAATAGAAAAATATGTGATCCATTAGACATATAAAGTTGAGTGACTCAATGACAGACACCATAAACGTTTGGGCACTAAATAAGATAATCAGAAATGTCTCATTATTAGAATGAGACATTTCTAAAGAAATGCATTTTATGGAATTATTATTTTTAAAAAGCTTTATTTAAAATCCGCCTGATAACCCAAACTGTTGAGCCTTACTTATACAATATTTACTTTATAATTTAATTTCTGGGTGGCTGCTCAATGACACCATGCTATTCTTTTTTTGTATTTGTTGGATAAGTCTGCTTCATCGTAAAATCAAAACAATACCTCGTTTACTCGTTCTTCTCTAGCGGTTATGCCAGTCATTTAGGCCATTATTTAATAGAGCAAATGGCGCTCTATAATTTGTATATAAAATGAAACGTTGAGTTAATTAAATTATATTGCTATATATTTGTGCGGTTGCTCTTCTATGTTGATTTAAATTTTACATGTACAGCTCATTTATGTAAGACGTGCTAAAAAGTCAATCGAATTTTAAATGTTCAGTTGAAAAGTGTCAGAACTCACCCGTTTACTACACCACTGAATCTAATAAGCTAACATATCAAATAGAATCTGGTATGCTGAATATAAATTGTGGGTAAACATTGCTACATATTTGAAGCTCCAGTGTTATATTAAATTGTAGGTATTGTAATCTTCCTGTTCCAAAACGCAGATCTGAAATGATGATACCATATTGCAGATATGCACTGTTCGATAAAGCGAATAGAAACGAAATTAAAATTATAGATACTCCTCAGTACACCCATCGTCATGAATGGAGATGGGCGAAGTATGTATTACGCTTTACAGACGCGAAACGGACTAAACGTTCTACAGGAAGATGGAAGACCTCGCGTGCAACACCAAGAAATGCCGACTAAATGTTATTAAAATACAGCAAAAGTGAAGCAGGTCGTCAGAGCCAAAAATAGGAAGACTTAGTTGAAAACGAAGAAGGTCTATATTGAAAAAGAGGCCCTTAACTATTTTAAATCTAGAGATGATTGTATGATAACATTTCTCTTTAGATACTATGTTCGTAGTAAAGGAAATAAAAAGGTTTATTGTTATTGTTTACATGCAAATAAATGTTTTTGAATAAAGCAAATGTAGTGAATAATACGAATTACCTTGTTTTATATCAAAATGAAACGGTCATTATAAGCCGAAGGAATAACGTGTCGTTTTACGCTATTAAGAAATGTCAAAGACCACCCAGAACTCCAACTAGGGCACGTCACGCCGGATTCTGTGATAATCTTTAAAAAAAGAACATAGGATATGTTTCTGTCAATTTCACACATCAAGCACAATTCAAAGATGAGTCTTGAAAGATATTTGAAGCCGTATTCCCCTACACGTGTAACGGCATATTACATGCAAACTTGGCAAATTATATAATTTATATAAATTGCATTATTTTTACATACAATAATCTCATTAGGTTGGAATAAATATTTCATTATACAATTTTATTATTTAGTGTTTTCGATCATATATATTTAGTACTTTTTATGCTAATTCAAAATTTTATCAAGCTAAATTTTTTTACCCAAAATTCTTTACATGTTCAAACTTCAAGTTTCCGTTCTTGTTAAACTTTATAAAAACAAAAAGTTATTTTACACAAATTTATTGAAAAATATTTACAAGTAAAATAATGACGTAGCCCTATAGTCCACCACTGGTTATATTTAACACTTACAGTGTAGGTCGAAATAGTACATACATTTTCTGGAGAAACTTCTCATACAAAAAAAGTTCAGTAGTAAAGTAGAATATATGATTGCATTCATGTCTCCATTTAGCTACAAAACGACTAAATGGATTTTGGTAAAATTTTCCAGGATCGTAGTGAGTTTATTAACTTGGAACAGAGAGTATGTTTTATCTCAATATTAGAAAACTTTATGAACATACGGGCCTTGACGTGTAAGTCCGAGAAATTCCATTTAAAACGACTTACTACACCGTCCGTTGGACTAAAGTACATATATAAGTTGGACATCAATTTTTATTAACAGAAAGTGAATTTCATAGACCTGACCTTCATCTGTTAAGGTTTTTTGAAGACTAGTAAATTTTATGAAAAATTCATAAAAGGGGAACAGGACAAGAATATTATAAAAAATTTTTTTTTTTATTTTGAATGTGTTCCATACTTATGAAGAAATATTAGTTACATAAATTATATTTATGAATTAAACAGTAAATGGATCATTGCTATCATATTCTAAGAATGAATCAAAAGGCCAATGGATTCTTAAATATGTTACAAAAATGTTAAATATGTTATTTCCTGGGGCAAATATTTGACAAGATATACTATTTCGGTATATAAATATAAATTTATGATAGTGTTATTTTTCATCTGACGTAAAAAACTAAATGCAAAAAAGTGGAATAGAACTGAGTTTTCCAGAAAAGCCTCAGCGTCACAGATCCAAGCAAAGTGGCTCAGCTTCATTCACTGCCAAGTAAAAAAGGGGAAAGTTTGTCTAAAGTAGTTTTGATTTCAGAGAGTCGCTCCTCTCTGATAATATGTCATTCAACACCGCAAGTTATCTTGATCCAGACTATCATCATTAGAGTTACTATGACAAAATTTAGTGTAATATCAATAAGTGTAATATCGATTCTTGAGTTTTTTTTTAATGTTAATAGCCGACAAACCAGCAGACGAGTCACCTGATGGTAAGTGGTCACCGTCGCCCATGGACATCAGTAAGACCAAAGGTATCACCGATGCGTTGTCGGCCAGACAATGAGAATAAGGTAAGAAAGAAAGTACTGGCTCTCAAGCCCCCAGCCGGAACACGACGAGTCGTTTCGCGGCTGATTCAAGCAGGAGGGTGGTAGCTAGCCAGGCAGGCTTTGCGGAAAGATAATAATACCATTAATAATATTAATGTCTTAATAATAATACTGATAATACAGTCTTTATGCGAAGCCCTACCACCAAGCAGGCCGGTTTCTGTCGCCTCTTACGACACCCTGTTCTGCTAGCATGGATCATCATTACGTGTCAAGTAACGAAGGAATAATCTAGACAAAATAAAAGTGGCAGAGATAGATAGACAAAGCGTTGGGAGCACATCTTTTAGAAAATAGCTGAACGAAAAAGGATTTGGATAGCAGAAGATTAAATAAAACTTTTTGGAGGAAGCCTTACTGAAAAACAGCTACTGTGGAGACAGGTGAAGCTTTCAACGATAAATAAAAAAAAAATAGACTTTATTACTAGTTATTTTCTTAACTAGTCAGACATTTATATTAATAAGCAATTGTTAAATAACAAGCAGCAATAAAGACTTATTCATTAATTTATTCTTTTCAACCTGGTACTCTTTTATTGCCATGCATTTTTAATATTTTAGTGTCAGTAGTACACGGATAAGTCAAAACTAATTTTCCGAAGCGCAGCTAGGGTCGCTATTAGAAAATTCGGGTATATATAATTTGGCACTTCGTAGAGCTAAAGTGTTAGTAAAAAGTAAAGGTAAAAGTACTTTTTTGTAATTATTGCAATGCTTAAAAATATGTTTATATTTTTAAAACACAAATACCGGCTGCTGAAATAATAAACACTCGTAGCTTTGTAAAAATATTGAAACCAACCGACTTCAAAAATAACTTTATTCTAAAAAGCGTTAACAAATTTAAATAATATTTTGTACAATTTTGTATTTTTCTTTTTGAAGTTTATTATATTTTTTTAAAAGCTTTTTATTTTTCTAACATTATTATTAGACTGGTACATAATGAGAACGATATAATAATGTTACTTTTACAACGGGGTGAGTAAATCTCACACTCGTGGCTCGTCTGCTCATTTGTCGGCTATTGACATAAAAAAAAACAATAACAATAATAAATTGTCCATGTCGACTGATTTCAGTGTTTTCTCCTAAGTCCTAATCATTAAGGGGTGCTGTTGCTTTTGACGTCAGTTCAGCATAAGAGGATCTTTTTTTGTCTTCGATGGGAAACCTTCAAAATGTACCCGAAGGCGTGGGAGCGACGCCGGGCTATGTGACACTAA
>PDGT01000031.1:162799-209642 GCA_003671415.1 Megathymus violae | reverse complement strand
CCCCCTTCCTTCCTCAGCGCTAAATAGACGATTCCGAGATGTTCTTAGGAACGGATCTCCGAGCGCGGTGCTCCTATAGGGCTCTGCCCGGGAGGTACAACATGTCCCGCCACACACCATCTGATCTTAATGACGGTACGCGGCCACATATACCGACGTCCTTTGCGAGGTCGCTAGCCGGACAGTTCGAGCTCCCACTCTTGCCGAGTGCAACCCCGGAAGTTCTCTTTTAGTCGCCTCTTACAACAGGCAGGGGATACCGTTGCTCGTATTCTGGTCCTGAGCTACAGGGACAAGGATATTAACTTCTAGTCGCAAACACTTTATCGTGGCTTTGCAATATAACCGGTATCAAAAGCAAACAGTTCAAAACACGGTTGGATTATACCAATGCGTTAAGAAGTTGCATTTTTACCAGACTTCTAAAAGAAGGAGGTTCTCAATTCATTTGTATTTTTTTATGTTACCTTAGAACTTCGTTATTTATAAACCGATTTGGAAAAATCTTTTTTCATTTGAGAGGGTATAATCCCGTTTGATCCCACTTAAATTTAAAAAATAACCATCTTTTAAGGTCAAAAATACGAGATGAAAATTGAAGTTGGATTTTTTTGTTAATATATTTAGTTCATTAATGTTTCAAAATACATCGTCAGACCCTGATATGGTCAATGATGGACTGATTTTGCAACGTTGATGTTGCCACACCAAATATCTTTAAACACGGCTGCAATATAGCCATCCATTGAGGAGTTACATTCTTTATCTCCAGAACCCATCATCAGATCCTCTCCATATTTAAAGAGCCATCCATTTTACTCCGAGCTATCTTTTATACACAAAAATAATTCATCACAATCAGTTTATAAGAACGAAGTTATTGCTGTACGTAAATAAAAATTACATACACACGAACATCATCGAAATCATCAACGAATCATTCCCTTTTTGAAGACAGTTACTGAAAAAAATAAACTCGGCAAGTTTAATATTTGGCTTATTTGCAGATGATATTATCAAATCGATACTTCGTTTTTTCCTCGTCATCAATTATGATCGAAACAATACCGGTATTGAAACTTGACTGGTACACGTGAGTGACATAAAATATTTGGAGAACAACTCCGGTAAAACAAAGCAGATTTGTCAGCCAGAGATTGAGTTAATCTGCAATTAATCTAACCGCACATGGGCGTGACGAGGGTCACGGACCGTGACAGCGCGATAATTCTAATGTTATGTTATCGCAACGAGTTACATCGTGTGTACTAGAACATGGTCTTTTGAATAGATTAAGATAAAATTCATCCACTACAGAACAATACAACTTTTAGGTAATCTACATAAAATGTTTGAATTTTGTTTGATGTAAGACCGACATTAAAATTTGACTTGGCCCTGATGAACATAATAAAATGAAATGAAAGCCATGCTAGATTGGTCACTTAACTCCGCACAACTCCTGACTTGGTAGATTACTTAAAATTTACACAAACTATCGGACTACAAGCGCTTCGTTTAATAATTTAAGTAACCTCAATTTTCTAATTGAGTAGGTGTAGAACCCTAAAGTCGTATTAACTTCACGGCAAATTTAACAAATGTGGCTTTGGTTTCACCTTAGTCGAACCGTAAAAAGGTTTTACCACCAAGATTTACAACAACGATTACACCTGACATAAAGCAGTATAATTGTTATTATCAAGCAACTGGTTTTTGGGCAATATTTTAAATACAAAATTAACCCATCACATTAATGTCTTTTTGTGTCGACAGTTAATTTTTATCCACATAATCGATGAGGTGTCGGAGCGGACTTGACACATGACACGTAAAATATCGAAAAAATTTCGATACTGATTTGTCCGGCAGTGCTCGAGTTCATCTATGATTAATCATCGAGTCATTCGGCTGTTGAAGGCCGTCGCGTGTGACAGTCTGATAATAATGTGATTGTAATATGAAAAATAAGTAATTTTTTTTAAATAAACTGAAATCATAACACATAAAATTAACGTAATTATTAATATTAAGTATATTATGTATACTCGAAAATATAAAAAATTCAATATATCTTCTACGAGGTAATGCGCACCAATATGATAGGTGGTAAGCACGGTGCATACCAGTGCCACATGTTGGCCAAGGAGGCGGAAATAAACCCGCTTTTTAACTAGCTCTACAGCATTGATACCGAAGCACATTATTAACGTTTCATGGTTTAGTTTTTGAAGTATAATAACAACCGGGCAGACAGGTTAAAAACTAACACGCAGCGACTTCCCAGAGGAGGTTAAGAATTCATTCGTTTTTTACCACAGTGTACCAGTAGAAGGACAGGTGAACTTGGATTCAACGATGGAACTCCTTCTATCCTTACATACCCCTTACAGCACTTGTAGTGGTTTTATTGACATCAATATTTAACTTTATTTTCACATCCAATTTTGAGCATTCATTATTTATTCACCATGGAATGTTCTTGGTGTAGTTTTGTCATTATAAAATTTACTAAGGTCTCAATATTTTAAGTCCCTTATTCGTTTTTAAATTAGTGTTTTCTTATGAAAATCCACGTAAATCTTCACAATAACATTACTGTTCACAACAAGTTTTACTCGTGTGTATGATAGAGGGATGAATGTCTCAGGAAAGGTTCGAAGGTCTTAAGCTGAGCTAAATTTATACACTTGACCGACGTTACACAATGTAGATATTATGATGCGTTTTCATACAATATTTAATACTCAGTAAACTCGCTTTTCAGTAAACAGTAGACAAATAGATTTCGTATTAATTACTTGAAGAAGTAACTCATGCATTATATATTTAATAATTCGAGCTGCTTAATCAATATTTTAATCTATCTTTTTTATGTAAACACTCGATAAATGTGCAAACAACCCCCATGTAGTGAATGGTCACCACTGCTCATGAACGTTTGTATTACAAAAGACATGTCATTATATACCTACTATATGTTCCGTTTTATTTCATAATTTAGTATAATTAAAAAGCCATATACAGTATACTTTCCTTAAAAATTAATCATGTCAAAATAACGCAGTCACGTGCATTTCTTGCATTGAGCTAAATTTTAGCCTGGAGTGACATAAACTATTTTATATACCAGAAAATCCACAGTTCCTGTGGGACAGATTTTTATGCTAAATTGCTTGAGGATATTGATGAAATTTGGTTGGATGATATTTTTAGTTCCAGACAAAACACAGAGCAAAAAACAGCTTCTTTGGTATCGCCAATTAGCAGTTCGCACGTTTTTCTAAGTGCAATTAGCGTTTCATGAGTTTCTTTGAAAACACAATTTATCCCCGCCTAATAAATAAGAAATGTTAGAACACATTATATGACCTAAACGTCCGAAAGGTAATCTCGACGGATAGACAAATTAGAGTAGCAATTTCATAAACAAAATCTCATTATTGCGTTTCTTACACAGATAACAAATGTCCATCCATTTACGACATTAAATAAATGAGGCTAATACTGAATACTTTATGATAATGATAGACGTTGCTTATAAAACTCGTTGCCCTTCAGCAAAAGTGATTTTTAACGTTTCATCGAGCGAATCACGGGCTCTTTATTATTATAACATCGGCGGAGAAAAAAGAAAGTTAAAATAAATGGTACTTGATGAATAGCGGTAATCTTTTATTCAATTTTACCATTACTTTCCATTCGTATACTAATTAATATTCAGCAGAAATCATTAAATTTTGTTATTGTTCTCAGAAAATAATCAAAACAATAAGTAGCGTTAAATGAATATTTAGATACGGTTGCTGGTCAATTTATTACTTACATATGTTAGTATTCTTGAACGTTTTAGTACAAGATAAAAAATCACGGTATAAAAGGCTGCTCACTACCAATTATCTAATGGGCTTATTGAAATACATGAAGAGCGGCTTTAGAAAGCGAATTTATATGTAAAGAATAAATACACAGATAGACATATCTACATACACAACAGCCGAAGTCCGAAATGGTAATCATTATGCCGTAGGTGATGCTGTTTCGGAAAGTACCTGTGTCGGATAGTCAGAAGTGAACCGACCACCTGGTACCACTATTGCACTGTGTCTGACATAGTTGCTGATCCATACTCACATTGCAGCACCTTGATATTCCCATCCTACATATAGCAATGTTAGAGATAATCCAGCGTTACCCAAGTCTTGATACATTCAAAATTCACATAAACAACTCATAGCGGAAACTTATATAAACAGTCCATGGTACTATAGCCATTTCTGAACGACACGACGGGAGACTGGAAGTTGACAAGCCTATGTACATTTATTGCAGAGTTTTCTTGAAAACAGTTATGTTAATAGTTATTTCATATGTTTTTACATAAATAGCAGATAAATAATATTTAGTATTGTTATTTATTTTTTGTGAAATCTTCGTAAACGTTTATTATAAGATGACTCGAAATCTATCCTATATATTCTTTTTTACAAGTCACGTACCATTATTTAATGATTAATATTACTTATTTTTGCCGAGAACCTTTTCATGAGATTGTAAGATTTATAATGGACGGCTGTCGTGAAATATTCAAAGATCACGTCAACCAGTCGTTCCGGGAAGATTTCTCTTTATATGATTTATGTTCAAGGTCAGATACTGTTTCTGAAAATATATAACGCATTAAAAGCGAGTCAAGCCCGCGCAATTTATCATTAAAGAACCTATTTTAATTAAACTTAAATTATGTATTCAGAGCGAAACATTAATTGTAATTATATTTAATTAATAACCCACCGCTATTTGTTACAGGACGTTGAGGCGAACAACATCTGTCCAAAATGCGACTACATGATGACAACTACCTACTGCTGTGTCAAGATTGAAATGATTGACAAGAAGATTGGCTCGAAATACAAGATTTTACGTTCATATAGTAACTGCAACCGAAATAATTGTTATTCAATTTTGTCAGGCTTTGTAAAAAAAAATCATGTTTACCTTATACATTTAAACTTTCCTTATTAATCACTATAGCCCTGGGTAAAAATCTCACTAGAATCCTTGTAGCAATTTTTAAGATTGTCGCGTTCAGGCAGACACGAAGTAACTTTCCTAAATTTTATAAATAAAACCTTCATGTAATGTTACATTCAATACTGACTGAGTTACCATCAGTATATTGATCTGTATAACCATAACCCAATATTGATTTTCTTTTGAAATAACTGCCCTATTACCCAGTGTCTATTTTCTTGTGTTCGGTAAAAACTTTATCGGTAATAGTTTGACCTATTATTCGAATTAAATTTATCTATGATTGAATAACTCAGTAGGAACAATTAGTGGATTCGTGGTAACTCCAAAATACGTGTAATGAATAATTATGTGAAATATCCAGGCAAATACAAATTAGGTTATTATAGATTCGAAAGAGATAATCGAATGATCCGTTCATGTTATCGTCACTGTAACCCACGTCAACTTGTACGAGTAATATACCTTCAAACAAAATTACAACATATCATAAACTTGATCACAAGCATTGCTGCTTATCAGGTGTTATGTGCGCCAAATTTGCTTCTATTTTGCTCCAATGTATTTGCTGCACTGCAATATTTACACGTATCTGAGCATATCTTAACGCTTCCTTCGCTATGTTATTCTTGTGAGGAATAGTGAAAGGTTTAGTCGGGAGTGGTAGCAGTCACACATGTTCAGATTTCTTACACAGCTCTATGTATGACCTAGGTTTCTACTTTTAAACGATCATCTTCTATCTATTATTATCATAAGACAAAAGATATCTTAATATAAAATTATGTATTGTAACTTTTGCAGTAATAACAAATAAGAAAAGAATAATTGGCTATGGGCGCCAGATAGTCATCTCCCAGATGATCGGGAAACTATCATGTCTCTAGAAGCTCCCGCGGAAGCGGTAAACCCTCCAGAGGTCGAGCGTATAAGGGCGTGAACCCTCTCAAGGATTCATGTGGCCCGTTGTCGACGCGGTCGAACATCACCCGCACCAAATGAACCACATGTTCCCCTAACGTCACCATCTTTGAATCCCGACGATAGCTTGAAGAGTAAGTTTCTGCTACGGTTGCATGCGCTTACACTACCACCTAGATGCCAACGCGTACCATTCCAGCGCCGCGTAGGCTAATTGTGACAGAACGTAGGTGCAGAACGTAGAACGTAGGTCCGTTTTGTTCTAAGCGGTAACCTGGTTAACAGGACTGATCGGAGAATAACTCACGCGGCACGCGCCAACGACATTTTGTCTTATCGCCAACCGAATAAATATTTTTTGAAAAATATTACATTTTCTAAACATTCATATCACTAATAATAAGATCCTGTATTGTATAAACAACATAGCATAAACATTATTTTATTTATTTGGCTTAGATTTTACATTGTTACTTAATTAATAAACAAAGTAGTTCGCATGAAGGATTTTTTCACGGCTAAGCCAGTCCTTTTTCTTGTCCCAAATACTTCGACAAATACTTTTAAAACAAAGTACCGACCTAGCAAACAAAAACAACTAAATAAAAAGGAAAGAAACTTTCTACTTAGCAGTGTACCAGAATCCTTTCGGGTTACTTATGAGAGTGGAAAAAGAAATAGGTTCGGGTTAATTGACCGTTTTTTGTGACACTATCACGTCATGAAAACTAATGATTTTAAATGATCGATCAGGTTAAATAATTTCTGATGGAGTGAGAAGTTATATGAGTGATCGCTGTAGCTAAAATTTCTTGACCACTTTTTTGAGAGAGCATGTGCTTTACAGTCTTAGCTCATATTTGATAGCAGTGTTTTAGTCAATGCCTTCCATAAAGGAATTTCGACACTTGATTGGACTGTTAACATAACTCCTCCACCGATCTTTTATTACCGAAGCGTGGCAAAAGACACTACAGGCTTCCTCCGCTACGAGAGACCCTGGCCACTCATCATAACACTGTATCATAGCTACAAACTTGAAAATGAAAATGAAATGAAAAAATGTTTATTCGTAGTCTAAAGCCGCAGCTGAACATTATAAGATACACAAAAAAACAGAGAAAAGAAAACACAATAACGTTACACCCTAAGTATATGCTAAACTAAACCTAAATACAACATGAAATGTCCGTGCTGCAGCGTAACGAGCTACGAATGGGCCCAGCCTCAGCTTAAGCCGCGCGTGAGCACAGCACTGATATTTCAGTCTCGGCCCTGCCTTCCGTGACAGAAGCCCGGTCAGTCGTTTTAGGTTAAATTATTTTTCTTAATAAAATTAAATTACTCCTAATTTACTGACTGTCAAGTATTCGGAATAAGTGGGTACATGAATAAAACGTTTGTTTAGTTAATGAGAGTAAAAAGTATGAAGAAAGAAATGAATTATATTCATGGCCCCAAAATTATAATAATAGAAATAAGTGCCCCTTCAGCTCATTCCTTCAGCTTCATTTTCTTCATAATAATAATAATAATTACTGTGACAATCATGTTAAAATTACATCCGACAATGCACTCAAAATTAACACCGACCCATGCTTCCCAGAATGTTTAGACAGCGGTGCGCATTATAATTAATAAGTGCTTACTGCAATTTCAATTACATACTAAGTACAATTAACATTTAGACAATTTGACAAAAACAATAAATAGTATCAATATATAATCTAGAATAATTACAAGACTCGTGATTACCATCGAAGGTTACATTGAAATCAGTGTGTAAATATCCACTGCGGTATCTACTCATAGTACTCGTAGGCATATAAGCTATGCGAATCGAAACCTTACCGGACGATCAGACTAGAGGCAAGTTACTTTTTTCTTTTGCTTTTTCTAATTACCGTCTTTTTTACCTTGTTACCTATAGTGCACGTGGGTGCGTATGTTCCTGCGTGCGCGCGTGTTTGTGTGCGTACGTGCGTGCGTACGTGAGTGTCTGTGGCTGTGTGTGTGTGAACTTGTTTTGATTAACAAATAGGAATGTATAACTATATTTCTGTAAATTTAACAGGAAATTAGAAATTTACTTTGAATATGTGTTTTGGTTGCAGGTTGCGAATTGACGGTGGCGATTATTACGGCATTCGATGGCGTTATATTTAAAACTCCCACGAAACGCTGCGGTGCTGTGTCAAATCCTGCATTAACCTGCAGCTCGAGGCCGTAGTCATTATGCGTAGTATTAATATATTTTATGTATTGGAGTTTGTTATACAAATACGGTGGACATTCTTCTTAAAAAATACCAAAAAAGGGTAAAGCAAAATGAAGATAGCTATATTTCGTCTTTCATGTATTGACATCACTTAGGTAGGCCGTTTGATGGCGTGCGTGTGGCGGTATGCACAGCGCAATTAATCGAGCTTTCTATCCGCACGGGCGTACTAAAAAACAGCGACACCTACTAAGTGCGTCTAATTTCACCATTCACTAAATGCTACAAATCCGTCTGTTACCTATGAAATGCTTATTACCTACTTATTATCCTTCACCGTTTTATACACTGACGTTCTGTTGCAGTGTTCAATTATATTGCGAAATATACATCCTTTCTTTTTGTCAATTATATGAATTTTAAAAACTGAACTGATCAGCACTAAGTCATACATTTATAAACACAACACCGAATTATGACTGCAGTTAACTTGTTCTAGTTTTAGTCATCTATGTCGATCAATAGCTTAGTACCAAGTCGCTATTTTTATCTGTATGCTTGCTTGATAATACTTAGGCATTGTAATGAGGTTTTTAACAATCAACCCTGACAAGATTTTATAGCGTATTTCTATAGCAGTGCCAGGTAGCGAGCTAAGAAGCAAAGTAGCCGCTTTCTTATTAGTCGGGTGAAGAATGTGAGATCATTGATGTGATATTTCACACGTACATGGTCAGCGGTAATCAGTTATGGTGGCTAGTACCTTATAAAACATCAGGAACCGATTGACTTTTAAATGAATTAGAACGAAACATGAATAATACGAGATTTTGTTTAACTATTTTCAAACCGATTGTAATTTCTAAGAAATACGGCAAAAGTAAGTCGTCGAGAGTTTTCTCGAAGAAGGGAACTAATTGACTAAAATTTTTAATTAACAAACAAACACCGACCGTCCGGACCTTTAACATCGGCCTCTTTGATTCACTGGACACGAACGACGAGGCTTTTAATTAAGTTCCCTAGAAACATTCAAAGAATTTAAAATATCAGTTTTATGAACACGAAAGTAATGTAACTAGACGCTTATTGACTACGATTTCTTTCTATTATATGAATTGAAAATTTCATAATGGTTTTGTGTAACAAGAAGTCAAATAATTAGAATGGTTAATTACAGAGACGAACACCGGAATACTATTAAGATGTAAATAAGAAAGTAAAAGTTTTTCTTCTAAAATCTAATTAAGGCACTAATTTCAAATTAGGTCCTTATTTTTATAGGCTTCCGGATTTTTGTAATTTGCGTCTAGAGAATACTGTTTAGTAACATTTTAATTTTTTTATTGAATCAAATATTTTCTTGGTTTTTACTTTTCAAAATATCCATTACTAAGTACATATATATTCATATATACATTGAGCATATATATTCTTTTCACGTATAAATGGCACTGTTTGTGTTTACTTAAGTTAATGATTATTTAATCACCTTTTGCTAATTCATTAATGTTATGAGATTGAATGCCAAGATGTTAACATTATTAGAGTTACTGACCTCTGATTAATCTAAACAAAACATGATCGTCCTCCTGTGTCCACTGTCATGGTAATATATAAGTAAATACATAAAAAAATTACACTAATTAACATTGGAATTTTAAATATATCTACTATTTATATACTACTCTTCTTTTCAATTCCTTTAATAATACGAAAACAATACAAACACAAACAGTTGTAAATATAATGATATTTACTTACAAACCTCATAAAATAATTACAAACATAATTACAATCACAGAATAAATACTTGCCCCAGTGCTATTTAAAATTAATCGTCGGAGCTTTGGAATTAAAATATATATTCTCATACAGGTAATCGCACAAGCGTACCCTAGGCCAAAGTCACTTTTTTTCAGACCTTTGTATTTGAGGCTCTTCTTAAAATAAATTTATGAAATCTTAACGGAAACTCATATGCAAGACCAAAGTCAAAGTTTGACAGTGTTTTACACGCACCAATTTATTTGTTGTTAAATACTTGTAACAAAAACCGTTATTATTCGTAAATAAGTAAAGAAGTAAGAAAGAATTTAAAAAGTCATACCAAATTTGAAATATACAATAAACTCAAAAAATTTGAATGCGAGATACATTCATAGATTGTATTTTTTTCTACCGACTAACAGATCGTCTAAATTTCACACTTTCTGCTTACATAGAAAGATGTCTTATGATGAAAACAAACAATTTTAAAATTAATAGTTAAAAAATAGGTTGAAACGTGAAATGAAATTCAAAGATAAGTCTTTACAAATAATTTAATATATATATGTACGTAAAATATGGCACAATATGTAAAAAATAATATGGCGCATTTTTCACCGTTAAGTTTTTGCTGTGAATTTTTATTATAAAAATAGCCATCGCAAAGCGTCGCAATGACTCTGATTTCATAATAAGCAACAAATTGTATACAAAAATTATCTAGCGGTCTTGATAAACGGTTTCTTCAATTGATTGATTCGCTTTATTCACTAAAGAAATTGAATATTCAGTTTTCAATTTTGTTCCTGTTCATTGAAACTGCTTAAGGTAGGTAAAGTTGTAAAAGGTGAAGGTGAAAACAACGGCAATCAAATTAATGAAATAAATCATCAAAGCTACACTCTTTTATTCGGTATTTTTACTAATTAATACGCTTTTATTAGCTCGGATTGTATGTATGTATATATGTATGTAACGGAATCTTTGAGCTTAATTTTCACTGGTTTCTAAAAGTCTGATCAACTTGAAACTTTGCACACATATCAAGGGCCGATGACAATGCAATAATTTGATAACAGTTTCCCATTATCCTTATTAGGACGGCCAGGATTCATAAATTCTTTTTTAGATCCTCTGTAGGAGAGTGAGAAAGATAGCGCTAGCGCGCGATCTGCGCATGCCTGCACTTCCAGTCAGAGTTACTCTTACTGATTTCTGGAGTCTACGACTTACTCTTTCGAACTTGCTCGGGGACGCGGTGTTGCTCAACGGATACCAAAATGTCTTTAGGATAGTTGCATTCTAACCTTGTTTATTCCTTACACATGCGTGGGTACTAATAAGTCTCATAAACGCAAGTTACTCTATTTAATATTCATATAAGATGTTATATAATAACCGTGATTTATAAAAGCTTCTTATTAATTACAATAAAATAATCAGAACATAAATTTTGAAATTATTTTACAGAACAAAATTCGACAAGTAAATAAGATATTTATCGTGATCAAAATCTTTTAATTAATAATTTTATTGATAAAAGTACAATCAACGAAAATGAATTAAAATAAATAATAGTTTAAAATAAATAATAGTTTAAAATAAATAATAGTTTAAAATAAATAATAGTTTAAAAAAACTAAAAAAACACGCTTTTATTGCTAATTGAACTAAAAACTGGAAAATAAATAATAGTTTAAAAAAACTAAAAAAACACGCTTTTATTGCTAATTGAACTAAAAAGTAGAAAATAATTTTTAATTACAAAGAGTCTTTATTACAATAGTAGAAGGTCGGACAATCAATCATAATTAATTACCCCAAATAAACATTATAATAAAATTTAAGTTATTAACAAAATAATTCAAATCAAAGTAAAAAGCGTGGGGTGCATTTTACTTCATTTTTATAACTTTTCTCTCATAGATAGTTGCCAATAGAATGATTGTGTCATATTTAATATATCGAGCACCCCACGCTTTTTACTTTGATTTGAATTATTTTGTTAATAACTTAAATTTTATTATAATGTTTATTTGAGGTAATTAATTATGATTGATTGTCCGACCTTCTACTACTGTAATAAAGACTCTTTGTAATTAAAAATTTTTTTCTACTTTTTAGTTCAATTAGCAATAAAAGCGTGTTTTTTTAGTTTTTTTAAACTATTATTTATTTTACGTACAAAAGCACACTGCTGCCGACAGTGAGCAGAGGAAACTTGAAATATATTTCACCACGCCTTTTTATGTAATAAGTCGACAAACGAGCAGACGAGCCACCTGATGTTAAGAGGTCACCATCACTCATTGAGATCAGTAACACCGAACACATCCCTGACGCGTTGCCAGCATAAACCACGCCGAAGACCCATATTATTATTATTATAAGCTCCGACATTACGACCACAACACATTTGAAACATTTCAGTAGGTATTGTAGGGAGTCGTAGCAGGCAACCCTACCACCATGCAAGTACCATCGGAATTACACTGAGTGGTGCAGAGCCAACAGGAGGAACGGTTTGCCATAGCCAAAAAATAGTAAAGAAAAAATAAACAAATTACCTAAATGACTTATGCATGAACTAATTACTGACAGAAATATACAGTAAGTTTTGTTTTCAGGCTGGAACCTATCAATATATTCAAATGTTTTTCCGGAACGATCACTCGTTCGGTTTTCCCCAAAGACTAATTGAAAACATTACGCTTTCTTCATTTTTAGAGATCTATACCACAGATACAGAAACATCTTCACAAACGTCATCAACATGAAATAATATTCCTCGTCTTTATAAAAAAACGATGTATACACAATAATGAGATTCAATATAATCTTTGAGGAGAACCGAAGAAACATCCTAACAATTAAATACTTCAATCTATTCTAAGCTCAATCCACAAAGTAGTTACTTCGTGGATAATTTAAAACCGAATTTAACACATGTGAAAACATCATTCAAATTGTATGACCAGGGACATGTCTGTTCAGCAGCGAATAAAAAATTTACGATATAAAAAACAGAAGACCGTTAAATAAAACTGTACAGTGTGAAATATCAGGATAAGCACGTGCCCATTTCATTTATGTATAGTCTTTCAGTAATGATATAGGTTCGGACTTGATATTGTAATTCCGTCCGAAGCATGACAAACCTCGTTATAAAATCTGCGATCAGTTTAAGTCGCCATGTTTAGATAATTACGATAAGCTTAATTTGTATTTCATAATGATAGAAATACTGTTCTATAATTTTTAAATGATTTAGCTAACGAACTTATTTCTGAATACAGTGACTTCTGAAGTTTATGGGACTTTATCTAGCGCATGTTCTTTGCACGTGTATTCTACTGAACAAACGAAAAGTAAAGGCCTTCCATAATACATTTTTCTTTCATTACCTTAACAGTCGAGAAGTGTTATCAATTTTCATTTCTTTCATAAATAAACAGACAAACGACCTGAGGGTAAATAATCACACATAATACCAGTGACATCATCGACATTGGACCTCAAAAATGTAGCGATGTACCTACTTATTACCTTCCTATACAATACTATAACCAAAACCCATTCTACAGTTGACTTTGAAAGGAAGGCAGTAATCAAATAGGCAGATAATGAACCATTATACACGAGCAATATAAGGATTAACCTGATTATAGGGAGTTACAAAAGCCTTTGCATTGTCCTTTGATTTGTATGTTGCACCACCAGCAAACTAAGTTTCCTTGGACTCTAGTATGAATGGACTACTATTAACGTTTCCAAGAACTGTTTTAAATTCTCCACCTATTAAGACTGGACAAGAGTATACGTGTTAAACGAATACATCTATTATAATCTACTTTATTCAACTTATAATAAAATACGAACACGTCATCAGACCACAAAGGTATATATAGGGTTGATCTCACACATTACTTAAACTAAAACTGTGTTGTTGGTGGCATGGATATACAGATATATAATACACCACCAAGATAATAATAATTATATTGTAACACATTGACACTCCTGCACTAAGATTCCCTGTGTTGCGGATAGCATGGACATTCACAAATATAATACCACAAATATCCATGACTCAAGAACAAAATAATATTTCTTACATAAACATCTGTCCCAGCTGGGAATCGAACCCGCTATCTCTCCCTCCGCAGACAGGGTCTCTCCATACGGAGCTACAGAGTCTAAACAGTCGTCACCCTTCTCTTTTCAACCCAACTCTTTCATGAACACAAATACGTATAGCTGAGACGTCAACTCCTAAATTGGTATAATAAATAGCGTTCAGCAGAAGAGTTTTCGATGCGTTTTATGGTCCGGTCTTCCAAAGTGGAATCCATATAAACATTTTACATTACATGATCTAAACGTATGAAGCCCATTTTGAAACAAAACAAGTAAACAAATTACTAATACTAATATAAATACGTATACCGTACACATATTCATGTTATATCGAATGCCTGTGTGTGCACGGCGAGTTATTGATTTTAGAACTGAGTGTTTTACAATCCGTAATAGCTTTTAAAATATTAAATTTAAAAGTATTTTTATCTGCCGCTCAAAACATTTCAATCAAATTGATTTATTTCGATTGCTAGGCGCAAAAATTCAGGGGAAAAAACGCATACATTGAAATCATTCCGCGTGTTTCCGTCGTGGTGTCATAACTAGTCAGTACTAATGTCTCCAAATACCTAAGCATGAAGGTAAACGGCAAATATCTGAGCTGATTAGAAAACACGTACACACCAAAGGTAAAAACTGGTGCGTTACCCTGAATTGAGCTATATCAAACCAAAGCTGGTTCAACCTCATCGATTTCCGATTCACATCTTATTCACAGTTGCTGATATGCTGATACTAATAAACAGATGCTTGTTATTATGTTGAAATGATAAATAAAAAAAAAATACACAAATAAATAAACCCCAACGTAGACTCCACCTCCCCAAGCGTCGCAAAACTGATCAGATTTTGTTATTTTGTTACTGGTCAATTCGATGTGAGTTGTTTTTAAGCAAACATGTTTATGAAACATATGGTGATAATTGATCGTTGAAACACCTAGAGCTCACGAATAGTTTTCCAACCAAACTCCTATACGTTTCTAAGCCTGTTTCCCAGTGCTGCAGTCGATTTATTTTATGGGTGTTGAACATTACTTCAATATTATTTTAAAGCGCCTGCCGATACTTAAATCATTGGGCACGAAACTTTGCTACTACCTTACTTTAGGAGCCACACACCCTTCCTACGGTCCTTTTCTGTATTTTTAATCACTTACGATCATTTAGTGATATAATAAACATGTAGTACGCTAACAAACTAAAGTTTGAACTATCCCTCTCCTGGATTTACTGGATTTGAAGGCTAACTAGGCCTATATAGTAAACGATGTGTTAAGGTGTGTTGATATGCGATAATAAATGTAATACATATAGTATATTTTAAGCCTTATCAATTACCATTGGTCAGTCGGGTGGTTGGACGAATAAACAAATAATATCTCGTGTGTATCGACACAGAATCCATTTAACTCGGCGATATTCATTACAAGCTTCGATTTAAATCGTGCGTGAACGTAATGACGGTCATAATGTGGCCATAGAATCGGGGACGCAAATAAATATGTAGTCACGGCATTGTATTTTTCTTTTTAGCTCCAATAAATAAAGTCTAGTTGGAATTTCGATTTTAAGTTGGGACTTAGACAAAAACAAGTTGAGAATAGAATCGAGTACGATATGAACTTAAAGCAGTTTCTACTATCCGCTCCAACTGATAGTTTTGAATCTAAGGTGAGTGGAAATCAATATTTTGATCAGTATATGTATAAGGGAAGGAGCAATGAGCTATGATTTAAACTGTTCTCCGCATATGTTACATTTTACGCATCAAAATATATATGCGCATGTCTAGTATCCTATGTCATCTGGCATCATGGAATTTTTCTCCGTCATATGTACATGTAACTTATTATTTTTACATAGTCCATTGTTATTGTTAACTGAATATACTCGTACGGATTGTCAATCAGAAAATTCGAAACCCACCTTTCAGAACCACTTCCATATCTAATCTATCTGCCTGTTCATCTATTTATTTATCATCCTATTTTCGCCGAATAAAATTGACGGTCAAAATCATAAAAGTACGTCTAACATGGGCCAGGTATACTTCGCAGGGACATCTAAATAACCTTTAACATCGAAAAAAATACAGATAATATAATTATTTTAAAATTATATACATATACATTAAAGGTTTAATAATTATATAAAGGTTTAATAATAACCACTTTCGTCGAGTTTTAGCATGTGTCTCACTTATTTAATACTTCAGAAGTATGTATGTAGTTTCACTATTTTGGACTTTAAAATTGTAACAGTGAGGCGACAACTGTCTTTTCTGTCAAACAACTCTCACTTAATATAGATCAATTTATGACATTTATAAGTTACTGCTATCACTTGTTTTTATTGTATACTAGCTGCCCGCCCCGGCTTCGCACGGGTGTACTTTATCAATAGTTCTCGCAGCGTATGCGATGAAATAAATTTTTATGCAAATTTTTTTACACCTTGGTTCACGTTACTGAAGTTTTAGCAAGGATTCCTTTATTTTTTCTAGTAATAAATATAGCCAATGTTATTCATGGATAATGAAGCTTTGTAATGGTGAAAGAATTTTTAAAATCGGTTTAGTAGTTTTAGAGTTTATTCGTTACAAACATACAAAAATACAAAGCTCTCCTCTTTATAATATTAGTATATATTACATATAATTAAATTTTAACGATTTCTGTACATACGTGAAGGATATAGTTATATCGGATATATATAGGATATGAGAAAAACTATTATTAGGGGCTTTTATTAACGCAATAGAACCCAAAACACTAGTTGCTACAATTTTTGTCTGTTTGTCTGTTTGTGTGTAGTGTTACTGTTACTTAATATTTAAAGTTCGATTCATTGCAAACATAAATTCCTATTTTGTACCACCAACATACATATTTCTATTAAAATGTTTTAACTTGTTTTATGTATAATGTGTGTGCATTTACGTATTTTATGGACACAAACGTGTCTGGAAGTATCACCATAAAATTAAATGTACAATCAGAACCTACCGTTTTATAAAGTAGTTCAAATCAAATACATAGCTTATCAGTTGCGTAAACATATGTTCTTCATATACATATACTAATTTTCATTAAGATCGGTCAAGACGTTTTTGTTTTATAGGAGGTACAGACAGCCAACAATTTTATAAAATGATAGAATTTGGAAAAAATTACAGAATAAATATTGTACGCAATAAATATAAGTAGATAAAGAAAAAGGGATTATATGTATGGATTTAAGTCAAAAATATTTCGTTTTTATCTGCTCTTTTTTCAGTTCGTTATTTTTATGATCTTCTAAAGTTAAACCAATTAGTTTGCAGACGAGTACATCGTTTCAGCTGCATTTACTTTCATGACAAAGTTTTACGATAAATAAAGTAGATGATTTTGTTAAATATAAGCGCTTTATCCGCTAAGCTCATCGCTCGAATCCATCTAAAGTTATAGCCCATTATAAGTCTGAGTTTTACGGAGTCGTTGGCGAGTGTACTTTTAATTCAGCCATTCCCCTCGGGTTTCTTTAGAGTTCTGTACGAATTATTTTACAAGTATGTCATATTTTATTTCTTAATTTTTTAATAATTCCTAATTAGTTACATGCTAATCTATAGAGAGTACTATACCATTAAACGTTGTAATTTGTCAATGTCTTTTTTTTTATTGAAGTGAAATTGAGAATGAAATTTCAATATGCTTTACATTTAGGTGGTACATTTCGTTTTATGACAGAGACGAAAAATGTAACTTTGCCACCACGAGAGTGGGGCAAAAAAGAGCGACGTATACACTCAGTAAAAAGTAATAGAATAAACGGGTCACACATTCGCGCACTGTAGATATGCTTCGGATGTGTGATCTATATAAATAACAGTTGAGGTACCTACCATGCTCTTGTGATTATTGGAACGAAGTTCCTTACGGCAGGCTTGGAGGAGATAGGGATTTTGCTGCGCGACCGAACTAAAAAAAATGTGATAGTAAAACCGTAAGAAAAAGTCCGTTTTTTTTTGCGCCCAGAAGATGGAAAATGGACTACCCTCCGGAAAAGCGCGGGAGGGGGGTGGTGAATGCTTCTAGCATACCAACGCAGCCGGCTGCGCTGGTTATGTGGGACTCCCGAAAAACCTAGGGGCCTACCCACTAAACACCACCCGAGTTAGCTTTGGCCTTGTGGTCTCTAAGCCTTCATCTGAAGCGACCCATCCTTAGAGAAGGAAAGGGTGCTAGCGGCAATCCCGAGGGAGCATACGCTTGTTGTTAACACTGAAGGTGTTGTCGAATAGTGAGACTATGTGGCATCTTAAGGACGCTACTAACTGATACTATTTGAGTTCTTGACTATGGCTGCCAGGCGGCGGTCCAAGTCAGAAGATATCTTGTCGGGGGGATCTGTGAGAACGTTTCGTGGCTTCCGGATTTGGCGGCCTGTAAGACTAGGGGCGGTGTAGTCCGCTGCCTGTCTGATGAGTGGATTAGTATGTTCCTCTGAGGATTTAAAAAATGTTGTACAGTAGTCTTTAAAGGATTTTTGGATGGTCGGAAGTTGGCGATCGAAGTGCAGGTCGGCGTTCCTCACGCACCAGTGAGCGTTGGCTGCTCTCCTGCAAAAAATGTTCTGGACAACTTGGATGGGATGTAGGATTTTGGGATCGGCGTGTGCGAAAACAGGGGCGGCGTATGACATCACCGGCCGTATGCAAACCTTATAGAGCGTTCGCTTGTTTCTGAGGGACATCTTACTATGCCTTCCCAACAGACTGTTGAGTCGGCCCATATAGAATCTGGCGCAGTTGGTGACTTTGCGAATGTGCGGTCTGAATGTCAGTCTGGAGTCGAGTGTTACTCCTAAGTACTTGGTTGTGGTTTTCCACGGGACAGGGGTGCCTAGCAACCGGATGTTAGGTTCGTCTTGTCTGTGTCTATGCTTGTGGTGAAAACATACCGCGGAGTTTTTTTCCGCGTTGACTTCGATTCGCCATTTGGCGAACCATTTCCCTAACTCGTCAACCGAGTGTTGGAGCCTGAAGAGGACCGAATCTAATTTCTGTGATTGATAATAAAGGGCGGTGTCGTCTGCGAATAGCGATAGTTGTACGCCGTTTTTTGGGATGGGAATGTCGTTCACGTACGTTAAAAATAACAAGGGAGCTAGTACCGAGCCCTGAGGTACCCCAGCCGCTAGCGGGCGTGGGGAAGAAAGCACTCCTTCGTGTCTGAAATGAAAGGAGCGGTTTTGTAGGTAGGAAGCGACCAATCGAATAACGCGATCAGGCAGACCTAGATAGTGAAGTTTGAGAAGGAGTCCTTCGTGCCAAACTTTGTCGAAAGCTTTGGCAACGTCGAAGAAAACCGCGACTGTACGTTTTCGTTTGGGATAAAAACCGCTTAGAATATATTCCACTATACGGTGGATTTGCTGAGGGCACGAGTGTTTGGCACGGAAACTGAACTGATGAGGGATGATTAAGGGTTGACCGCCTACTGGGAAAAGAAGGTTCCATAGTCTAGTCTGTATGACGCGTTCGAATACTTTCCCCATAGCCTTGAGGAGACTGATGGGGCGGTGGTTGGACGGTATGTTGAGAGGTTTATCGGGTTTAGGAATTCCTATAACGATTGCTTCCTTCCAAGCGGTTGGAAAGAAGCAGTGGTGCAAGCAGGCATTAAAAATGAGAACTAAGAGAGAGAGAACCCGCTCGGGAAGTGTTTAAGCGCGACGTTAGAGATGCCGTCGGCTCCTGGTGCTTTGCGGGGTTTAAGACCCCGGATGATATCTTGGACTTCGTCAACGGAAACGACGATGGGCTCAGCGGTGACTGGGAGTGAGTTCTTTTTACGGACCTCATCCTCTACTGATTCTATATGTGAAGGAGCGCATGGTTGTGAACTGGGTGAGCATTGAGAAGCTATGCTGTCAGCGAAACATTCGGCCTTATCGACGTCTTCGAAGGCGATACTGCCATCGGGGCGTGATAAAGGCGGGGTGAGAGGTTGGGCGCCTACTCGGAAGGCTTTCGCCACCTTGTAGAACGCCTGATGGGAGGGTTTGATTCCCTCCATGAGGGAGTCCCAATTGGAGTTCCTCATTTCGGCAAGACGAGAACGAACACGTCGCTGGAGAGCGTTGGCACGCCTCCTATACGTTGGAGTGGGGTAGAGTGCGGCCCTTCTAAGGGCTGCATTCTTGGCCTGAATAAGATTCCTGACATCGAGTGGTAGTTTTCGGTTTGGCACCTCGACTACGCGCTCGTTGTTTCGGAGAGATGTTTGTACTAAGTGCGTTAGGGAGTTGACCGCTGAGTCAATCTTTTCCGTATTGACGAAGTAATCTGAGTTGATGGTAGCCAGTGGTGAGCCGGCGGCATCGAGACCTGATACTAGCGATTTTTTATATCCTTCCCAGTTGGTGAAGGTTTTAGTAAAAGTGGTTGGATCGGTGGCATAAGGCCCGAATTTGAGCGAGACCGGCCGGTGGTCAGAACCTAAGTCGTGGAGCGTTTCGATCGCTCTTAAGTTGAGCGCGACTCCTTTAACTAACGCGAGATCGATGATATCCGGAGAGTTGAGCGCGTTATCCGGGTAATGAGTAGGGGAGGAAGGACAAAGGACATCGATGTCCCGTGTTTCTGTGAATTGTCTAAGTTTGACTCCGTTCGCGTTGGTCGATCGGCACTTCCAGTCCGTGTGTTTGGAGTTAAGATCTCCGAATAAAATAACCGAGTCTCCTAGTGAGAGTAGGGCCTCTAAGTCCGAGTTTAAAAGCGGGGTTCCCGGCGGATTATAAACCGAGGCTATGATCAGGGATGGATGCCCAGTCATACCTAGCTTGCAAGTAGTGGCTTCTAAGTTAATGAGTTTTGGAGTCTCGATAGGGGAACAGTGGAGCGATTTTCTAAAGTAAATAGCGGTGCCACCGCTTACGCGGTATGAGGTGCCGCCGGGACGTCTGTCGGTTCTGTCTTGTCTGTCGTTACGTATGAGATTGTACGAGGGAATTGATAGGCCCTTGGTATGGGCGGGTTATAAGAAAGTTTCTTGAAATAGTAGTAAGTCTGTGGCGTTATTGCGAACGAATTCCTTTAATTCAGGGATGTTGTTGCGGAGGCCGCGAGTGTTGAACGAGATGAGCGAGATGCCCTTAGGTTTGGTACGACCGGTGTGACAGGAAGGTGCACTAAGTGCTTGGGCCATTATAACGACGTTGATGGCTGTGCTCAGCGAGCGCTAGCAGGCGCTGCTGTGGTGTGGTCGCCGCCCGTATCTTGTGAGCCAGGACGGAAATTTCAGCGTTGTCGACGTTTTGGATGACGTCGAAAACGAGCTTCATGTCCTCGGCCAGGGACGACTTGCTATATGGTTGCGCGGTGTTGTTAACGCGTGGTTCGGCCTGTTTCCGGTTGCGTGGAGCGGCCGGGACAGGGCGGGGAGCAGCTACAATTGTCGTGGTCGTGTCAGTACGTCTCCACGAGTTAAAGTGTTCGGGTCTAGGCGGTGCGATAGGCGTCCTCAGAGGAGGGAAGTTAGCTACGGTGTTCGGCGGAGGTCCAGATTGGGTGTTTCTCCAAGACTTCCATGCGGCAGTCCTGGGTGGGATAGGTCGGGGAGCTCTAGGACAGCCACGGTAATTGGCCGGGTGACCGGCTTGGCCGCAGAGAACGCAGGCCGGAGGCGACTCTGAGTCGCGTGTGCGCGAGCACTCTTTGGTGCTATGGGGCTCCAGGCACTTAACGCACCTGGGGTTGGCGGAACAGTTCGCCACTGCGTGGCCGTAAAGCTGGCAGCGATGGCATTGACCGGGGAAGCCGCGTCTATGCGGGGGCTCTACCTTGATGAAAGAAAGACCACAGATGGTCATATCGGCCCGGAAAATGTTCCGTGACTCGGGCGTGTTAGATAGAATGGCAAGAGCCAGCGGGTACTGTCTACCCGTGTTGCTGTACATCTTGTGCACAGCTTCCACGGGATGACCTTGGGCGACTAAATCGGCGAGGATAGCTTCGTTAGGATGGGACTCCGCGGAGTACGGCTCGCACCTTGCGCTCTTTCGGAAGAGCGTACGTGTGGTATGGGATTTTATTAAGCGTGAGAAGCCTCGTAAGGGCACGGAAAACATCAGTGTTTGGGGAAGTCACTTTGACTGTTTCGCCAACTACTTTGGCGTGAGTATAGAAAACTTTGCTGTCGGCGCACAGCTGGGTGACTAGGAGCCACTTAGACTAGTGCCGGACAAATACCGGTGGCGGGGCCTTGACTTGGGGAGGGACGGGTGAGCAGCGGGATGCTGGTTTTAGGGGAGGGAATTGTTTGGAAGAGGACGGGGCGCTGGTGTCGATGGACATGAGCGGGTCTGGTTGGGTGGGAAGGGAAGGTTTTCCCTCTGCGGACGCCTTCGCGGCGCGTTTTGTTAGGCGCTTAGTGCGCTTGGATTTGACCAGCTGGAAGGCCTGGTCGTCGGACTGCGACGGCGTGACGGTTCCGTCGTCGAATAAACCTAGTGAGCCATCGGACTCGATCGGACGCTTACGCGACGAGATTGAATGGGCGTCGGAGAATTCGACGTCGTGGGCCGGTGAGGCGTAAGGGGACGCGGGTGAGTCAGTCAGTGGTGTCGTTTTTAGAGCCTGGATGACTGTTGCCTCATCGAGAGGCGCTTTGAGGAACGGAGACAGGGCTCCGAGGAGACGACGAAGGAGACCTAACTCGGATGGATTCATCCTCCTAAAAATCCTCCCTGCCGCGGCAGGGAGAGAAGCGAGAACGAAAAAACGGAATCTAAAAACAAAGATGGAACGAGCGAGACTACGAAAACAGTGACTATCCCTAGCGGAAATAGCCACTAACCGTCACCCTGGGAAGGCCCAGTGCAGTGGGATCGGGTCTCCGGTTTCTCTCAGTCCGAGAGGACTGAGAAGCGCACCGAAACAACGCTAGCTGGTTTCGTTGTCACCGTTAGGTATCCACCAACTCAAACGCGAAACGAATACTTAGTTGATGCCAACACAAAATAACACTAAAAGGCAACAAATAAGTCGCGGTCGATACGGTATCGACGACACAGAAATGCAGTCGAAAAATGAGATGACTTACTCGAGAGTATGTCGGAGGTGTCCGTCTGCTACGGGAGCAGAATCGGAAGTGAAAAAGTCCGTGGAATAAAACCGTTAAATGAGACGTGCGCAGGCGCGACAGTCGTACACACAAGCGAGTAGTGTATAATACCTTTCTCTTTCTCAAGCCAATAGTTTCAGCAATAGAATTTAATGACGAAACTGATTAATAAGAATTACTTATAATAATAATATTTTGTTATTTTAGTTGATAATTTGAATTACGATTTTTTTTATTTTACGTTATTTATTATTTCCTAAAATACTGAATTTCCTAAATACTTTCCTGTACTTAAATAAAAACTAATCAGCAAAATTTAAGAGAAATATCAAGAAAACCTACATAAAATTGAGCACGATTTTTTTTTTGCAAATTGTGTCGATTCTACATTAGCCGAAGGAACTTCGTTCCTACCTGGTGTCCCACGACACCACATCTCTTTTTTACATTTATTACGTTTACATTATATGACTGAATGAGCAGTTATTATGTAAGTATATTGAAGCTATTACAATCATACCAAAAATAACATTCTTTTACTTTCTTCTCTATAACATAATATAAATATATTTGTGTAGTATTTTTTTGTTTAATCATTACAACCAGATCATGATATTAACTGGGGTAACCAGTAATACAAATTTATAATTACATATTATATATAAATTTATATTACATACGGAAAGTCAAGGCGTATAGATTTAACATAAAACCCAAAGCCAGAGCCAAAAACTAACTGTGTCATAAACTATAATATATAATGTAACTAAGTCATGAATAGTTTATTGATGCAACCTGTTTGATCACAAACAGTCTATTACTACAAGGCTTCATCAAGGAAAGATGAATTATTCTATATTTTTTAAGAAGTTACACTTCTGTCGTGTCCAGTACTGAAACTTCTCATATTTTTGAGTTATTAAATATATATCTATAGTCGCAGATAACGAATACAATTGGTTTGTTTCGAAACATTTCAATTATTTCCTTTCAAACTATAAATCTTTTTATAATTTACGTTTATAATATTGTCTCTACATTTTCCTTCTAATAATTCAACGTTAATCTTCTAAGAAACGTGCAGAACCTTAAATATGGAAATTTCATTTAAGAAAGGCTGTTATTCGTTTCAAGGATCACATTATTGCGGATCCCAGGCTTTGTATGAATGGTCGAACAATTCCTCGCGATATAACTTGAACCACACAGTAATAAATGAAATTTAAAAAAGTTGGGCTAAGTAGCTGGGTAAGTCTATTTTAAAAGACGTATGACGAAAATGTGTAGGGACGACAACCAACCACAATTGATACGTCAATAAATAAACTTGGTTGATTTTGGTTGTATTTATGCAATATTGTTTTTAGTCAAGACGATGGTTCTGCTATAGGATCCGATAGCCGCCGCTGTCGAAAAAACATAGCTAGCGTAGTATTAGCTGTATCATTACAGGGGCCCCCGGGCTATAGCGGCCTCGGCCGCTACGTGTGTAAGCAAAAATTCGTAAAATGTTATCCACAACCTCACCTAAATTTTAGGCTTTTTTCAATTTAATTTTTCTTCGATAATATGGGAAAAAATATATATTTTTATTAGCAATAGTATAAAACACTAGTTGATGTTGAGTAATGATCCTTGTTATAAATATAAAAGTACCTTTAAAATTTACCCTGTCTGAAATTATTAACCCTATTTTTAAGTATGAAAATATATTTGACGTCTATATGAAATGCGAGTATTTTTGTTTCTTTTGCAAAAAATCACATTTTGCTTCATCACAGTTGGGTAGAAAGACTCCTCGACGAAAAATTATACAAGGTCCACCTAGAGAACGCTTCAAAACTGCGCTGTACTCAAGTTGTTAACAATTCCTTGTAATTTATCTTATAACTAAAACAACCATTATGTCACTTATAAACCATTAAAATTAAAGTGGCGTTTTTATAGAAGTCCCAAGCCCAGCAATGGAGCAGCCATGAGGTGTGACGAAACGATACATACCGGTTTTTCAGTTTAACATGAACAGTGAATCTAAAAAGCCATAAAATATGATAGCAGTGTTATTACTTATCTCGGGCCGTCTCCCAAGGGAATGCTTAATCATTGCCTTCTCCGATACTTTAAAAATCATCCCGACCCAGCTTGGGAACGAAACATCCTTCTGTAGATAAATGGCGTCGTTGAAAAGTACAAAACTTTTACAACAAAGGTATGAGTAGTAACTATAGAATCGTTTTTAAGTAATTTTATATTTATATTGTTTCAGGCCTCAATGATTCAAATTCTACAATAAAATATAGTCTGTTCCAACCCGAATCTGATTTAGGTGGTGAGTGTCATGCTGTAAATACTTAAAAAAATCATTTCTTGTTCAAATTGTATAAAAGGTTTTTTGTATTGGTTTATATAGATTATCAATAGTTTCAAAGATGAGGGGCGAATGATAAATTTTAATTTCTTATTTTTATACGAGTTTAAAAAATTGTGTTATTATACAATTATAAAAAAGGCTGTCTATGGGGCAGACTTTAAATTGACTTTCTCACTTAATAAAAAGCTTTTTTATTTTCAATTATCCCCTCAAAATCTGATATATTTTTCAAGATAATCATACATTTTTCATTAGATCATTCACTATTAGTAGATTCGAAATAAATAAATGCTAAAAAGCAGACAAAAACAAGAGCAATAAATTAAATAGGAGCAAGTAAGTATTCTATTTTTATATAGAATTTATTTAAGCTACATATGTATATCGTTCATCGATATAACTGACGTCAAAAAAATACATACGATTATAAAAATAAGGATATAAAAAAATATTATAGATTTTATTAAAAGTAATAATAGTATTATTTTATTTATTAGTTTTTTTTTGTTATTTTATGATTATACTTTAGTATTTTATGCATATTACATTTGTTTTCTTTCACTATGTCCACTGACAACAAAAATGGTAGCGTTACAAAATTAACGATATACGAAACATTTCAATGGGTACTTTTTATTTAATAATTAGAAAAATAAAAAGTGGACACGGGTACATTTCCAGTTACCGTTAATTAAATTATTATTTCGGTAAACTGATAATTTATGAGAACGGTGCAGTAATACCGCTACACTATCACAATTCGAATTAATTATATGTAAAATAAAATACTGGTTTAGTCAACAAATTAAAAGCTTAAAATAACTAATGACTACAAGTTGATGTTTTCATACATGAACAGACTATCGCTAATTGAGGAAGCTAAATCACAACGCTGATTCATTATAGACCGATAGCAACGTGAGTGACTAGCCCAAATAGAGGGTTCTAAAGTCGACGCAGGTTAATTAATTGTATTAATTAACATCAAATCAATTGTTAACAGCCGGGACGAACGGCACCCTTCGACGAGTATAGGCAACATTTTTGTAGTTGTGTTTTAAGTAGGTATCGTTAAATATAAACTAGTTATCTTCTCGAAAGCATTTAAATGATCAATAATCGTTTTGAGTCTAAGTGGAGTCGAAGGAAGCCTCGATATTATAATGCAGGATTGTTTTGGTACACATTTTTCAGTAAAATAGAAAAAAATTACAGGTATACTGCTTTGCTTGTCATCAAATTCTATAATGAGTGTGACAAATTTAAAAGACTATCGCCTGGACGTGGAAAAAATCATGTGTGACACACAGGTAGACAGATTCGTGTACGGAACGCAATAATTTAGAATTCCAAATAATTTTTAGATGTACGAAACCTTAAAACCTTCTGAAATTCAACTTTGCAACCAATTTGAAAATTATTACACACTTCATGGGGCGTATTAGAGCATGCTCTAGCCTTGGTAAGGAGGTTTTCAGGGGCCTGCATATACTATTGCCATTATTTTCGACTGGTCACCAGTGGACTGAAGTTTCAAAAGCTAAAGCATCCAATACCGAATCTAAAATAACAGTAATTATTCTAAAAAGTACTTCAATTGATTCTATTATAACTGAATAAAAAATGCTACCAATATCAATATTATTTACCTTTCGATTTAATTATTAATTTAATTTTTGAACATAAAAATTCAAAGTTCATATCAAGAAGAAATTCACAGTATTAAACGTGAATAAATTCAAACACGTGAATAGTCGAAGAAAGCGGTGAACAATAAAGCGAGCCTGTTCCGTTTCATTACACTTTAATCATTCGGAAATAAAACTGAAATTCAATAAATTTTATGACTGTAAACAGAAGGAGAGTTGTGCTTGGTCGCAGCAAAACGTTCCAGCTGATACCTCGCCATCAATATTCATACTTTTATTAATTTGTCTCTTTTTGCGTGCCATTGCATATTGAACGGGTCGGAGCAATTAGTGGGAAACGCTTTCGAATACCAGAATCCATTTGGTTAGAACGGACTAAAGGAGTTTTTTTATATCACTCGTTCGGGCGAGTGACTCAGTTTTAGTTTAATCAAACGACAAAGGGATAGTGACAATTTTCTTACTCTAATATGTTAGGTACTGTACTTTATGTATTTATGTGGTTCCATTGAATAGGATTTTTCCATCGTGCTTCTTCTTTCTTGGATAAAATACCAAAAAAAATGTTTTGACATCTATATTTTTTTTATATTAATAGCCGACAAACGAGCAGACGAGCCACTTGATAGTAAGTGGTTACCGTCACCACATCACATTTACATCAGTAAGATTAAAGGTATCAACGATGCGTTGGCGACCAGGAAATGAGAAGAAGGTAAGGAAAAAAGAAAGTACTGGGTCTCAAGCCCCCAGCCGGAACACGAGTCGTTTGGCGGCTGATTCAAGCAGGAGGGTGGTAGCTAGCCAGGCAGGCTTCACCGAGAGATAATAATTCCAGAAATAATATTAATGACTTAATAATAATAATAATAATAATAATAATAATAATAATAATAATATAATCTTTATGCAAAGCGGTTCCACCAAGCAGACCGGCTTTTGTCACCTCTCACTGCCCTGTCCTGCCAGCATGTGATTGGGTGGAGTATTCTAGGCTGCCCCAATACGGCACAAAATTCATAATTAATTAATAATTCAAAATTATATATTCATCAATGTACGAAAAAAAAGTCTACATATATTAAAATAAAAAAAAAAAGTATAGATTTGAATCCGTTACAATTTTATTATTAGCATAGATATAGATATATTAACATAGATATACGAGTAGAATAGAATAAGAGGCGATGCGATGTCGCAGCCTTCGTGCCTCACTCCATTCTTTAGTTAAACAGTTCGAGTATTCGCATATATGTTCATAAATTCTGCTTTAGACAAACGCGAGTAATTTTTATTTAGACACGATTATACGAAACTGGTATTAGTTTTTATCTAGTACTGATTTATAATTCGTTTATATTATATTATACATGTATATTATATTAATAATAATAATTTCCGCACGCTGCGCTAGACGTATGTAACCTACAACTCAACCATGATTATTTAAAAACCAGCATTGAATACGTTTTACATTAAATAACAAGCCGTCGCTCGATTCGTTATTTGTAATCGACAGGCGTTACTGTGATTGACGACATTATTTAATCGCAGACTTCACTAAATACGAAACAGAGAGATATTTTGTCTCACTCAGCCAATAACAGAAGAATAAGTATTCTACATATGCTACGAGAGTAAACTTTCATATAAGTTGTTCAATATGGCGGTGGATTTAAGCACAGTCTAGGCTCCGTCTGCTGAAATACTGTATCTAACATTTGTTCAGGCCCGTCTGCGGAGCATCCTCCGAAAGCTCTTTTAATAACAGATATCAAATAACTTCGTTTTATGAATTTGAATGTGATGTCTCTAAACGTAGCTTGAATTTATTTTATTACAAGTTACCTCGTGCACCTTTGTTATGCCTGATATTGCTGTTAATATTTTGTATTATTATATTCTAAGAAATATTTGCGTCATTTCTTAAATTATCAAGTCGTTTTTTAAATTATCAATATAGTCTAGAGATTTTTATACAATATTGTGATACTATTTTACTTGCTTAAAACGTATAATACAGTATTAATTCAATCATCGTAAAGTGTCATCACTAATTTGTGACAGTCCGAAGTCCTTAATAAGGTGAACTTATTAAGAACAAAATTATTAGAACTAAAAGTTATGTTACTTTTAGAGTAATTCAGCGTGAATCTACGTACGACTATTAAAGACCACCAAAATAAATAAGAATACTACATATATCTTCCTACCTATATCAATAGAATATATATGTAATTTTGACATTCACTTTAAAAAATACAAATATCCTTTCATCGTTCTCGAAACTTCCATAAAAAATTCTAAAGAATATGCATAAGTACCCCTTGTACGAAATATTCAATGTAATATTTTAAATATTTATTTATTCTCTTATTGATTGAATACGATAACCTTCTATTAACAAAATAAAAAAATGTTTGTAAGTCATGGTTAGTAGTATATTTTATTTCAATCCAATAACAAAGATCACAAGAAGATGAGTAAGAGTGAATACCGGTTTGGACAAGGTTTAAATAAAGGTGGAAGTATTCAAGAGGAGAGTGACTAGGCTTTTTTAAGTCTGTCCATTCCACATCTTAGAATTCATCACCACTTACGATGGTAAATCTGACCACCTGATGAGGTGGGATAGTTGTCAAGCATTAACTTATTTTATATATATATAAAAAAAAGTTAACGTTATTATAAAACACCTGATACCCACTACATACATACAAATATCCGTGGAGTTAGTAATAAAAAGATCCGTCAAACCTTGAAAAAATACAACTATCTCATTGAAATTCATCTGCAGTTAAACGAATAAACACTTTCATAAAATAATATTTTCCTGTCGCATTTAAAGACTCAAAACACTTATAAGCGAGGTCACCGCTTGGCTGAGCACTATTGGAAGTGCTAAAATAAACTTCTAAAATAGTTTCAATTTTGTTATACGAAAGAACTGTATGTTTTTGCTATGGGACGTATCAAACTTGTGAGAATTCACTACGAAAGTTTAGTGGGACCGTATTAACGTGATGTCTCCCACAAATATTTAGTTCTACATTTAAATCAAAAGCTTAGGTTATTTTGAAATAAAGAATAAATAACAATACATGATTACTAGCAGTGTTTTGGATTGAAATACAAACATAGATGTTTTATAATTACCTTACTTAATATTGATACCTTATTTCTTATTTCCACAAAACAAAAGTCAAAGAAAATTTGTACTTGATTGTCATTTAATATGATAACTAACGTAGTAGAATCGTCCGTCAGATTGAAACCATAAACAACTATACCGCTTACGCGAATCGGCAACTTTACATATGTTATATTTTCACTGATTTACGAGTTATTGGCATCTTCCCGAACCTTTAAAGCTCAGTAACCAATTAATAATTAATTTGTGGTACATTAAACTTTAAAAAGAGAAGCGTTCAAATTTCGAACGTACAACTCCGTCCTGAGTGAGACGTTGAGTTGCAAATCCGTACGCTATCTCATCTATCACCCAATAACACTTTATAATAAAACAACGGGCCGAGATAACCCCATAAACGTAATGCATCCCCGCATTATATCAACCAGACAATACAATTTCCTCGGAACTACGCGAAAACACGCAAAGCGAGCACAATATATAGGACTAAGGTCGCGACAACCAAAACATTCGCAACTCCACTCCCAGATAAGGATATATTCCGTTGAATAACATCTGTTATAGGCCTCAGGCGTTTTGATAAATACTACTTGCCTTCTGATTGTATTTTATATTATTATCTATACATGTAACAAAATTCTAATTGACCGCTGTCTGTACATTAAGGATATATGAGAAAAACTATTATTTGGGGCCTTTATTAATGCAATAGAACCCAAAACAATAGTTGTTAGAATTTTTGTGTTTGTCGGTTTGTCTGTGGGTTTATTCGCGCTTATCTCAGAAACGACTTATTTGATTTCGTTACGATTTTTACAGATGTATTACAGTATGCATCACTTAATACTTAAAGTTTGTTACATTGGAATCCGTTTATAAAAAAAAGTTAATAATATTTTAATTTGTAATTCATAGAACGAGAAAAACACGGTGCTAAAACAATGCAGGTGCTACTTCTAAGCATAAGGTGTAGTTTTCTGAAACAAAGCGAGGGCAGTTTGCCGGTTGAGAAAATATTGTACTGTTGTAATTGTCACTTTTGATTCTTTTCATAATAACGTACTATCCATTGTGTTAGAAACTTTTTAGGCTTTCTTTTTCGCTGAATTAACACAATCTTCTAATATTGCTTGATTGAAAATATATATCATAGCATATTAATATTATATCAATAAATATCTGCGTGTTATAATCTTTTACGTCATTGCTTATCAATCTGAAGTAGAAATAACGTCATATCAAAGTTGGTTGTAGACGTCAATGTTCTGTATCCGCTATTGTTACTTCTAAGAATCCAGAAAGTACAAACATTATTAACACAAACAAATAAACAAACCATTTAAGTATTCTAGATTTTTAAGCAGTAAAATATTGTATACTGACTTGGCATAACATTTACATCAAAAGCAAAACAAACATTATACAGTTAAAGTTCCCTTACAAATAATTTCTCGTAAAAAACACAATCTATCGTTGGACAACGTTGGTTGGTAGAATTGAACGCGATGTTTATTATATTAAGTTTTTTAACACAATTGTAATAAATTATTAGCTTGGAATATAAATGAAGATCAAAACAATCGAATAGCTGACGTTATAGATTTTTGGATTACTCTCGTAGAAGATACAATCTTCACAGAAATGTAGGATATGCAAAGCTAAGGCAATACGGCAGTGAGGTTGATCCAAGCGACGTTTGCTATTTCCACTCAGATAAATATGTGGATTCCGCATTGATATGGATTGCTGTTTAAAGCCTTATTTGTTGATATCATCATAACTTGAATATGCTCTGCAGACTATTTCAATGCTCTGTACATCCTCAGTTTAAGGATAGTTTGTTCATTTTGAAGCACCAAATAAAACCACTACCTTTATCTTGTCTACCTAGCGAGAGAAGGGCTACCTTCCGGAGGAGATGCGCGGGAGGGGGGTGGTGAATGCTCATGCAGCCGGCTGCGCTGGTTATGTGGAACTCCCAATAAACCTAGGGGCCTACCCACTAAACACCACCCGGGGTTGGTTTTGGCCATGCGACCTCCAAACCTTAGTCGGATGCCACCCCTCTTGGGGAAGAGGGGCGCTAATCCTGGTCGGTGTATACGTTTACGTGATAGATATTTATTCATGATATTAGTTGTTCGTGATATGTTATGTGTTTCAATGTCACACACAACATAGAATCAGGAATCACACGAATCGTTTATTTACAAAAAATATAAGCAATGTGAATAAATACCACGTCATAACTATGAGTTCATTGTATTGTTATAGAATTTTAGACAAAATAAATAAATATGTATATAATTCGGACGTTTCTTAATATGTAACATTTAATATTAAGATGTCATTATATTCATTGGTGTTGAGTTCACATCCAGACAGTTTTTGCATGTCATATCGAAAGCCAACGGTAGGCATAAGACAGAAGACCCTTGAATTCACTACTAACTCCATCGAGCGCGGTGAAGTACGCTTTAGACTTACTTAATTATGTAGAGAGCCTCAAGTCCCACAGTAGGCTGCTAATAGATTGAAGTCAACCTACCAACAATTAATCGTTCATACAAACAGGTCAGCTAATATATGCTACTTATTAAATATCATGTACTTATTTAATATCACTATAACAAGACATCATAAAACTTTCAAAACCAACTAACACTGGCATCTACAAATACGTATTGCACAGATGCGCGGTTCTTCATCTCATGTATAAAAGATGTCTGTGAAGCTATGTAGATTTTTATACAAACAAGTCTATCGTAGCCGGCATGTTGCCTAGAAAAACAATTTTAAAATGTTCTTGCTGAGTAGTGTTCATAAAATCTATGTTACAATATTCAAAATACTTTGTAATAGAATAGGGATTTTAACCAGGACCATATTCCATTGAACCATATTCGTTCAGAGTATTTTTTCATTTATGTACCTAATAAGTACCCGCACTCGCTTCGCTTCAGAAAGAAAACTGATGCTAATAAATTAAAGTTTATCTCCTACTGTACGGGACATTTCCCAGGAAGAAAAAAAAGTATCTTGGATTATGTCCATATCTTAAGTTACAAATACGCACAGTAGCGTTCCAATCTGTCCAATAGTTTTAATGTTAAAGCTGTAATGTAACGATTCGGCCCCATTACAACATTATTAATAATATTTTTAACAATTTATTTTTTATGTAAAGTAGTTAACAATATTTTTGGTTAAATATATCTTCTATAGGTGCATGAAACAGAGACTGGAGAATGTTGCACAAATCCGATGGCGTCGTTCAGTGAACCAAATTTCTCAAAATTTAAACACTTGGCTTCATCCATTTAGCCGCTTACTGCACCACGCTGGTTAACCTCTATTTAAATTTTTCTACTAATGGCCGTCTATCCAATTAGAGACCACGCCCTAAATTACTTCCGCCCTACATTACTCGGTCGATCACCATTGACAGACTCAACAATATTATTGTACAAATTGATTTTTATACAATTTTAATTAAGTTTATGGGCATTATTTTTAGATAATTCTCTAGATCATTCGAATCTTGATCTGTGCCATCTTCTCCATTCCTATATTTCTCATCTCGGTGCCTGTCGAGTCAGCAGGCCAAATGGAAGTAAGCCGTATGACACAATCCATCGGACTATAAGCACTTTGATAAAGTGTTTTAAAGGCCAATAATCTAATTTAAAGCCATCATCATCGTAACCCTTTGTCTCAATGTGTTCGAGAGTATTCACACTATGTCAATGATAAAAAGATCAAAGTTTCCCTGACCAGGACAGAATACATAAACATTTTTTCACACATTTTTGAGAACATTAGGAGCAGTTTAAGTAAAACCTAACCTTTTGTTATTTATTTAAGTGATAATTCATCTCTAATATGTATAAATAAATTAAGAAATTAGAAGCAAGTGATTCAAACTGCAAAAGTCGTTGATACCACATCACTGCTTCTAATTTGCACAATTATAGCAAATTTTATATTTTGTGTATCATAAATCCTAGTAGTAACGTACGAGTTACTATTTAGATTCGCACTAATGACTCCATCGCTCTGCCATCTGTGGAGCAAGAGGACAATTCATTAAATATTCCATTCTACTCCACTTTACGCTTTCTCAATGTCACTGCACCCTTGGGTGACTTTTAAATACTTACCATGGAAAAGTATTACTCAGTTTTATTTGTTTATTGTTCTAGATGGTCTCATTTTAGCATAATTGGCTGAAAATGTGTTTCGTGTTCCATCAGTGGAACTGAAATGGAGATCAAATATGAAATCATTGAATAATTAATAAACGTTTACACACTTAAATCCCCCGCACTAGGACTCCCTGTGTTGCGGGTGGCATAGACATATCAAATATCACATCATAAATACCCACGACACGAGAACAAACATTTATCTGTCACGTAAATGTCTGCCTCGGCCGAGAATCGAACCCGGGACCCCTCGCTCGGTAGGCAGGGTCACTACCAACTGGGCTACAGGGTTGTCGTAGAATACTTTATATTATTATTTATTATTTTCTGGTCAAACCATTTGCCACAAGTTTTGTATTGGATACTTTGCTATTCAAATTACAAATATCTTAATATTTGTGAAATGTATTTAAGAAGACGATTTGTATTTATATTTTGAGAAAAATATTTAATATATAGGTAACCATGTATATATTTTTCATGGATGACTGATTTATTTAAAATAAAGAGTCCTAGTGTGAAAGTGACACTGAGTGAGCATTGATTTATTTAACTTTGTCAATTTGTTTGGACTGTTTCACACAAAGTAAAAAATGTGATTTTATTCTTTACTATCTTTACTGAGTAACTGGCTTAATTGATTTTAAATAAATAGAACTCTATTGTAAAAAGTCGGTCTTATTGCCATAAAACAATGTCACAAACAACTCCCATCTCAGGATCGGTCTGTCTAGTAACAGCACCAAATCCGCGTCCGTAGTTTGCAACACCTGATAATACGTCGAAACAAGAGCTCGCGCATCACTGTGGCCACCGCACGCCTCGTATCGCGTCGTCTATCTCAGGCTTCAGTCACCGAGCATTCATTGTGGACGCACACTAAGTGGTGTTTTATATATAAAGAGGAAAAAAAAGTAGATGGACCATCTGATTCGAAATTATCACCATCTATGAACATGGTCTAAAAATTAAGCTGGGTGTTACGGAGCCTAGTATTCTCCAACAACACCATAGAACCAAGCGACATTCATCATAACAACCCATAATTATCCTACTACTACGCTTGAGTGTGCCGTGCTGGCCTGGTAATGATTGGTAGACTTCACATATTTTTGAGAGCAGAATTTTTAGATATGCAAAATTTTTACCAAGATGATTTTTTCCCCGTTTTCTCTCACGCCGGAAACCGTCGTTCAAATCACTAGGCTACCATTGCTTACTACCACGTGATGCAAATGCCTCCTACGTTATCTAGCACGGTGTACCATTAGTAGATGAGGTTAGTTTGGACTTATAGGTCTATAGAACCCCTTATGTAACAAAATGCCTGTTGATATTGATTATTGCTGACTGGAATATTGGGCAATTTTTTACTCACTTTTATTCAAAACGTCTTAAACTATCTAGACTAAAATGTCATGTATAACGATAAAGATTTTTTATATTGCTAACATTTTGCAGATACAAATATTTATTTCATATCGGTTTCAATTCTCACTGGCGCTAGAACGTTACAACCTGTGATCTATTGAATCTATCTAACACCCTTCAACATAAGCAATATATCTATTTGTCTTTTGATCTATAAATCTATCGACTAATTCAAATTAAATTACAAGTCTCTTCACATTAGGTACATACTTGTATTTGACAACGGTTTCAAGTTGAAAATCAAAACGTACGCTGATATTCCTTAAAAAAGGATAAGATTTTGTACCGATAAACGACGCAGTAAGCTCTCGGGAAATACTAGCTTCCCTTATCAATGTTGTCTTGCTTATACAAAAAAAAACAGGGGTTTTTGTACCAATTTCAACTTGCGAAGAGAACTGACGGAATATTGTTATACTGTTACATACATATCAGCAAAATATAATCACCATTATCACTACAACTCATTTTAATCCACTGCTGGGCTCCTCTCACAAACAAAGGGGTCAAGACCATAGTCCACCACGCTGGCCAAGTGCGGATTAGTAGACTTCATATACCTTTAATAACATAACGGGATTTCAGGTGATCAGGTTTCCTTAAGACATTTTCCTTCGCCTAAGCTAGTACACACATCATTTTAAAATTGGAGGTCCATGCAGAATTCAAACTGGAGCTCATCGTAAGGAGAGACTTGTGTTCCAAACACAAGTCTCCCACTACTATTGGTGAAACTTGCTATCTATATGCCACTGCTATTTATAAAACTTGCTATCTATATGCCACTGCTATTAATAAAACTTGCTACCTATATGCCACTGCTATTTATAAAACTTGTTATCTATATGCCACTGCTATTTATAAAACTTGCTATCTATATGCCACTGCTGTTTATAAAACTTTCTATCTATAAGCCACTGCCATCTATAAAACTTGCTATCTATATGTCACTGCTATTTATAAAACTTGCTATCTATATGCCACTGCTATTTATAAAAATTGCTATCTATATGCCACTGCCATCTATAAAACTTGCTATCTATATGCCACTGCTATTTATAAAACTTGCTATCTATAAGCCACTGCCATCTATAAAACTTGCTATCTATATGCCACTGCTGTTTATAAAACTTGCTATATATATGCCAATGCTATTTATAAAACTTGCTATCTATATGCCACTGCTGTTTATAAAACTTGTTATCTATATGCCACTGCCATCTATAAAACTTGCTATCTATAAGCCACTGCTGTTTATCAAACTTGCTATCCATATGCCACTGCCATTTATAAAACTTGCTATCTATATTCTTCGCTGAAGTACGTCTTAACTTTGTTCTAGTCCATCAGTAATCCGTGGAAAGTTGGCGATTCGAACTGAATGTTTTCCGCCGGATCAATCAAATGGATTAAGCTTGTGTGATTGGTGTGGACAGAGTGCCGTTTTAGTTTTAAAAGCTGAGAAATAAAGAGATTTAAACAAATGTTCAATAATTTTATGATCGTTCCTTGCTTGCTAAGATCATTATGACGTATGTCGGAGATGTAAGTCAAAACAAGGAAACCAAAATAAAAATAGATATTGTAAAAAGATGTTGGTTTTGATTACTTTTATAATGTAAACATAATACTTTTTAAACAATTGCATAAAAACGACATTATAAAGTCTTATAAAGTCTACATATATTTGGGAACGCTTTTGCGACCACTACCCGTAAACCAATATTGATGATTCAAATTTTGTTATAGACCTTTAAGTTTCTAATTAGTTACTCCCATTGAAAGTTCATCATTATCGAATAATGGGAACCTTCAAAGTTGTGAATGTTTAAACAGAAGCAAGGTTTAAGGATGTCAGTTGGGACACGTAGAGCGTTCAATATAGTCTGCAAAATATCGTATCGTTTATCATCCAACTGAGTAAAGTTTCGAATAGAAAATTAATTGTTTCTCAAGATACCTTCCAACAAACAAATCCAAATCCGAAACTTTATGTTGAAATGAAGATTTAATATATATTACGACATAATTACTTCTCATTAATAACCAATGAAATCACAAACAAATTAATATTAACTCTGGAAATGTGCTTTGATAATCATGGGATTAATTAATCCCAATGCCCTGGTAAAGGAATAAAACAGGACGGCCAATATATTCTCTTCCATAAAGCTAAAACATCTGGCCTAAAAGGAGTACGATTTTTGGTTCAAATGGTTGAACTTATAAGCACATCGGGATTTATAGAAATACTTTACCTGTATCTGCACTTAAGCAAATAATTGTGACCTATACATATAACTAGTTTACTTCTCAACCAAAGGATCCACCACTGCAGAAATAATAACAATATAATATAGACTTTTACACACTTAAACCCCCGCACTAGGATTCCCTGTGTTGCGGGTGGCATGGACATACACAAATATCACATCACAAACACCCATGATCGGAGAACAAACATTTATCTGTCACATAAATGTCTGACCCGGGCCGGGACCTCGCTCGGCAAGCAGCTACACTACCGATTGAACTACGGGATCGTCTATAGTAACAATAATAAATGTATATTTATGGTGAGGCATAATATATAAATTTTTCAATGATATATGTTGCATTAAAATGCTGCTTCATGTTCAGGCAATAATTGGTATTATTACTGATTGGAAGCACAAAAATATTTCCACACATACTGCTATTTATATACATATGATTGATAGAACCTCGTAAACATACCTCGTTTAAGAAATGCCATGATAATAAGGCTATAAGCATTTGTATGCAAATGAAATAATGCAATCCTTTTTCTCTTTTTCCCTCAATATGTTTAGCCCGACTGGTTTGTTTTAAGAGTTTCTTCGATTATGTGATATGGCTCACAGTCCGCGGCATTTTCGGCCCTCCTTAAGAGAACAAAAATCCTCTTAAAGATACATGCATGGTTACATTAGGTCACAGAGAAAATTATGAACGTGACCGCGACAAACCCTACAGATAATGACGTCATTAGGGGAAAGAGGAAAAATAAATTGACCTCTTTATTCGCTGTATTCATAGGCGATTATTAGACTATCACAACTTATTTATTTTCAGTCTGACATTGGTTTCCAGAGATCCTGAAATATAATAAGGAACCTGAACTCAGTAGAATATTTATGGGTTGTAATAATTATGTTAATATTTCTGACACCATAGTTGACTCCAAGCTGTAAATTCCAGCCTGTATATTTTGTTCGCATGACCTATTGGACAAATTTTAAAAATCAATTCAAAATCTCTTTTATAGAAATACATCTAAATTCATATCTGCATTTGCAAAGAACCATGGCAGTAGAGCTATTGCGTGGGAACGAACAGCTCTGAATTCTAAAGACATTTAAATCCAACACGTGCAAAGTTTATTGCGAGCGGTATAAAGTATTTTTCAATAATGCATTCTATTTGCTTTTTGCATAACTTTTCAACATATTTTATAATTAAACTCAGGATTCTTTGTGTATTGATCATCAATATTGTACTACTGCCATGCACTAAAGCAGAGCAGTATTGGACAACCACAGAAAGGCAACCCTGCCGCGTTGCAATACATCTTTAAGAACACTCAAGAATTGTCAGCATTTTAGACCAATGCTACAGAATATTTTTTGTATCACTTAATTTTACAAAATTAATTAAATACCTCTGTTGCCTGTCCAAACGTAACAATCTGTTTAGCTACTACAGGAATTTGCTTGCACCTTTCTCCATTAAGCGGAATGATTAGCGATAAAGGTATAGATATAGTAGGGCAAACATGAAAAGTATATAACGCGCATATTAAAAACGAGTAACCGTTGTTTTGGGTACGATAAGTAGTTGTACATATATACATATGAATCAGTTTAGCCGAAACGCAAACAGAACGCATTGCTATCTAAAAATGGACTACAAATAATTATAAAAGTTTACTTGAAACGTAAAAAATTAAATTTATTTTTAAACACTTGTAGACTGTAGGTGTAAATCAACAAATTATTCAACATCTGCTCAGCTGCAGCTTGCCGGAGATCGTCAGTGACCTTATCTATCGATATCAAAGATTGTCCTTTCCAGGCCCTCTGAATCGGGATGCAATAGCACGGTGGGCTGTCAGTAGGTTTTAGTACGTAGCCATACTAATTGTCAGAAAGGGACTTGCTTTTACGTACAAAAGCAACGTTTTAACATTCTATCACATAGCACATTGTTCAGTAACTAAATTTGCTCGCTCTATTCAGGCACAATGAGACAAGCTCTAAACACTAGCGCCTGAAACAAACGCCGTAATTACAACTCCGTAGTCCTTACCTATTGTAAACCTAATTCTATTATCAGTTTGAACGAAGCGTTTGTCAAAGTAATGAACATTGAATTTTAATCAACTTGAAAATGTGTATTTTTTATTGACACTTACTTATAGATAATATAGTGTTTGTCAAAGAACAGTTGTTATAAATAGATTTAAAATAAATGAATTTAATTGTTAAGATCGTTGTTAAACATTATTTAATTATTCGTCTCTAACTATCATCATGGCATTTGATTGTGATGATGAAGTCGACAATATCTGTAAGCCAGACCAAGGAGGATAGCTAATGTTTTCTCGAGAATAAATTCATTTTATTTTTAAACAAACTGATCGATTGAGATCATAATACAGATAATTTAGTTGCTTCATGGTGGCGATATGATTTTTAGCAATAGGTAGCGCTAGTCAAATTTTATAAATAATGTCCCTTTTATCCAAACATCGGGTTAACTGTAATAATTAGTAATAACTTTGTATTAATTATTTAATTTACCTTTTGTTTGCCAAAGTTTAGTGTGCTCAAAAACGTTAAACTTTGAGTTTTATGTTTCGTCTTTGTTGTACAAAGCTATCATGTGAAATACGTGCCAATCTAAATTGAAATCATTATTTTTATAGATTAAGTGAAATGTCATAAAAAGCCAAACTCTAGAGATCATTATATATAACAAATAATCTTGGCTTAATTAACTGGCTTACTAAAAAAATTACTATTCAGTAAAATCATATCACGTTAGACATCCATCTTTTTGGATTGGATAAGTCTCTTAGGATCTTCATCAAGCGCAGATTTTTACAAAATACCCCATTTATCAATTTTTGTTTTATATGGGCACTAATGTTTCTCTGTGTCTAGTTTCAGAATTCCAAATCTAGGCCAAAAATTAGTTTTACAGTTATCCAGTGCACCTGTGCTCTCAGTTAAATGCTTCCAAAAAAGAAATATATTAGTCACACACTCTCTACTATTCTACTAAATTTCGTTGAATCCCCGTATCACCTGCATGAGGAGTATCGATGTGTTGTGGGGCTTGGAATACGTTTTTTGTAAATTCGTGAAGTTGATATATAATTTGACTGTATATATTTGAGGACAGCTCGTAAATTAGGTTTACTACAGTATAGACGAAGGATGACAAAGTCGCCCTGAAATAAACGACACCTCCACGTCCATAAGTGAAGAATATTTTTTAACAGCTTCGCTAGTAATTCATATTTGTTTTTAAAGATACTCACATCTCCAATATCGATGGTGGTGGTTATCAATTACGATCAGAAGACCCTTCTCCTTGTGATGATAAAAAGAGTGAAGAATTATAAGTACTAGGTATTACGAGTTTATTTTGAAATAGCAACCGCTTTGTGGTGTCACTAAAATTCCTTCGGTAACTATTCATCGCTTATAGAGAGTTTTTTAGGTCCTACATTAACGCATAAGGGGCGCGGTTCCTTTTTGCACAATATATTTATACGTATAATACATTCGACCCGAAAGGCTCCACTGGTTTTTGTTAAACTTTTTCCCTGTCAAAGGTGCAGCTTATACTTAACTGTCTTTCCGGAATCACAAATTACGACTACATACTAAATTATGAAGCGTTTTTAATCACTTTAATTAACATAGTAGCCGTTAAGACCTATCCGAAGACTTTAGGAAACCTAAAAACTTCCGACCAACCCTTGAATTAGTCACTAATCTAACCAAAGCGCACGAAAGCAACGTAATCACTAATGTATCAGTCATTACGACCCGTACCGTGGAATAGGCCAATGAATTTCAGTCAATCTTACCAGACTTTTAGCGCCATGTTTTCGTGTAGGCAGTTACCAAAAAAGGTAAAATTTTCCCACTTAATACTTTTACTTGTATCTTTCTCGCTATTCGTACCTGATGTTTAATATGCAGCGAACATTTTTGGGTCGGATATCAGACGAAGTTTACAAAGTAAGGAGTGAAACATCCCAAGTAGTCGATAAATCATTGTTTCCAAAGGCCTAGGGACGGCGTAAGCCCGGCTTAAATAATGTTGTCAGGATATAAGCAAAAGCAAACTCAACAAAGGAGGAACTCCGAGCTAAGGAGAAAATTGTGTGACGTCATGCTACTTCTTATCTTCCTATCCTTGTAGCCGGCCGCTGATCGATCTGTTTTTAATGGAGAAATATGGAGTGAAGCGTTCGGGCCGCCTAACTTATGTAAAAGTAAAGTGCTTAAATATGAACAACCTTGTAAGTTAATATACAGGATTATAAATAGACGTATATTATTTTTATGCTCATTCAAATGAAATCACAAGCCATTGTGCGATCACTGTCTTCTATGTATATTTGGTACACAACCAGCGTAACCGCGCGTTTAAGACTAAGAATGAACCCAATCTGCAGAGTTGCGATCAGAACACATAAAAACATTTAAATTTTAAATTGGTTCTAGCTGAAGTGTGATGGTAACCAAACAAATAATAAAACTTAACTGTGTACAGAAGTACAATCGTATTACAATGAGGTAAAATGCATAGTATACTTCAAAGGAAATAACAATAATGTCGTTCGCAGATGAGTTGAATGTATTTCAGCAGGAGAAATTGGTTTGAACTCTAATGAACAGGACTCCCAAACGTACGAAATTACGTAAAGAAATTAATATAAAGAACTTACTTAGGCATCACAATTAATTAAGTGAAGTTATTAAAACTAGCGGTTGTTATTCCACTATCATCCTTAAACCGTGTCGTGTTATCATTAAAGCTCTTTAATAGCTACCAAACAGAATAAGAGATAATCAGTTGAAAACAAAAGGAGAAAATGATACTAAACTGTTTTCTCTTTATCTATATATTGATAAAATAGAAATTTAAATCCTATTCGAGAAATGCCTATTTGTTTAATTCGTTTTAGTAATAAAACAAATAATATTTAATTTATTCAAGTAATATTTAATTAAAATTATAACTTTAGTAAAGAATTATATCGCATCGTAAGAAAACGCACAAATCTGAGGATTCCCTAAAGTATTCGTAATAGTGTGTGAATTCTACCAACCCCTTATTGACACAGGTGTTGGATTATAAACCTTAATGGCCTTGTAAGTGTAAACCCGAATGTAGCACCTAATGGATTAGATATGTACCTACTGGGATTATGAAGATGTCAATTATTTGTTTATCAAAGGAACATCTAAAATCTAGAGTATATGATATGCAAATCCTTGCTCCATTAAGAATTCAAATATCGAAAACCATCAGGGTCTAATTTCAAGTAACTAAGACCTTTGCAATATTAAACTTTACATGGAAGAAAATAAAGTAAAAAAGAAAGTGGAGCTATTTTACTGTTCACCACAATAATCGCTTAGTCGAATCACCTCTTGCTCCTAACTAAGAATACCGGCGAATATTGTGTAACGGACTTTGAACCTTACCATACATATGCGAAAGTTAGCAATTCATTGCATGTTTTTAACACACGGAAGCATTGCTTTTAGAGGCCACACAATATTATGTGCACGCGTTTAAACTTTGATTTTATTTCGCATCGCAAAGAATTCCGCAATGCGGGTGATCACAGCGTTTTGCTTTGTTACCCGACGGTACGTGCAGCGTGCCATCGCTGCTCTCAAATCGTATTACAATCGGCAGGGTTCCCAGTAAACTTTATTTTAAATTCATAGTTAGAGTTTCAGTTAAGTACAGTTTTTCATACTGATAGCCGACAAAAGAGCAGATGAGTCACCTCATAGTAAGTGCTCACCGTCGCCCATGGACATCAACAAGACCAAAGGTATCACTGATACGTTGGCGGCCAGGAAATTAAAAGGAAAGAAAGTAAGTAGTAGGTCTCAAGCCCCCAGCCTGAATACGACGAGTCGGTTACCGGCTGACTCAAGCAAGAGGGTCGTAGCTAGCCAGGTAGGCCTCACGAGACGATAATAATACCAGTAATAATATTGGGGACTCAAAAATAATACTGATAATATAATCCTTACGCGAAGCCCTACCACCAAGTAGGCGACTTCTGTCGCCTCTTGCGACACCCTGTTCTGCCAACATGGAATTGGGAGGAGTATTCTAGGCCGAAATTGTGCTGCCAATATTATGACAGACAACGAGCAATACTGTCACTATCGCTCATGTAAATTCAAGAACACAACGCAACTCAACAAGTGACGCCGACGAAATCCCGACTTGGAAGGAAACAATGAAGCTTCGGTTGTTTCTGGAAGTGTGGTCACTCAGACAGTCAAAGATTCCCTTTGCACGAGTCGGGTTTCAATTAGGTGATTCAAAACCTAGAAGCCTCTTACAAGTGGGACAAAATGTAGCCACAGACTCAAATTTGGATGCAACATTTTATACCTAAAACTCGCCACATTATGACAACTAAAACACAAATTTAGTGGTCCATTCTTTGATGAAGCGGCATTTCCTGTCCAACAAAGTGATCATGCGTGGGAAATAATTTGATTCGAGATACCATGGTACCAATCTCTTATCGTATAGTGGTTATTCGCTGCAGTATGCAAACAAAGCTATCACACTTCTTGCACGGAATAAGGTCATTCGTTAGACATTCCAACCGACGACATTCCACTCGTTCCGCTGATTTTCGCTGTATCTTTATTTATGGCTGAATGTGCTCTTGACTTGTAGTTCCGTTTCAAGTTGTTATAAGAAAGATTATACGTTTCTAAAAGGTAATTTATCGATACTTAGAATAAACAATTACGACTTTTTTGAAATCAGATAGAAATCTTTAAGTTTCTTGACTTATTTATATAGGACAGCAATCTAGTTAGGTAAAAATTTACCCAATAATATTCTCAGTAGTCTTAAATATATAAAAGTTGAAATATATGTTTATTCTATGTGGAAACATATTTTATTCACAAAGTCCTTCTTTAAGTTCTGTGATCTTAAAACTTAACTGAAAAATGAGATATTAACATTGAAAATATCATTAAATCCTTTTAAATTCCTTTCATAAATTATAATCATGCATTTTGAGGTAACATTTGTAGACTGAAAGCGACAAACTGCCGCTGAAGTTGCTCAGAGCCAGACTTTCTTATTAAAAATTCGCTTGGAACTTCTACTGGTTAATAAAATTTAAGCCGACTGAACGCTTTACTAAAAGCAGATTTTTCTTGAGAAATTGTCAGAACGCATTCGCGTTTAGTAGACTATTGTTACTTGTATAATTCTATCGAAATACCTTAACCCAACCTTTAGATTCAGCTTTTCATTGTGGTTTATTATTCAATAATGGGAAATACAGCTCGCACATAAAGTTGATTTTTCGAGAAACAAGTGACTATTCACATAGTTTGTAGTGATGATTACTGTCCCTGTTGAGATTAATTTCTAGACGTCTTAACCTTAATGGACCATCAACGTCTTGCCGGTCTAGATGGAAATGGGAGACCCGCTTATTGAACTCGAGGTTGGTTCTAAAATGAGGGTGGGAACTATCCAGGCAAATAACCCTACAACGAATACCATGAGAAATAAACTAGATGGCATATGGCTCAGCGTATCCATAACCTCGTCCTTTATTCAGCAGAGTACACCACAATTAGGGGAGATTGGCTTCGGCTCCAACTTAATAAATGTATTTGTATATAATCGTTGTTATTGTGACTGCGTGTAAGGTGCATAAAAGAGGAGTCATATGACAATAAGGAGTGAGTGCAAACTATAGGGCATTAATTAATAACAGCCGAAAATTATGCCTTACCAAAGTAAATGTAGACGACTGTCTCCTTTGTAACCAAGACAGTTGTCAACACCTGCAATGCGGAAAACTTGGCGATGCAAAAATAAGATCAAAGTTGAAACGTGCACATAAATTATAATATTAATTGTAACCTCAAACTGGAAAACTTCGAATCACCCCAATAAATATAATTAAGATATCACAAGTAACCTAGATACGAGGACAAATATTTATAACGTAAATGTCTTGGAATTGAACCCTTCCATCGCTGCGTAATTCTTCATTCAGCAGGCAATACAACACTAATAATGCTAGGAGCGTCTGATTTCTATATTTAATCATTAATTTTTAACACTTGGACTTGAGTTTATAATATTACTTAGTATGTCGTAGAGGAAACGGCAGTCTCGTTAACTGTGAAAATAAAATATTTTCTTTAGGAGTTTCTAGTCACTTCTTCTATCAGCACCGTTCATGCTAGCTGATGAAGATTGCTTAGGTTGACTATCAAAGGTAGTTTTAAAACAAAAGGTATCAACTAATTAACAAATACAATTGCGTGTGACTGAAACGAAAAAATATATTATAAAATAATTATTGACTTCAATGTTATCGGTAAAAAAATGTATGAAAAAGATTGATGTAAAAATAAATAACATTTTGATAGGCTATGTGTTATTCTGCGTCTCTGTTTCTTATTCTTTGTTACTTTTACCAATTTGTTTAGAGCAATGTTTCAATGAAATAAACTTTTCACTTTCTTTATTAGGCAATGTAGATTTGACACCAAATCAAAAACGTT
>PDGT01000031.1:75764-162626 GCA_003671415.1 Megathymus violae | reverse complement strand
TGTTTCTTATTCTTTGTTACTTTTACCAATTACTTTTACCAAATGTAGATTTGACACCAAATCAAAAACGTTTTGTAGCATTTGAAACCTATCGTTCACAGTCTGTATATAAAGAGCTGTAATTTCTATCGACGCTACTTTGACTAGTTTGTAATTTGAGTTTAGAAATTAATTAAATAAGCAACAATATAGCGTATTTTCTTTTTTATTTCCTCAGCTTAGACCGCAGTGTTAAATCTTTCAAAACCTTCATTAAGAAATGCAAAGATATTAGCTATTAACAAGATTCTAGAAGTAAGGCATATCATTTTGTGGTAAATTTGGAACTTATCACGTTAATCTTGGCTTGCGTGTTCTATGTTGACGAATCAAGAGATAAACAGACCAGCCATAAAAACAATAATACACAACTCTGCACTAAAATCCTCTGTACCAAAAAAATACAAGATGAAAATGTTTGCATTGGCCGAAAATCGATACCGGAACCCTTCGCACAGTAAGCAATGTCATTATCAACTGGACTACTATCGACTCCTGAATTTTTATCAATGCGAAGCGAAGTTATTTGTAGTTCTCTATTCTACATTTCTATTCATATTAATTTGGTTAGTTTATTCTGGGTTGTAATATATTTACTAAACTCATTAGGAAAATATACAACATATTAATATTTGTCCGTACAAGTATAATATTATGAAAGTACTAGTAACCCACCCCCATTTCACTTCAGAAAATTTACGCTTTACGTTTAGATGAGAAAAAGCAAACGCGTTATTTAAGAATTGCGTTTTTATAGTTATATTATTTAGAAACATTCATTTTCCATAATAGCTGCAGCCAGGCAGTTAAAAATTTTATTTACTGTCCACTTAATAGAGTATCCATATTCACTTTTGTTTTCTATCCCGCGGGAATAGATTCATATCCCGGGATAAAAAGTATCCTAGATTATCCCATATAAAGCATTAAAATGCAAAGTATCATCCATATGTCTAGTGGTTTCAAAGTGATACATGGCCAGATAGAAGACAGACAGAGAGACAAGAGTTCCAAAAATTCCAAAAAAATATCTTTAGACATGTGAGTCGATAACAAAGCTGAATTCAAATTTCCATAAAATATTTAATGTATAGACATCTGTCTATAACGTCTAATTAACTTGGAGTTTAACAGGAGTAGGAAGTTGTTGTTTTTTTATAGCTACGTAAAAGAATGTCCTTTAAGGATCAGAAATTTAAGAAACTCATACTTTGATGGTTAACTTTGATAGGTAAGGTAGAACAATTAAAAAATAAAACTTACACATCATTTGAAAATTATTTTAATACATTACAAAAATGAGTTATGAAGGGCAAAAGTTTTTTTAAATAATTTTAACAAGCAGAGTCTAAAGATATTCCACAAAATTCAAGAAAAATAATCAATTATTTCCTTATTACATAAAATTATATCCTCGCCTATATGGCTACAGAAAAGTAATACAAAAATTATTAATCATAAAATATACTTTAATATTTTCACAGTATGTGAAAATAGTAGGACTAGATTTGTTTTTAGTGCCATTTTCTGGCAAATAAATATTACTTTGAATTTAGATAAATAAGTAATTAAAAAGTTGTTGATGTATACTCATGACTCTCATATGCATCAGTGCATATTATGGTATAAAAGATATTACTTCAAAATTTCTACGTTAATTATTACTAGTTTCTCAAAAGTTCAGAGAGAGCAATGGTCAAGTTCATTGTGTTTGCTGAGACCGGCGCTTGTCAGGTCGTAGGACGTTAGAAGCTTTCGCCTTGTAAATGGACTTGCTCGGCAACTTAGATTAACAGTTATATTAGTGCTTGATATTTCATGTATACCGTATTTCTAACCCTGTATTAGTCTAATGGCTTAATTAATTAATCTTAAGTCGCATCCTTGAAATTTTCATATAAAATGTTAATTTATAATGTGATTGGATATGGACTATTTGTTGACGAATAGCAGATTATGTAATTTTTTACTTTTATGTTAGTATAATTAGTCCAGGGTATTGTATAATGACGCTATGCAGATAATGCTGTAACAACTATCCAACCAAGTTTGATGTAACATATAGCTATATTTGGAGGGAATAACTTAAAACTTCTGTCTGTGATTCATGCTCAGATAAACTTCTAAATTTTACTATCGTTTTAATTTAAACTCAAGAACACCACGTCATTGTACGGTGTTGGTGGTCAAAGCCGTGACTGTAAATTACTCGTAAATGTTATTGACCGCTCGCATCTAATATGAAATATCCACCATGTGTATAAAACAGCGTGGATGGATATGTGAGTAGAGGCAGACCGAAGAAAAGATGGATCAACTGTGTGAAAGAGGATATGAATAAGAAAGGTGTGGATGTGGAGCTGACGTCTGACAGAGAAGAATGGAAGAAGAAAACATGTTGTGCCGACCCCACGTAACGTGGGATAGAGGGCAGGAGGAAGAAGAAGAAGAAGTGTATAAAACAGCGTTTAGATCGATTGCACACTTTTCGTTTTAGACACGAAGGAGTACTTTCTTCCCCACGCCCATTAGCGGCTGGGGTACCACAGTGCTCGGTACTAGCTCCCTTATTATTTTTAACGTATGTTAACGACATCCCCATCCCGAAAAACGGCGTACAACTATCGTTATTCGCAGACGACACCGCCCTATATTATCAATCACAGAAAATAGATTCGGTCCTCTTCAGACTCCAACACTCAGTTGACGAGTTAGGAAAATAGTTCGCCAAATGGCGAATCGAAGTCAACGCGGAAAAAAGCTCCGCGGTATATTTTCATCACAAACTTAACAGACAAGACGAACCTAACATCCGGTTGCTAGGCGCCCCTGTCCCGTGGAAAACCACAACAAAGTACTTAGGAGTAACACTCGACTCCAGACTGACATTCAGACCGCACATTGCAAAGTCACCAACTCCGCCAGATATTACATGGGCCGACTCAACAGTCTGTTAGGAAGGCATAGTAAGATGTCCCTCAGAAACAAGCGAACGCTCTATAAGGTTTGCATACGGCCGGTGATGTCATACGCCGCCCCTGTTTTCGCGCACGCCGATCCCAAAATCCTTCATCCCATCCAAGTTGTCCAAAACATTTTTTGCAGGAGAGCAGCCAACGCCCACTGGTGCGTGAAGAACGCCGACCTGCACTTCGATCTCCAGCTTCCGACCATTCAAAAATCTTTCAAAGACTACTGCACGACATTTTTTAAATCCTCAGAGGAACATTCAAACTCACTTATCAGACAGGCAGCGGACTACACCGCCCCTAGTCTTACTGGCCATCAAATCCGGAGGCCACGAAACGTTCTCACAGATCCCCCTGACAAGATATCTTCTGACTTGGACCGCCGCCTGGCAGCCATAGTCAAGAACTCAAATAGTATCAGTTAGTAGCGTCCTTAAGATGCCACATAGTCTCACCATTCGACAACACCTTAAGTGTTAACAACAAGCGTATGCTCCCTCGGGAGTGCCGCTAGCACCCTTTCCTTCTCTAAGGATGGGTCGCTTCAGATGAAGGCTTAGAGGCCGCAAGGCCAAAGCTAACTCGGGTGGTGTTTAGTGGGTAGGCCCCTAGGTTTTTCGGGAGTCCCACATAACCAGCGCAGCCGGCTGCGTTGGTATGCTAGGAGCATTCACCACCCCCCTCCCGCGCTTTTCCGGAGGGTAGCCCATTTTTCATCTTCTGGGCGCAAAAAAAAAAAAAAAAGATTGTAAACTACGAGTATCGCCAATGACCAATTGACTTCCTGTAGGGAATTGGAAATGGGACACAGTTCACAGTTCAGTTTTAGGTTAATTTCTAAGATAGAATTAACATTTTAAGTATTGGGAATAATTATTATTTCTTACAAAGTAGGTTACAATGCTGCCTAAGAGATTACTAATATATTGATATAAATAATAAATTTTCTCTTCCAATTATACCGCTGATGTCTTCATAGTGAATAGCCTATTTTAAATTAGTATGCTTCACCATTTAAAGCTAAATCGCCACTCACCTTTAGATAGGATTGTACTGGATAATTAACTTGTAATAGACATAGAAAATAGGAAAGATAGAAATATAAAATATTATTTTGAAGTTGGAAAATAAACCAAAATATTTAGTAGGAAAAAAAATAGAATAAACACTATTACAATTAATAATTACTAAAATTAATAGTCATTGATTGCATCAATTACATTGATCAATACAGTGTTAGTGTCTTTAACCAAGTTTAAGTACACCAGCGTTATATGTATCCACAAGTAGTATTTGAACCTAATACAAATAACTTTGGAAGCGTAATTAAAATACTTGTAAGTAGTTAAAAAATTTATATAATGGTTTTAAAATTGAATCCAGAGATTAATATTTATAACGGTAATCTTTGGTACAAGATATTGGTACGTGTACAGTTTGGTATATTAGCGATCTCGTCAAATCGAATTACCCTGTTAAGGTAATGGTTACCAAATCTTCATTACCATCAGGCAATATCAGTCCAGTGCTGGACGTATGCCTGTCCTAAGAAACACCATTGAACCCGGTCTTGGGGTCTTCTTTTCCATTCATTGCCTACCGGTTTGGGTATACTGTCCTTTGGGTATACATACTTTTTCAGAGAGTTCTATACTACGTTTGCAGGGACACCGTTTCCCCTCCAGATCCAATTTGCCTCAACGGTTATCTGTCCTGCGTCAGATAAATCAGCTCACTGCCACTTCAACATGCTAATAATTTAGCTATGTCGTTCACTTTCATTCTTTGGCGAATCACTTCATTCCGGATTCAATCCATCAGAGAGATAAATACCAAGTATAGCTCTCTCCAAAGTCTGTGCATAATGACATAATATTTATACATTTTATCGCGATGATCGTATTAGCAATGTCATAAACTGAATTAAGTAATTTATAAGTAGTCTTATATATGTTTCATTGTTTTAATTCCCGCCTTTTTAATTTTATTCTCAAACACGTTCAAATAAATAAGAGGTGTCTCAGGAAATTATTTTCATATTCAATAAATATTCTTTAGTCATTAGCATAGTTAATTTTGTGTGAAGTTTGTAAACCTACCTGTAAATAAATATTTTGTAAATATTTATTTATACTAATATGAATACGATTTATACCTAAATAAATAAATGTTTATTTATTTAAAGAGCATGTTAAAACGAAAATTAAATAAGTAATGAATATTGCATAGAATTATCACTTCTACTAAATATGACATTTTATTTTTATACTTCCCGGCTAAATCAGACGTTAAAATTACTGTTTCGAAGAATTTAAATGTATTTTCTCACTTCTTGGTTTATAGAGATGTTTAAAAAGCTAAATTAAAATGTTTATGATACCCGCAAATCAAAAAATTGGGTACATGGAACATTTGAACATTAATTTTATTTTTATAGGTATATAAAGCACATTTTTGCATGCTAAAACGCATATTTAATATCGATGATAAATTTAAATTCACATCTGCAGTTGAAAAGAAACCAGGCGCAGAAACTATTCCGATAGAACGGAGAGCTCGGAATTCTAAAGACAGTTGAATCCACCACGTTTAAAGTTTTCTGCGGCCGGGAAAAGCATTTCTCAATAATGCATTAAGTTTGTGTGAAGCCAAAGATGCACTTCGCTCATGATGTCGCATGTTGCATCGTTCATGACTATATTATAAGTTAATGTATTTTCGTCGTTTCGTAGAAATTTTTGTATTTAAAAATAAAGCTGGGAAACTGTCAAACGGATCACCTGATGATCGATACCAGTCACCACCGATGGACGACTACTAGAAACATCACCGGAGCACCGAATTGTTGGGCAACAATTAGCTATTTGGAAGCAACTAATCCGCTTGTTAATTTTCATTCCAACTCAAAAACTTAAAATAATTGCACGGCTGAGGTGAGAAACTTTACCACAATACACAAGATACCAATATGATTTATGGTATGAAAGCCCAATAACTTACAAAAGGATGGACCAGGGTGGACCACAAGCTAGGAAGGTTGGAATGGGCTTAAAAATGTAAGGAGCCTCTACACCTCAAGATCTCTTTTACTTGTGAGTTTATTGTAGGGATGTTATATACTATATGAAATTTCGGATCTGGATATGGATATGGATATATGAATCATATTTTACCGGTTTCGGTTACGGTTACGAATTTCAATTTATTTCGGATGATCCGATTGTTTTGGATAATTCCGGTTAGATAATTTAAATAGTTTTGGACTTAAAAAAAATACAATGTATTTACAGGATATTTTATGTAATTACAATTTATTTTCAGGTACAATTTTGGTATTGTAATTACCTACAGAAATAATAACAGGATTAAAAATTAAATATTAAAAACTATCTAAAAATGAGAGTGACGCGGCTACTTTTATCGGCTCGACTGGCGAAAATGTGCCATAAACATGTTTCATTTAGACTGCCCCGTCCGAAATTATTCGAAACATTTTCATCGGATTCGGTTATGTTTTCCGATATTTTTATTTCGGATTATCCGATAATTTCGGTTTCGGTTACGGAGCTCCATTACATCCTTGGTTTATTGTTCATGAATGGTTTTTGATAGCGATTGAATTTTCTTTATAATCAGACGTATCGTGTAATTCGTGTAATACGTATCGTGTGAAAAAGGATATAACTACAAACCGTGATATTTAGCAAACCAAATTGTGGGCATTGTTACACTGAGCAGACAAAAGGAATACAATTATTGCTGATACTAAATGTTTTTCATTAACATTACTTTGAATACACTGATATCAAATACAATGGATTATTGAATTACAGCATAAATTTCAAGAACATTGATTAATTCGTAATTAAATTATTAAATAAGTGAGTGGGCTACGTATATTGGTAAAATAATTTGTATTTCAGTATACAAAATTGTTCGGGCTGTGAAAGACTATTCACCCTTGAGCCCAACTCAACCTCGCCTGCTTGTTGCTGCTACTGAACGTAAACGAAAGGACGAGGCGCAGGCGAACGATCCCTCCTGCTACAAGTCGCTAGATTCTGTACCACTCAGTTTAAGTCTAAGTAAACCAGTATAGTAACGGTACTTGCATAGTGGAAGGGTATTTTGCCCCACTGGCTAGCTACCACCTTCCTTCTATAACCGATCGGAGGGCCAGTAATAATCGGGGTAACTTACTTCATTTTCCGTCGGCGACACGTTAGTAATGCCTTTGGCGTTAGTAATGTCTATGAGCAATATTGACCATTTACAACCAGATGGGTTGTTTGGATGTTCAGGTCAAAAACCGAAATCCGAGCACAAACTTCTATCACATCGTAAATGTTTACCCCAGCCGGGAATCGAATCTGAGCCCTACAAAAAATTCATCTAAACTATACCTTGGTTGTATTACTGCTGCTTATATATAATATACCCAAAATATACCCAATTACTGGTTCCAGCCAGAACTTATAGTATGTTGCAATTTGGTTACATAACCCAGTAGCTTCCGATAAGTTTGCTTTGCTAAAGATGGGGTCGGTGGTTGTTAAAATATTCCGAGCTGATTAAAACATTTATTTAAAATCCTACCTATATTCTTCCATATCAATCAAATCAAGTGGAGATCCTTGGGGGAGGCCTATGCCCAGCAGTGGGCGTTGTCCGGCTGAGATGTTGATTATGATAATGATGATCAATTAAATGCCATACCGATCAAATGGTGTTTCAGTGATCAAATGACCAACTGTCTGGTGTCACGAGTAGTGAGAACTGAATCTATACATATATTAAAATTCGAACTGATCGCTTTCTATACAACAAGGATATATGAGAAAAACTACTATTAGGGGCCTTTATTTATGCAATAAAACCCAAAAAAATAGTTGTCAGAATTTTTGTCTGTGTGTTTATCGCGCTAACCTCCGAAACGACTTAAACCGATTTCGTTCTGGTTTTCACAAATGCATTGCAGTAAGTGTCACTTAATATTTAAAGTTCATTTCATTTCATTCCGATATATGTATTTCTAATTCACAGAACGAGAACAACCCAATCCTAAAATAATGCAGATGCTATTTCTAAGCGTAGGGTAGTTTTTCTGAAGCGAAGCGAGGGCAGTTTGCTAGTTTAAAATAAAAATACATGAAAGTGGCGATATTTGAAAAAACTACCTGTAAATAGAGCAGACAAAAACGGCCATTATTTATTTCCCCTCTTTCCCCTAATGACGTCATTATCTCTAGAGCCTCGTCGCGGTCACGTCCTTAATTCTGACTTTGAGATACTGTCGCCATGCGTTGTGAGTGTGGGTGGCTCGCGTCAAAAAAAACATTAGTTATATTTTTTAGTCTTCCTTATATCCGGTGAAAAGCGAACGCCTTGTAAAATCATTAGCGTATTTGTCTGTATAACATTTTCACGCATTATAATGGGCATCAAAAAAATGTTGAGTTGTTTAAAATATATGCCAGGTACATTGAACTCAAAAATATGTTTAACGTAAAATAGGGTCCATTTTAATTAGCATGACTGTTAAGTTGCTTGTTATCAGGCATTTCAGCCAATGAATAATGTTTGACATATTTATTTCTGTGAAGGTTAAATATTCAAAACACGATCAATAATAATAAAAGCAACCAATTTGGCAACTTGGTTTAAGTGACAGCGGTCGGTTCACTGTCAAAAGCAGAAAGTAAGTGAATAAGTGCCAAGCCATTTTCAAAGTTGATAAACATAATTCAAACCAATCGACCATAAATGTTTTTTAAATATCGTCTATTATTATTGTGTATACACACACACACACACACACACACACATATATATATATATATATATTAAATCGCAGTTACCAATTCCACGTTTTATACCGAGATTGTAAGGAACATACATAAATACGGTCAAACCGCATGAAGAAATTCAAAAACTATTTAACTTATTCTATACTTCAGTTTCTAGGTTTTACGACATAAAGTAAATTTTCTACTTTGTCCCGTAATTCCTCACATAACTTCTCGTTGCTCTATTCCCGTGCTGTTCCCGTGTCGCCAAGCGATGACAAATGACGCGAAGACAATGCGGGCATTTTAACGTGACCTCTAAAGTTCACGGGCAATTATTCTCACGCATTTTCCCCATCAAACTGACGCCAATATCCTGATTTAGTGAGCCTTGTGTTCGTCAATTAACCGATAATGCCAATGCCAGTAACGTCAAACTTAATTAACACAATATCGATGACGTATTAAGTAGGTAGCTTATTTTTTTTTCTTTCTGCCATCTCCTGCACACGACAGAAGATAAAGTAGTACAGAAGGGCACAAAGTCAAGATAAATAGTAACTGAAGTGTGTCGTGACTGTGTTGACAAAATGAAATACACTCATCCGTGGTTTCTGTCAGTTGTAATCTAGACATGTAATAACATTCTAACTCATCGCTCTGTGTACATGAAGGATATATCTGAAAAACTATTATTAGGCGCCATTATTAACTCAATAGAACACAAAAAAATATTTTCATAATTTTTGTCTGTTTGCCCGTGCGTTTGTTCGCGCTAATCTCTGTAATAGCTCAATCGATTTCGTTGTGGTTTTTACTAATGCACTGGGCATCACTTAATATTTAAAATTCGTTTCATTGAAATCCAATCCAATTGAATAAATAAAAAAGTTTTAAAGGAATATATTTCTAATGCATTCTATTTATAAAGACCCAGTCCTAAAACAATGCAGGTGCTGTTTTTAACCGTAATGCGTAGTTTTTCTGAAGCGAAACGAGGACAATTATGTTTAACTACATGATGATACCTACCTACTTCCAAATCATACATAATTTCTCCCAGAATAATGTAGCTTTCAAGAGGTATAACAATTTTTAAAATAGGTATCGTGGTACCCAATAACCAATACCCTCAGCACACACACACACACATAATTATATCGTTATAATATTACTATTGTTTACACATGGACGAACATGTTACCAGTTCTTTAATTAAAAACAGAAATTATCGGATAGGACTTTCCCGTCCGTGGAGAGGTCTATAGCAATTTCTATTACTTTGCTCCAGTCCGGAATTCTGGATGGAGGTTAGTAACCAACCTAAGTATCGGAACACGTGTTATCGACGGCTGTCTAACGGTAACAAATCGATTACTTGCGATTGACAGTCGTAATATTCACAGCGTAGCAACGTAACACCGAGAAATATATCGGATAACAACATCGATAAGTTAAAAGTGAGAAATATTTGACTTTCCCTAAGAAATCACAATACGAAAATTCACGTATCAAAAGCAATAAATTTAACGGTTATGGCTGTGGTTCGTCGCCGTGATCTTTTGAGCGTTGTTCAACTGACATAGAATAGTATTGAAGTGGCTCGTCATTATTTGCTTCTATAATCGTTTGAAGAGGTGCTACACCATAGAAGAAGTAATGCTAAACTTTGTGAGAAAATATCTGTGAGAAATAGTGTGTTGCTGTTAAAGATATGTGAAGTCTCCTTACTTACCCTGTGTGGATTTTCCTTAAGCCTGAGATATATCCTGAGATATATTCCGAGCCCAGTTAGGGAACTGCTATCAGTTGCCGCAATGACAATGATAATTTCCGGAAAACAACTGGTCAAACAAAAAGTGTTCCACACTTTCAATAGGTTAGGTTCTTAGGTTGGCGTGTCAAAACCTACATACTCGTACATTACAATGCTAATGTTATATCATGAATTTTTTCGCGTCATCATCTAACTCGACAAGGGAGCATGTTGGGCAACGTGCCAACGTGTAATCTGACGTTAATAACTCACCGTCGAGCTCTGGCTAAGATTTGAGATAACAAATTACTGCCTCCAATTTCGCGCTCAAATTTGAAGGTTAGCCACTAATTCACTAGCTAATTTTACTGCAGGAAGGCTTGATAACATCTCTGTAATATTTCAGTTCTCAACGGTTTGTGTTTATCGGTAGCGATTGATCGAATTAAGCAATATCGGGCGTTGTCGGAATTGAAACGTGTGAAACTTCATGAGCATTTTCAATTTCAAAGTAAATTTTAAGCCGCCGGTTTAGATTTTATCACAAAAAATGAACATTTACGGCTGACATGCACAAACTACGGACTGCTGCAGATTTAAGAACGGTCTGCCAGCTAGCTAACAGAACGAAATTATAATAATTTTGAATGCTCCACCATGTGTTTTATTCAGTTGTTGTATGTGCTGCAGCCTGCGTTTAGCTCATAATCTGTCCGAGTTACCTCTTATGCCAATAAGTCTATGCATCTCAAGTTTAAGGCCTGTCGGAAGATTTCGTTCGGGATAAGAGGTTATAAGTGTATTACTTCCAGTAAACCTGTCTTCAATATATACTAGAGAATTATGCAATACGCATATGCAATAGTTCCGCAAAGGCTTTATTTCACTTCCACAGGCGCAATTGCACTCGTAGATCGCAGGTCGATTTCGCTTCGTAGAACTCTTCGCTTTCGTATTCGGGGACCGAATGCTCCATGGGTGACCCTGCCTGCTATTTATATCGATTTGCAGGCCTTCCAGACTTTTCTACGCCTTTCATGCAAAGTCAATAAAAACAATAGCGGATCAGGTATATAGAGCCCTTCATGCTATATTCGCCCTTTTGCCTAAGACATAAGTGTCCCAGGTCGATGTTATTACTACCTAGTGTTTTTTAATTGCCTCTATTGTTTCCGACCGACCCTTCAGAAACTTCGTAAAGCTACCGCCCTCCTCTTTTCGGCCAACCTTTTGAGAAGCTTCGTAACAATATGTTTATGAATTTGAGCTCTTATATTTATTAGCATAAGTCCTTGTAAATTTATAGTTCTTACAATTATAATTCTAATCATAACTCTGGATCATACGTTCCGTAAACTATTACCCACTAAAGTAAATAACTATGGAAGGCAAATAAATTCTTTGGGAGATATAAAATCAACTAAATTACGGTTCGAATAAATTTGAATGTACAACGAAAAATATTTACATTTCAGTATAGTTGTTCGTGATATAATATTTACACAAATAAGTAAATATTTTGTTGTTTTCCATTAAATGCTCCGCCATTTTCAAAACCTTGGTGCCGCCGAAATATCTGAACTTGACTCGAACCTCCATACAAGTAATCGAACTTCGCACATCTTTGTGATCATTATGGAGAACACGAGAATATCACGATGTATTCCTTCGTCAAACAAGACACCTGTCTTATAGTTGATATATACTAATGTTTTAAAGGGAGTGCGAATTCCGTGTGTATATATGTATGATTAAAAAGTTGTTCTATCATTGGAAAAGTAGATAAATCCGCGTGGACAGAGGCTATTATATCATGTATACACATAGTTAAGTATAATTGTTCAACCCGAACGAGGTCGGAGCGTGCCGCTAGCATCAAATACGCTTATAAATTAATTTTATTCTCGCTGGTAGGCATGTATTGACATATAATCATGACTTATCTGTACTATAAGTATACAAATTTACTATGTATTAATACTATATAAAACATTTACGCTGAAATACGTAGTATTGGTATTCTTAGTGAGAGTTCTGTGTACAACGACGAAATCATTACAGTTGATCGTTTGCGGTGATTGAACGGGGAATTTTGAAAGAAATGAGAATCCTTTGATAATTCCCAATACTCTATTTATTTATGTACTCTTCATTTTATATATCTAAATAGTCTATCTGGAAATATTCTGTTAATATTATTCAACGGTATTATACATAATAAATTATACATCGGCTTAAACAATTACCTTAGTAGATATTACGTACGTTTAATTCATTCTGCATTTTAAGTAGTATAAAACAAAGTGAATATTATCATGACTCTAACTAATTTATACTTGTATATATAAATAAATGGTTTATACACTATCTCCGTCTGTGATATAATGTAAAAGAATTTTTCAATTAACTGCCGTAGTTCCGGAGATTACCCTCCGCATAATCACAAACAATATATTTCCGTATCGTAGGCTTCACTCTGGAATATTATAACACAGATTTGTTTACGAAATAACACAACCTGACGAGTGTTGATCACGTCATACCGCTGGAAACTAGGAGGGGAAGCTATCGGAGGAAATAACTTTAAATATGAATATTTCAGTTAATAACTTTTAAACAAGCTACGAAATTCCATCTCACGGCCAGAACTAGAACAAGTGGAATAAACGTGAATACGAAGTTAGAGGGATACAAAATTATGAGTTTAAATACAGTGCGGCAGCAAAACTTTTCAAAATATGGTTTTGTGGTGTGGAATTACATTATGTTCAGAACACTTCGTTACCGTTCGTGGTGGACCGCGAAAAAGGCATTGGACATTTACCACTATCACTGTTTTAAAGTAAATAAACAGGAAAAAAATTTAAATGTATGCCGGTGTCGACTAGCTGAATGATCTGAAGCTAATGCCATCACAAAGCTACAGTGCAAATAAACTTAAGTTCGTAATAGATGGAGTTAAAGATGAAAGTGAATCTGGTGGAAACTCTTAGATCTAGATTTAGATTAGATTTAAATAACTAAAATAACACAACAATCAAAACCGCGATCAACAGCTTAACATACCCTCCAAAGCATGGTAAGGCTTTGAATGATCATGAATATGCCTACGCTAAATATTAAAAAGCCCCTTTTCAAAAACATCCGCATAGCCTGAATATTATTAAACCACAAATGATTAATTTGATTGATTGAAATAACGCTCAATCAACATTTGCTCCATAACAAAAAAAAGCAAAACATTTTTACTGAGTAATGACAAATTTGTTTGTACGAACATTTTGTTTGGTCATGACAATGTTGAAATAGGATTGCATTAAACGGAGTTGGAGCCTGTTGATTTTGTTTGCAAATTTGATTTTCAGGATCGATATACTTTTAAACTAGCTCATTTGTCTCGGCTTTGAAAGGATTACGTACAAGTGGACATAGTGTTTTCGTTTTGAGTTGCTATTAACTCTTCGTCGACTTAATTTTATATTTTCTTTACCAAGTTGACGGTTCAAGAACACTTTTTAGTTTTGTCTTTTTTATTTTTTCTAGGTTTATTTTTATTTATAAAATATCGTTAATTAGTATAACTATGTTAATCTAGCTTTTATCAAGACTTTCCCTTCTTTCGCTCGTCTACTGCATGGTTATCGCGACACTTCCTATCTCGTATGTGTAAACTGTTAAATGAACTTCACGCACCAACGTTTCCACAGTGCTGTGACATGGGGTCATTCAAGAACGGAGTCTATTGCTTCCATCTATTACATTATAATATGTTTAATCAGAACGTTTAAATTAAAATCTCCAAGATTTAAGGTTCAAAGGTTTGAAAATGTTTTGGAATAATAACACAAAGCACAGATACGGTGCAGCTTGAGTATTCACTAATCTTGCTCCCTGAATGGCAATAAACTTAAATTCGACTCACTTGTGTCAAAGGAAATTCTAGATAAAAAAAAGACACTTTAATTTTGCATGTTACTTTTTGCACTTCATTTGTATATTTTACCTCCCTATTTTAATCTTGATACAAATAAAGCTTTTAAAATATTATTCTAATTAGAAAAAAATATGACATGCGTAAATAATGATTATTAATATTTAATTTAATGACTTAACCCGCTGTATAGAGATAAATCAGTTTCTTCACTTTATACAGCCAAAAAAATACATAAGACACAAGGGGAACTTATCTAAGCAATAACTTTTATGGGACGACTCTCCACTAAAGTCCAAAATTAATTTATTTCGACTAATAGAACTGCGTTATATCTCGATGGCAAAATGGAGCGGAATCAATATTTTGTGAGACTACAATTTGAAGTAAAAAGTAATTTAATTATTATAACCATTTTAACTGTTACGGGTACTCAAGATTTTTGTATTTTTTATCGATATTTCGACCCAATTACATGCACGGCGAGACTGCAGCTAGACCAAGAGGCGTAAAGTTGACAGGATCATCTGTCATTAATGTCTATCAAGTGTCAACTGTCAAAAGTCTTTCCCCGCCACTACAATATCATTGTAACTATTATCCATGTAATTGGATCAAAATATTATTGAAAAACACAAAAATCGTGAATACCCTTTACCATTAAAATGTATTATTTTTTCTTCTCTACGAGTATGTCTTACTTGAGGTTGGTTACTGATGTTCAGATTTCAGGGCCATTAAACACAAGTTGAATTACATGTCGGTTTGATACCTTCTTGCTTTCAACCCAATACTAGCCATCTTCAAGGTACGAATACCATGCCTAAGGCCACGACTGCTTTACAAGCCGTCGGGCTATAAGGACTTCGAGTGGCGTTAAATTTCAAGTTAATTTCAAGTTCTTTCATATCACTAAATTAAACGAGTTATATGGATGAGAGCTGATAATTAGTGGCTTTCTTCTTTCTACAACTTTCTGGAATTCTACGTATCTATGCTCTAGGTATCAATTCAAATCAACTCAAGTTGTGGAAAGAAACCCACGCTCGTAGTACAATACACGTCAGATGTTATAGATAGTTCAGCTGGGATGTATTGATAACTAAAATATTATTAATTACTCCTTTTATTAAATAAAGATCAAATATTTAATGAAATTAAATTTATTACATGTTGCTCACATTTAAAACAACTGAAATATAAATAAGCCACATCAAATCAGATTACACGTATTAGGACAAAATCCGAATAAGATTTTTCAGGGCAGAATGGAGTCATTAACTTAAGCCTTTCCGTAAGAACACTTGCAGATAAGGGCTCTTTGGCTTAATGACGTTTCAGTTCACTCGATACTGTGTATGTTTCCGTAATGTTATGCTGATAGTGAAGATTGGTTGTGTTCGGGGCAATTAAGAACATGCTTGGCTGATAGAGATCTTAGACGACTACGATTTAGGGATATTAAAGATAGTTGAGGTCAGGACAGATTAATAATGCGTGTCGTCATACCAATAAATAAATTTTAAGTGTCCATACATTCAGATACAAGGGCAATAATTGAGCACAATTTGTTATTATTTATGTGATACCTAAATATTATAATCATTTTTAGAATTGTCTATTTGCAGACAATCACTGCATTTTTCTGTCCGTATTCAATTCCGAACAGCTGGATAGATTTTAATAAATTTTTTAAAGTCTGTAATGCGCTCTTATTTAACCTAGAAGAGAAGCTCTTAGAACATTGTGATTTTGATATCTAAAATAAAAAGAAGTACTCGTTACCATTCCGTAACGAGTGTGTCCGGGCCCTACTCATATGAAGTTTACGCACTAGACAATAGGCTATGTTACGTACATAAAGACGCTAGACGTAATATTTTAGTATCATAGAATAGATTTCACAGACACCTTCAAGAACTAACTGGATCTGATAATGACCAACCAATATTGATGGAATATCAGCCATCTCAATATACGTCTATAAATAAATTACTCTATGCTCAGAAATGAACCAACATCGCACTCTACTCTGGGCTTATCATTATTACCTATCTCTATATACATTATCTTCATCGGCGTCACAAAATTGTCTCATCTTCTAATAAGTTTATCTTTTTAAAATTAGCAAGATTACAAGTACAGTGTTTCATGCTTCGGTTCCACGATCCAATCAACCAATCACTATTTATCTATACGTTTGGTAAGGCACTCAGCGTAAAATACAGAATCGACTGAGATGATTTATGGATGACATCCCGAAACTCTTGCAATGGGATTCTAATTCCTCAGCTACGATGTTACACTGTAGGTAAGTACTGTTAGTTAGATATTGTTTGTTGGAATCAAAATCAGAAGCGAAATTGCTAGAAGTGGTCTTATAAGCTTTCCCATGCGGTATTAATCCCGCCAACATTCGGCACTGAAGCATTATGCTGGAGTACGCTCCAAGTAATTGGAGAAGATATGTTTATCCTGCAGTAGAACACTAATAGTAAGTTAAAAATGTTGAAACGCATTGTACGGTTCCAGATCCCGCCACCATTCAATACTGTAACATGGATGAAGTAAGCTCCAAGGCTTTCCAATTGTTAAGGCATCTTATAATGTATAAACTTCCAATATTTAATTACTCACTAACCCAGTTCGCTTTACATCGACGAAGTGAACTAAGAGTAATTGAGTGAGTAGAGACATTCTTAGTTATTAAGAAGAAAAGTCATTTATGGGTAAGGGTTATGGACATTACTTTCAAATATATATGTACAGCGAAATATACAATGTTCCCCCAAATCATTGGAATTCTGACCACTATTCACGGATAGGCTCATGAGATTCCAGAGATGTACTCTTTCGAAGAGATCTACAGAGAGCGATATAGACGTAAACAATGTTCTCTTTAAATATTGCATCGAGCCCGAGTCCCAGGCTCTTGATCCTAATCAACACAACACAAAAAATGATTGTGTAGTGCTCTTAACGTTACAGTAAAATATGTTGATATTTTTAGTTAATAAGATAAGTATAATTAACTGAAAACCTTGTCATTACAAAGCGATAATGAGCTCTGTTTACTATAAAACTCATGTCATAAATTTTGAACTTAGCAAGAAAATGTGTGAAAATAATGGAGTTGACTTACCAAATAAGCATTTCATCTAGACGACAAATTCTTGTTACTCAAGTCTTGTCACTTGACACTTGTCTTGTCACGGATATGGTTTTCAGTTCGCTAACATTCAGTTTGATAACTGTACACTACAATCTCACATTTCTAGGTCGTAACGTTACGTAACGAGCCGTAGTACAACCTCGTATTTCTACGCCACATCACATAACGACTTGGCACTTAGACATAACTAATACTTACTTGATCTGACGTAACACATTATACAGATATGTCACTCTGAATTTGAGTAACGCCGTCAGTGTTAATATCCAGCAATTAATTATTGTATGTGGTCTTCCTACTTCATCCAGTGTTTGATAAAACTAGGATGTGGCAAGAAGATCAGTAGACTCGTTCTTAAGTCCTGTTACAACAGTTCAAACACTCACATGTACACTCTAGGATTTCCTATGATTCATATATGAACATCCACGGCCGGTGAACAATCATTTAACTGTGTACCCCTGAGGCAATTAAAGCATCGCGTGGTGAGCAGGGTCACGCTCACCTTGGCAACCATGTTTTTAAAAGTACCTTTTGTCTTAAGATGTATAACATCCTAAGAATGAAGACATCTAACGTACACTTCTAAACTTATTTATGAATAGAATGCATCTTCTAAACAACATCTGAAAGGCACATTTCACTGTAAATTCTACGCAGCCTCAATTTAAATGTAAAAGCAGTGTAAAGCAGTAGTCGCTTACAAAACTATTTATGGCATTAGATAAGACCCGACGTCTCTTGTTTATACTGCGTCGGAAGTCTTTAGGGCGGGCTGCCGCGGGGGAATGGTTGTCGGATCACGTCGTTATATGACGCTTCTACGTACGATAAACACTGACTTGCCGTTTGATGAACATACCAAATTCACGTTAGATCTAAAAATTTTAGCAAAATCGACATGTAGTCCACTTTATGATTTTTTGTGTAGAGAGGTATTCTGCTAGGATTCTAATGACCTAAGTGGGTATAGAATAAAATCCAGGTAGATACTCTCAACAATTATAACATATGAGAAAAATAATAAGACAAGCTCAGCGCGGCGTTTATAAATGTATGGGCTCTTTGTTTTCACAATGGATCATAATACTTTCCTGGTGAATACAGCGGAAAAAGTTGGCAAGCGGCCTTAACAAAGCGTATATAGAGTTGTTATAAGTGAAACCAATTGAGCAATAAACATTTTCAAAAACAATTAACAAGCTGATGTCTTTGTAAATCAGTTCTGTATCATTTGGGCTTACGGGCATTGTGTCTCGCGTGTCGTTGACAGTTGAAGGAAGTCGCCTGATAGCATACTTCTGTCCCAACGATGAACTAGTTAAGTTAAAATAACATTATTTACATTGTGCTTCACACTATCCTTTTAATTGAAAACCGTTAAGTTTTAAATTTACTTAGAGTGCTACGAAAATATTAATATTGCTTGTGTTTTCGCACGCCTCATGATTTAACATGATGGTATTTTTGGGAATTTTTTGGTATATCGTTTATTACTTCAGTTAGTAGCATTGAGATAAAAGTATAAGTCAGTATATAAATAAGTTTTAAAAAATACTTTTTCAAGGAGACATTTCTTCGTTATTGTATTCGACACTGCCCAAAATGAATAAATTAAACGTACTCATCAATTATTTATGTCTATATTAATAATTTAACTTTGATGGAGCCGAACCTGTGAATTATATAATGTTTGAAAATTTAATGATATAGAAACTAAAATATGTTTATAAAATTTTCCACTATGTATTAGGAAAATGAAAATTAGTTCTGTATATATACCAGAAACATCATCACGGGTAAATCATAGAATAGATTAAGGAGAAACTTAGCAAATTCATAACTTATGTTATAAACAAATATCTTGGATACATATTTTGTAATCCGGCAAATGGATCTATCCTCGTGGGAAAAGAGATAAAAGTTAATATAGAAGTATTTATACATAAGAGATTACTTATTAATATTTGATGTATTTTAGCAGTTACTGCTAAAATCTCAATAAACCTATAAATAAAAACATAAAATGATTTTAACATGAAGCGCCTGACAAAAATATATAAAAATATTTGGATACGACCTAGTACGATTTGTAAACGTAACAACTACTATTCTCGAAACGAAGCATGGCCGAGTTATCTACAGTAAAATAAGAACCAAAATTCATGTATATTCAGTAGGTCCAGTAATCATTTATCAAATGTTAAATGTAAGAATAATAAAACATTGTAATACGATTAATACGTAACTCTTTTTACATAACAAACAACAATCTTTAACTTAATGTAGTTCAAATCGAATACAATTGTAAAGCAGTCCAAATAGCTTATGCTAAATAAGTTCGCCGCCGTCGCTCCATAATATTCACTGTCGGACTTATTTAAACAAAATATTTTACACGCCGACAGCATTATAGCCAAAAATAGAGCTCGCCTGCAAAATAGAACACGCGTACCTCAGTCTACTGTTATATTTAAATATATAATAAATTCACAAACTAAGCTCCGGGATGTGCTTAAAAACACTCGTGCTAGTCTTAACATACGTTGGGCGCTTAGCTGAGAAAACTTGAGCAACTGTAAGTATGCAAAATGGATTTACGTGCCTGAAAATATGACCCAAGAGTGCAGTATTCGAGATAATTGCTGTTAAACTCGTCCCCTAATGAGGAGAAACATAAGCGGCGTAATTCCGCTAGTTAGTTCTTGATTAGGCTAAATTCTGTCGTCTAGCACGATTCCCTGCCAGTTGTGAGTGGGCTAAATTATTGTTGATAATAAAACTTGAATAGCTGTTCACTTACTCAACTGTAAACAAGATATCTGCAATAAATTTCAGGTTAGCCCCCAAATAAATTGTCGTGTTCCGGCTGAGGACTTGAAAGCCAGTACTTTCTTTTTACTTTCTTCTTATTTATTTTTTGACTGACAACGCATCAGTGATGTCTTTAGTGTTATCAATGTCCACGAATGGCGATGACCACTTACCATCAGGTGACTCGTCTACTCGTTTATCAGCTATTTAAATAAATAAAAAAGAACTTGCATCACATTGGTTGGCCAGTATCCTCTGCACTAACCCGCACTGAGGTAACATCGTGAAGTACGTTCTAAGCCTTAATTACAAAGAGAAACCCATAAATAACAATGAGTCATAAGGCTACTGAGAGGTGTATGTTCATAACATACTCTTATAAACGTCAGCAATTAAGCACTTGGGAACGATGTTCTGTATAGAGAGCATGGAATAGTAAAAATAACGGCTACTTATAATATTGAAGTTTTCAAGAGGAGAGTTTTATAAGTTTATGCCTTCAACATCTTTCTATTAGTTTATCTATCGTGGCGCATTTTCGTTTCATTGAATTTCAAATCGCAATGAGTCTAAAGAAGTTTCACTTCAAAAAACATTATAATTCACTTAAATATCTGCTCAAATTAACACGAACCCGAAACTTCCTGCTCAGTAAGCAATGTTATCACTACGTTTAAGGATCCTTAATAGATGAAAAATGATTCATTAATTCCGTAATAACAGCTAGGTGATTAAAATCTCTGGTAGTCGTGGTTTTAATATAACTTTATCTAATTACATCGAATTTGTCGCCCTAAAATATGAGCCGAGAGTGCAGCGTTCTCAGTAATTGGTGTTAAAATGGCCTCCTAAATGAGAAGACTAGTAAGCGCTGTAATTTCGCAAGTAGCACCTTGATTAGGCGAAATTTTCTCATCTGGCTCTTGTCGTTTATTCGTACTTTTGTAAAAGTGAAACAATAGATACTTTTTCAGAGCTAGAGAGTGCAATTGTTTGAACTAGTTGCTATTACAGTAAACTTAATGTTTCTTAGTGGGTCAAAACACTATAATCTATTGTCTGTAGTGAAAAAAGGTCTGCCAATAAAAATGTGAGATTTATAGGATCACTCAGAATTACGTCAATCCGTTCGTCAATATCCATTCCCATGTAATATCCATTTAGTGTTCGGGTATCTCAATGACGAATACGGTAAATAAAGTATTTCTTATTTTGTTAAGTGGCTTGAATATACATTTTTTACAATTTAAAAATGCATAACTATGTATGTTTAACTTTAAAAAGCAAACATCGACCATTATGGACCTTATCTTAAAAACAAAAATAAACGGTACAAAATATATTTCCATAAACATAGAAAAATTCTATATATCAATTTTTTTACGAAAAAGTAAAATCTCGAATTCATTTTATACTACTTTTCTACAGAACCTTATCTCACGCCAGCCGATTCAGATTTTCATAATGAATAACCAACAAATATAACTAAGTAGCTATTCAAATACCATAAACAAACAAAAATAAGGTTTTCACAGCCGAGAGGCAACCAACAGTGGTTTTCACTTTTATAATTCTCAAATAAAACCTGAGTTTAACATGCACATGACTGTGTTAGTAATTATGGATATTGTTTTATGCAAGTAGTCGGCAAATGTGCAGACGTGCTTCCTATTAGAAAATGATCGCTGCCGTCTATTCCTCTAAAGGTATCTCCGACACGTTGTTGACCATGATGGATGCGGGGAATCCGTTATTATGAGCTTGTATCATTGCAATGCATACCTAATCATCGCGCTGTTGAATTCATATTTTGTTTCATAATCGGATGGATTAAAGCCATTGTCAGCACGCTGTCCAAGTGCTAGACATCACATATCTTTGAGATGTTTATCTTGATAACACGGGTACTAGTTCATTTTACAGCTTCAACGCAATAAAGTCTACTGTAGGCCATGAGTCTCTTCACAGTTAAAGAGTCCTAGACCATAATCAAATATTCTGCTCCAGTGCGGATAATTGGAAAGGTCGTTGGCTCTACTGTTGGAAGTTCCGAATACGGCCCGAAGATCACCGATTTGACATAACGACTCCTATCTAACGATAACAATGAAGCCCGATGTCTTACCGTGTCTTTCGAAATGCGAAAGTTAATTTCATATTTTAGTACTCTGATTTTAACCCTTTATATCTCTTAAAAAATAACATTTAGTTGCGTGACACTTAACGTGAGAGTTAGTTACGACCCTATAAATCTCGAAACACAGATTTAGAAAATTTTCCGTTAAATTATTCACACAATATACCCACTCGATTCACCCGAAAGTCTGTGTTATAACCCTTCACCAAATAATTCCGCCTCATTTAATTTCCTTAACACCAAGAATAATATTTCGCAACGAATTACGTCAAAGGGAACACACATTTATTAAACTGAGAACGATAGTTTTCCTTCCAGATAATGACGTTTGATACAACTGTTGTTGACTTTACAAATATTAACTGCAACTCAATTATAACAGTTGTCTTTCACTGTAATACAATGAGTATCAAACAAGTGTTGAAATATGTTTACTGCGCTAGAGAAAGATTAAATTGAAAATTATCTGATTGTATTCTGTCTCGTTCAAGCTTACTAGTTAATTTCTTACAAACACTGCGTGGTTTTGTCGCTTAAAAGAAATCTCCAAAAGATATCCTCTTTCTTTTGGCTTGGATATCTAAATGTATATCTTCTATAACCATCCACTTTAATTTAAGGCGGCTTCCATATTTTAATATTCATACAATATGCAGATATTAAGATCCAGTTACATGGATCGTTGACAAACTGCGGTGATGTGGAGAAAAGCTTAACACATCGTTTAATAATTTTTATAAAGAACCTTTTAGTTATTATTTTATATGACATCCAATACTGTGACGACCGTTGCACCAGGTTTAAGGTAGACTAGTGTATTAATATCAAGAGCCTTTTTTTTATTCAAGTATGTTAGACTTTCTTAATACCCATTAAAATCCAGTATTCTGACCTCATACTACCGATGATAAGCCAAGTAATGACACCCGCCTTTGTAGACAACTATTTACACGGGAGGAAAACCTTCGCATAAGACCTTCTTCTGCCACGCTGTCTTCGTGTGTGGAGTGAGTCTGAACCGATATCAGCATCGCGATACCGCTGCGCATCCTCAATAGCGAGATTATTAATATTAAGAGGCACCTGTTTTTAAATCTTTGTTTTAAGTTGCTTCACCGCACTGCTGTTTAGCTGTGACCACAATACCTGAAACTGGGTTGAAATATCGGTAAATATAATAAAAAAAAAACTTAAAAAAAATAGAATTAAAAATTAAAAAACCCCTTTTAAATGTTTAACAATACTTTGATGTGATTTTTGCAGTGCTCATCACAAGAAAACGTAATAAAACACACAACCAACAATATTTTTTTGTAAATAACTTACGAAAATAATAAAAACATTTATTTTTCATTAGGTTTAAATAAGGAAATATACCAATTCAATAAAACACAAACAAAAAAGAGTCCTTCTATGTAATAATTCACTTATCTATTTGACCTCAAAAAAGTGAAATTTACAGTAGCGATAGAGCCACAGTCAAAGGAAATATGTGAGTAAAAAAAAAGTATATTGAAGGGTCTTCTAATGGGGCATTTATGAAGAGGGGCATCACACCGATACGACCATTTAAAAGCTTCATGACTTTTCAAATATACCTGGTGGTCGGAGCCCAAAAGGATCTGACTATCTAAGATTTCTTGTTAATGACAAAAAGAATGCACTATTATAACAGACTAAATAGTAAGTTTAAATGAGAAAGAACGCAAGAACACAATTAGAAAATTTTAATTAACTAAAGCAACATATTTACGCTCTGTTGAGAACAATCTCATTACAAGTTAATATTGTACAGTTGACCTATCTAACAAGCCCGTACACTATACAGGACTTAGACACTTGAGTTATTGTTCATGCTCGGTGACGGCAACAGAGACACTCAAATTAATTAAGTATGTATGTAGTTTACAACTTATAGTGCTGTTGTAAACAACTAGAAACAGTAAGCAGGGGCAACGTATAGAAGAACATAGCTTAATTTAAGGATATTTACTATAGACAAATACCTCAATATCCAGAACGCCCGGAAATCAGAGCGCTGCAACCAGTTCCGCAGTTAGAAACTTACTCTTTAGTTAATATAATATATTATATTGATTTCATATACATACCGAGTTGTTTTCGCAATTTCCTCACAAAATTGAAAACGCTTGCTAAAACAATAATAGAAGCAATTATATGCGCATAAATATATTAATAAAATACTTAAGTAATTATGTGAATTTAAATTAGTTTTCATCGCGTACACAATGTTTTGCTGGCCTTGCACCACAGTAATGGCTTTATTTCGTAATGTGGTTTTTTTAATATATTTTTATTACTAGCACACACTGCACAAAGCACTGTAGCACAAACTGTTTCAAAGCTAAGTATAAAGCTGCGTTGCTTAGGAAACAACTTGCTGCAGAAAACTTAGGACACGCATACTGGAAATACCTGAAATTAAAAGATTTTTTTTCATAATTCATAAACCCTTCTCATACATATCTCATTTATAAATATCTCATACTCATAATCCAGGAACATATACTCACACACGAACACACGCACGCACATACACACCCACACGCAAAAGGAGTTTTTTAACCTTTTTTGTTTATTTGTTTCAATACAAATGTTATCGTCACCTGGTGGCTGGGGGACAGACCATTGCATCTCCCATAATACATCCTAGGGAGAACGGACTGGCTGAAAACCAGCTCTTCCCGGGACCTTAGTCCCGGGTAAGCAAACAGCTGAGCCAGCTCCCATTGCCTCAGATAATTATGTATATGTCAGTTTTTTGTTTACTTTTTTATTTTGAATTTCTTTTTGTAAATTTTGTAATTATCTTTGGTAATAAACTGATTTTTTTTTTATACTTTCTCCTTTTTTTCTCACCTTTTTTTTGCTGGTTAAGCCTGTAATTACGGGCTATGTCAAGTAATTACAGGGTGTGAGTGATGTATTAGTTATTGCTAGATTCGTCAAACTGCAGGAACTTTCTCACCAAACGACAGGTATTCAGGATAGCGGCTTTTTGTAAGGTGTGTATTATATTTTCTTTTAAATCTATTGTTCTTTGGTAATGATTTAGTGTTTTTGGCACAAATCCGCTGGTTGAGATTACTATTGGGACGATGTAAACATTATTTTGTTTCCAGATTCGGGTCACTTCTTCTTTAAGGTCTACGTATTTGTTTATCTTTTCAGCTATTGTTTTTTGAATGTTATGGGTGTTAGGAACTGCGATATCTATGAAGTATGTAATTTTATTTATTTTACTTTGTAGGGTTATGTCCGGTCTGTTGAAATGTATGGTCTTGTCTGTGAGTATAGCGCGGTCGTAATAAAATTTATGTGATGTGTTTTCCAAAACAGTCTGAGATGAGTATTTGTAGTATGGGGTGTTGGTGTCTTGTATAATTTTATGTTTGTGTGCTAGTGTTTGGTGTATGATGTATGCTAGTTGGTTATGTCTGTGAGTGTAGTCTGTGTGAGTAGAGTTTTGCATGCTCCTGTTATGTGTTATATAGTTTCCGGATGTGTTTGGCATCTGCGACATTTGTCATTTGTAACTGTGGGGTCTTTTAATATATATTTTCTGTAGTTTTTAGTGTTTATTACTTGGTCCTGTATAGCTATAATGAATCCTTCAGTTTCAGGGAATAATAAAATAGAGCAATTAATTAAATTAAATCAATTAATTAATAATAATGATAAATATTTTCATTAATCTACTAGCAAACTGCCCTCGCTTCGCTTCTGGAAACCTGCGCCTTACGCTTTGAAATAGCATTTGCATTGTTTTAGGACTGGGATTTTCTCTTTCTGTGAATTTGAAATATATTGATTTATGACTTTTTTATTAATAGATGAATTGAAATGAAACAAAGTTTAAATATTAAGTATATGTGTGAGAATCATAAAGAAATCGGTTAGGCCGTTTCTGAGCTTAGCGCGCACAGACGCATTTTTTTTTTAATTGTTTTGGGTTCTATTGCATTAATGAAGGCCCCTAATAATACTTTTTCTCATAATACCCTTCATGTACAGAAAGTGACGTGTTAAAATTTTATTATACTCGATTTGGCTCAGCAAGTGTTAACTATTTGCAAATACTCGTACGTACAAACTTCAAAAGATTTTAAAAACTGGATCCAAAGCCCAGTGACCTCTAACGGTAAGGAACGGTAACCATAACCTCGACCGTCGTTTAGAAGGATTCATCACGAATGGCTTTATCAAGGAAGGTGAAGTCGACCCAAAGTTTCAAAGTCTGCGAATTTGCATCTCGCTCACTTGATGGACCTTACATATCTTACCTTAACCACATTTTAATCCTTTCCTTGTGAGAGGTAGCCCAAGCCCAACAGTGGGATATTTTTAAGCTGTGATAATGATAACTAGCGGCGAGCGAACTAATAAACACAAGGTTTATGTAAGTAAAATAAATTGAAAAGTGGAAGGAACATTTATCTTAGTACTGTAACTCATGACCGACAAGTGTACATACTGACTAAGAGGTACTAAATCAATGAATAGATCCTTGCTTATCCTTGCTTTAATGCACATACACACAACACGTATACCTCGCACTAGGACTCACCATTGCAACAGGCACGAATATACACAATTAAAACATCGCAGTTAACTAAGTAAAACTCAAGAAGTATTAGACTAATTAGAATTTATTTATGACATCTGTCAACAACAACCCTCTGGGATGTAGCCTTTTGTCTCCTCTAAAGTTCTTCGCAAGGAAAGTTAAAAGGAGGTTTACCTCATACTTTACTTATAAAAAGATTCAGTTGTAAAACTTGTCGGTGCGGACAATGTTTCATCTCGAGTTTACAGTAGCAGACATTTGACCGTAAAAGTTCAAAGTACCGATGTAACAAGCATCAGATTTCTACGAGTGTTCAATTTAAAATAGTAAAAATATTTTAAAATGCCACATCAAATGGTGCGGACACGATTTACTAATTCGTTGTGAAAATCTATAAATCCGACAACGACATAGTAGCAATAAGACATCCAATTTTCTCTTGCCAGTCCACTCTAGATCTTTGTCGTGATGAATAGAACGAATAGGCCACAAATCTCTTTGTTCGCCATTCTAAGTTCTTTACGGTCGGCGATGCATATGTTGTTTACCCGAATATAGTCACTCGCCAATGTAAACTGTGTTACATTATAATGCAAATAACTAAAGAAATTTTAGCGTAGCTACGTTATCATTTTATTTTTCACAAAATCATCACCATTTTTATCTTAATTTCAGATATAAAATCAATGATAAAACGTTTCTATTTAATGTCACATAATTTTACTTACCTAAAATAATATAGAACTTAACACAACAGTTAATGAATAATTCTCTGAACACCTCACTCAAAAAAGAAACTAATAATGATGAAATAATTTTATTTCTTTAATTAAACAGTAAAAATAAAGGATCGGGTCCAGATTAAATGTTGTCCAAAATTTTATTTTCTAGATATTTATCGACGTTCTCTCATCCATGGTATCAACAAAAGAAACGACCATGTAATACTTGATATCCTAGTAGCTATTAGATATAATTAAAATATACCTAAATGTGAACAGGTTTAAAGTTAGCCGAAACGAATATGACATCCTAATAGCAAACGACTACATGCGTTATTGTTTAATTGGCCTCGCTAATCTTTTTTATAAGCTTATAAAATAAACCAACCTGAAAGAACATAAAAATTCATAAATCTTACATTACTCTTTACACTCCATAAACATTTTATAATAACGTAAACCGAGCCGCACGATGACAGCGGTTTCATACACCTCACAGTACGATTGTACGGGGTGAAATTCAGAGCCAAATACTGGGACACCTCTATAAAGTTAAAAGCTTTTCAAAAAAAAACTTGCACGGACGAAACGAAAATGCACGCAATCCTAAAAGCGTTGCGGAACAGTTGTCGCATCCCACGGAGGCTTAGGTGCGAGTGACAGCGATTTTAATATATTATAGTGTAGCAGTTTTAAGCATGTATTTGAATTACATAAAATGGAACTTTTATAAAATTGGATCCTAAGTCGGTTATATTTTCTAATATAATAAATTAACGCAAAACACACCGTACCTATTTTAATATCTATTAAAATTCTACTTTAAAAATTCATAATTCGGTGTATTGCAATTCAATGTAACATATAAATATATATTCAGTACAAATCCGTTACTTTACCAAGCAACATCCCAAATATATTCATAGAATAACTGTCGTTGACGCCAACGTGTATGAATGTAAAATTTATTCCTTACATTCATTTTGTAGTTCGTTTACTAGCAAAGAACTGAACAAAGTATGTCCATACATTGTAACTCCATTCAATTAGACTCGTATAATAATTACGGACAAGGTCTATCTTAAAACTATTCTACATTGCATGGTCATTATGAGAAAAGATGTCTTTGTTCCAAAATGCTTAATTTACTTAGATAATATACATTTGTATAATACAAGTGGAAACCTATGGTGCCATGCTACACCAAGCAAGCAGATAAATTACGATATCTACTCTATGCCGTAGCAGCTCCTGATATAATATTGCACCATATTCTTTAGATTCCTTACAAAATTTTCAGTACATCGTCATCATTATGAATACTGGACTCAACTCTCATCGCATATTTTTTTAAATTCAAAGAAACTTGTTTCACGAACTGAACAATACAACAAACAACACATTTAAAATAACAGATCATTCAACATCATTCAAATGTCTTCGGGGTGATATTCCACTTTTTCTGTTTCCTTTTTATAATTATCATTCAATGACTTGTTTGATTAATATTGCCTCTTGTTCTTCCTTATTTATGATTTCTTTAAATGTTTGAAGATACAAAAATTTAAAGTTTTTTTTACTATAGTTTTTTAGGAGTCACTTTATAGAAATATTTAATTTTAAATCTGGGATCCTATGTTGCTTCAACGTCGTAAAAAATATAAAATACTAATTAAAACTTACCGACAATTTGGCCTTTCAAGTAACTTACAGTACACCTAAAAAGTCAGACTTGAGAAATTCGAAACCGCAGTGTAACAAAAAATATTTGCATCATATCCTCAATACTCAGTTACTACTATTCCGTATTATCAGGATAGGTTGCATCGCCAGGTTGAGACTCAAATTGTGAAATGGTGGTCACTTTGAAGATCACTGGAAATTAATTCAATTTTTTCGTGAAAGCAGTAAAATTTAATGGGATAAAACACCTCTAAAAATGTATACTCCGTTCGCGGCACAGGCGTCATTTGAAAAAATGTTCCGCGCCGGTAATGTGCCAGGAGAATGCACTTTACAACACCATGAATACATGTCTATTACTTTTTTATGCTACTCTGCTATTTTTTACCTTTCTTTGTAATGACGAACTCGCCTAGAACATTCTTAGTTTGTTTTTATTTATTACAAAGAATAATATTAGTAGACTGTGGACACTGTTATGAATAATGTAGAAGTAATGTATGACACTGTACTACTAAAATTACTTGTGGCAAAGTTATATGACACTCATTCTCTCACAGATCATCAAAAGAGAACAAATACTTTCCCTAAACGAGAAATAAAATTTTGCATAAGAGCAAAAAAAATAGCAGAAAAATAAGATAGAGCCTGGAAATTATACAAGTAAGCAAGCCCGCCTTCACAAAGCGAAATCGATCGTATAAAGATGTTACATACTACTAGACCTCGTCAAAGTACTTTCATCCTTATCTTTCCAAACAGTATCCATAACTTCCAGAAACGGAACCTTTAAAAATTTTTTTTTTTATATTAATAGCCGACAAACGAGCAGACGAGCCACCTGATAGTAAATGGTCACGGTCACCCATAGACATCAGCAAGACCAAAGTTATCAACGATGCGTTGTTGCCCAGGAAATGAGAAGAAGGTATGAAAGAAAATACTGGCTTTCAAGCCCCCAGCCGGAACACGACGATGACGATGTGATTGACATAGGTACATTTTTGACATTGATGCCAAATAAAGTTTTTATTAGAAGGGTATAAGGTTGACATTCGACTAAATATATATTTTATACTAAAACTTTTATACTAAATGCAGAGTCTGAATGCACGGTGAAACTAATCACTCTAATTGAATTTTCTACAGCGCTTCCGTCCGTGCTTTGAATTCAGCTAATTTCGTTATATATTTTAGTTGCCAACTAATGCTTTTATATCTATGTGACTATAAACTACTTTCGACATACAACAGGAACACGCTTGCGAATAATTTCAAAGAGCTAAACTCCGTGCAAAGCAATTTTATTACTTCCTTTCTTTTAACATTTCATCCAATTTTCTGTGATGATATTATGGTAATACAAGTCATTGCTCGCGGATTCACACAAGAACGATGTGGTGTGGTAAAACCCTCTTAGTTTGTTAAGTACTGCGGCTCGCTCCGACTTCGTTTGGGTTCAACAATTAATCATTAAACACGTACACTTCATATGTAGCCTGAGTCTATCCGGAATAACGTACCTGTCAAATGGTAAAAGAATTTGTCAGATGGTACCGTGGTTCCGGAGATTATGATATTGATAGATAATTAATACAGACTGTAGAAGTACGTCATAAAATTGACATTGAGAGGTGAAAACACTGGTTACTACTTGATTCAGATATTTTTTATTTTGACAAAAATAAAAAAGTTATGGTTGGGGGATGTAAATAGCTCCACCACAAGGGCGTATTACAGCCTTTTAAAATATAATCAAAACCTTTAAACCTTTAATCGCAATATATAAATTGTATGAATCTGAATCCATTACATACAAACAAAGGACACTGTGAAGAATATATTGCTCATGTACCTACCTCTAACAATCTCCAAAGACGGTACAGCACTGCAACACAGATGGGAATAATAAATGTTTAAAAGATGATGATAGAATAACTTACACTATAAATGAATGATCTTCTACATATGCCTGGTTTAATGATAAGTAGTTTCGATCTCGTGCGTATGTCGGTAGACTTCGATACCGGGCTGGATAGCTTCCACCTTCCTTCCAGGACCGACCGTATAGTATCCGAGAGACTGCGGATTTAATATGACAGAAGACAATTTTCCATCAAAACGTCGTGGGCTCATTTGTCGGCTGTTAAAAAAAACAATAGCAAATCAATAAAATGTAATTTATTGTCATTTTTCAACATTTCAAGCAAAAGAAGGAGCATTATTCTTAAACAATTTAAGTCACGTGAATATTTAGCGTAGAACTTTATTTAATTAAATGCATAATTAAACATTTTGACGAAATAAACAACAATATCACACAGAAAGTAAAAGTAGCAGAGATTGAAATAGCTTCTTGTCTCTAGTTGTGTTCATTCAGAACATTCAGAATGAGAGGGTGACGCAAAGGGCGTGTTAGCCCTGTGTCTGGTGTTAGGATGTTAAAATGGCAGTCTAGCCATGTTTACTCACTTTGGTACTAACTGTCTATGTTATCTTTTATATTGCAATATAGAATTTTGTCGTAGTTTTAGACCAATATTCAATATGTTTGAAATTCCCTTTCCGTAAGAAGTAAGCATCAATGTGAGAATACTTTTTTAGAATAAGCATGTATAAAGACAGTCAAAACACCCACACCCCTAATTACAATTTCCTATATTGTGATTGTCACAGACACACAATTAAGACAGCAGAAGCAACCAAAACCTTAGCTAAACACTCATAATTCATACAAAGGTGAAATCCGGTCGGGAATTGAACCCTGGACTAGGCACTACTCAGCACACACTCACCACTTACTAAGCTACGAAGATGTCTCAACATGTGTTACACACGTTTTTATATCCCACTACCCACCCTTTGGGCAACATGATTTTTACGTTCACAAATAGTAATCAAGCCCTCATTTTGATTAGGTTTTTTATATTTTTTTCCCGATGTCATACACCTAAACGTTTTCACACGAATCAGTCAGTCTATATATTTGTCAGAACCGTATGAAAACCGTACCGTAAATTTGAAATTGTCGCATTCAGATAGAGAGACGGAGTATTTGTTTTATACTATGTCAATCTGGAATAATGCACCTTTCAAACGGTAAAAGGGTTTTTCAAATAGATGCTGTGGTTCCAGAGATTACTTTCCGCATATACACAAAGTCACAAAATTCGCACTCTCTCTGTTTTATATTAATATAAATAATAAAACATCAATTTGGGTACACGTTGATATAACCACACAATCACTGCCATACAGCTCTGATATTATTAATCACTTCTTTAATAACACTTTCAGTACGTAATATTATTTTAATGAACAATATTTAAATTTAGATAAGTAATGAATATAATTGAATTTAATATAATAACTTGATATCAGTGTTGCAGTCCTTGCATGTAAATTTAATTATAGTAATTAATAAAATTAAATTTTTGACAGGACCGGTAAGAGTGGCGCAAGTTAGGGGAGGCCTATGTCCAGCAGTGGACCTCCAAAGACTGATGAATGGATGGATGGATGAATTAATAAAATTAAACCTCATTTGACCTCTAAGATATTCTAAAGCTTTTTATATGCACAGGATGGCTGTCGTGTATTGCAATACTGTGAGTATTTGGAATACTACGTAATCTGAACTTCCCTGAGAAGAAGGAAACAATAAAACAATGAAATGTTCATAAGCAAAAGGACATCTTACTCTATCTGATAAATGAAAAACTAGTGTCAATTTACTTTGCAACTCATCTAAAGATATACACCATCTTCTAAAAAGCGTGCGAGTAATAGTGAAGAGCTCAACGAAATGGCTATACTCGTATATGCACGTAGAAGTCCATGGTGTAATTGAAAAAAAGATAAAGAAACATAGTTAAATTAATCTGAAACATCGCCGCAGTAACAATAGAATGTGACTGAAAATAAACTATTTTGACTGGACACATGTAGGATAGAATACCGTATTGAAAATGTATTCAGGAATATTTACCTTACATATGGAAATGTAAACTTTAAATTTATATTTAGGTTGACCTGTAACACATGGATCAAGTACCTATATTGCATTGCTTTTATTTCATATTCAGTTCATTCGATGATGAAGTAATGTTTTCAACTAGTTATTTAAAAAAAATACAGTATCTCATAACAAATCTATTCAATTGATGCTAAGTAGGATGCAATTGACAGTAGACTTCTTTTTTTTGCTGACGTACCTAAATTAAGGCTTACTGCATTTGTCATCCAGCGTTTCTTAACTTAAAATACGGGCGTAAATTACTTTAAAATATAAACTGAGCTGTATATTTTCTTCATTTATTTCATTATGGATATTGTACCTATGGAACTAAACTGTAGAGCGCTAAAGCCTCAACATAACATAACAGCTTTATAATCCATAAGTCATTAATATGTAATAGAAATTTAGCATGCAGTCCCTTGGGATCAAGTAGCTATAGTATATGGACATAAATTACCCCAAAAAAATCTGTTGTACGCCGTATAGCAACACGCGTTAAAAAGCCCTAGTTGAGTACTAACAGTGATTATTAATAATGCAACGATTAAGGTTGAACCAGGTAGGTTCCCCCGTGTTATGTTCGACGTCCAGGTATGCTTTGTCGAATAACACCATTCCCGCTCATCCCTTCATGGCGTAAAAGGCGACTAATAGGACAAATCCAGGAGATTGTCAACAGAAACTTACTGAATATTATACCATTAATTGCTATAGGTTACTATTAAATTAGGTTTAAACTTTAGGTTAGTTTGATTAGACGTCCACTAACCGTCGGGTAAGTAATGGTTATTAAAGAACCTATCCCCCGTCAAAAGCGTAATGCTCCTCACTGAGGTGTTGTGGTCATTTCTCGCAGCCTAGAGCGCGACCGAGGGTCTTGCATTGACCTGCTGGACTGCGAGGAAGAAAACCTCTATAAAAATTATTCCAACCTCAAGCGGCGGCGCACCGGGAAGAGATGCGTGGCTGACGGGACGGAGCCACCCGAATTTAGTGTGTCAATCTGAAATGTGGTAATATTTACATAATCCAAATACGAACCTAATGCATAAATTATGGAAACGCACGAGTTTGTACTTGTTCCTCAGCAAGATCGACAAAACGTCATAAGTCACGAGCAAAACTTAACTGCTGTTGAAGGAACTTAAAACGATTATATCATACGTTTGTAAACTAACATATTAGTGTGATCCTTGGACGCACGCAGACACGCACGCAAATGTTTGCATTTCCATGCGTACATACACGCATACAAATCCACTGTGAAATAGAACAGATTTGTAATAAATTAATTTGCTTACCTATTTTTAACTTTGAACTCGTGTTAAGAATCAACGACGCACCAAAAATCCAACTGAAACTAGGATCATCTATCATGCAAATATATACATATATCATGCAAACAATATTCACCAACAAAGTGAGTAATTAAACTATGACATATAAATCATTAAGAATGTAAACTCTGTAATTACAAAGTAACAATATTAACGTTTGCAGTTCGCGATCCGCGTGACGGTTTAATTTGCAGCAATTACAATTGAATAAATTTGACGAAAACATGCAACGTTACTGAACTCTGTTTTTCCAATAACTGGAACAGGACAACAACTGTTTAGAACGCATTCTGGTTAAGTGAATAGGTCGTCTTAAATTTGAAAAAGGTAACGTTTGGAATTTTTATATTTAACAACCAACCACCTTGTCTGAACATGTTACTCTTCATTTTTTATGGATGACTTTGTTATCTAGTATGCGAATGAGAGTTTAGGAAATGTTCGGCTCTAACGTGGAGCGGCTTGCGTCTCTTCCAGGTCACGGACACAACAGCCCGAGGCTAATTACACTTCATTAGAAAAGGTAGGTTACCTCTGAAAAATGCTAATATAAATAGAAATGAGTATAAAATAGCCATAGAATCAAATAAGTAGGCACTTTAACTTTAATTTTAATTTTAACTTTAACAATAGGTAGCAGGATCAATTACGCAACGAACCGAGTAGTAAACGGACTAACTACTTAATGAATCAACTGTTTAACAGACTACCAACTAGTTACTAGGTTAACGGTCTTACTGGTTAACTATTTAACCCAAAATTTGTTTCAATCAGGTTCCATATTTTATCAATAATTTTTATACAACTATAGCTTCTATACAACTAATACCTTGCTTCTGAGCATGCGCAAAGTTCGTCGATTGCTTACCATAAATAAGGTAGGAAATTGGGAATTGGTAATTATATAGAAACGTGACTAAATATCATTGTACTTATAGAATATAGTATATTTATTATATAAATATAGAAATATATTACATGAGCTGTGTCATGATCTACTTTGTTTAGTGAATTCAGTTCAGAAGTGGGAAAAACAGTTTACGTATAAAGTATATCCAATGAATAGACCTCTTATGGATGTAGGTCGCGCTCACGTTCTCAGGCTGGGGCCCGCCGTGGCCCGCTGAGGTCGGGCGCATCGCAATGCATAATGCGCCGCGAAAGTGAGACGCGCACCAACATAACAAAGCGCAGAAGTAGCGTGCGTATTCTTTAACACAAAACACGTTTATTTGTAACAAAAACAGAGTCGATGCTAAATATATTTTTATCTACGAATTTGAAAAAAACATCTATGTTATATGTATCATTCTATGCTCGACTTCAATTTATCTGAAGATAAGTTGCGATATTGTCTTGGACAGTAAAGCACAGCATCTTAGAAAATGTCTCATTAATTTAATTCACTCGTGACTTGAATTCAACCATACTATAATCGAATAGAAACAGTGATATATTTTTAATATATTGATACGAAGCAAATTTCATTGCCGGAATTATATTTGAAAAATAATTTTGTAGTATTCCTCTTTGAGCATTCTATGAAAAAAATGTATAATATATATAATAATAGTGTCTTATATATATGAAGGGAATTTTATCTACAATAAATCATATTAATTACGTCCTTCCAGTTTTTTTTTCCAAGTCTTTAACTTTGTATCCAATCTGAATCAGAGAAACTGCTATAGTATTTGATAATTCCATTTCAATAAAATATAACTAAGCGGAAATTCTATTATTCAAAATTGGCTGAAAAGAATACTATGTTAAGACTTTAGTATTGCAACGCGATCCAATTCCCGCCAACCACGAGAGCCAGTCACGTTCATTACCACTCGAACGGTGACCTTTCACTATTTTTAGTTATCGGGGTTGGAATCGAAATCCAAGCAAACTTGCGTCGTGTGTTTGCCAAAAACGTCAGATTTATAGTAAACTTATAAATTCTGAATTAATGATAATCTTGTTAGATTTTGAGTTCCGAAAAAATTGCTTTCAAATCGGAATACTTGTAGGGTAACCAGCGTGTTTGACGGTCGCCTGTTAGAAGCAATTTTATCCGAATTTTGTGTTTCAATTTCAATGTTGAATGGCCAGTTAACGGCGGTTTAATGCCTTCTGTCATGACCGGCAATCCGGTGGTAACTCCCCTTGTATTTCAAATGCCTTTTCGCAGAATTGTCTGTTAAATTTTATATGAAATTACGAGCTACTGGAAAAATATAGTAGATTAAACTGCGCCACCATGTCTCCTAAAACTATAAAGTTTGTAATCGCGGATTATTAAATTGCCCTGCTGCTCGTTTGAGGCTACATATTCATAAATCATGATATTCATCAATTATAAATATCATTCATAAATTGAGAATTCTGTTACTTCAAACCAAGAACGGTTATGAGTGTGAAAGGGGCCGAATCTGAAAATTAAATATTTTAAAGGATTTGTTATTATCGATATAAAGGTCAAGGTTTTGAATTTCAGTCTATCTGTCCAAATACGTATCACTAAAACCACTAAACAGATTCGGTTATTTGGCATATTAGAAACATAATGTAGGATTTTTTTCATGCTGGGAAATGGATCTGTTCCCGCGGAAGAGGACATAAAAATTCATATAAACATTTTGTTTAGAGCTATTATAATAAATTCAAAGAACTAACAACTCATTCGTAAAAAAATGCGATTTCTATTTTTAAACGTAAGACGTAGCTTTTCTGAAGTAAAGCGATGGCTGGATACTAAGTAATAAAATAAATGGAATCCATACACGCTGTTCCAAACATTTAACTGATACTTTAACTGTTCTTAATATTCACCAATCTAGGTGTTTTATTACTTGAATTGATTATTTTCATAAAATAACTCGGATACCAAAATTGATCGAAGGATATAAAAGTGAATTGTTTATAGATTAAGTATTAATTATGTCATTAGTAAGTCGTACTGCTAATAAACTTGTTTTACTGTACATAAGTTTATTAATTTAAAAACGTCTCTAGCACTGGTAAAAATATATAATTCAACTAATGACGAGTCCGAACTAATCGTATTTTAATATCCGAGATGTCTTCCGGGATATAACCACTGACACTGGGACAAAGAGGGTACAAAGTGACCTAATTCTCGAGTCGTTATTCCCGCAGACCATCGCAAGTCACATTTACCGCCCGAATTGTAAACTTTCACCAAATGCACGCTGAATTTGTATTCAGACGCGAGTCGTCGTTTAAGGCTCATCCCTAATTATCACGCTATAAATGTTAATTCCGATTTAACTAAGCCCATTTCAAATGGAAACATACAAAAGTAGAGTTTTAGTTTTATTTACGCATGTCTGGTGAGAAGTACTCTTGAATACGACAGCCCCATTTGACACCAGGATATGCCGTGCACGTCAATAGAATCGAACGAGTCCAAAAACGATTCCCTTATCATTTCACCTATATAAAAAATTAATGTAAAAAGTTAAAATCCTGTGAAAGTAGACCAAACTCTTATAATCTGCAATGCTTGAGCAAATAGCAGACATTTTATATTTATTTAAAATAATACACGGTCCTGGCAATTATTTAGATATTTTGGAAAAAATATATTTTAAAACTCCACCTTCTGGTAGTAGAATCATCAACACAAAAACATTTAAAATAACTCAGTGCCGCACAAGAATAAAAACGCACTCTGTGTTACATAAAATGATGTCACCTTAATAATGCCATAAGCACACAATTTGACACTTTCATTGTCATGGGTACCCTACGTAAAATTAGTAATTTAAACTTAGTCTGTAACTTTGGTTAAGCTAAGTTTACTTAACATGTTCCTGTTTTTTGCTGTATTCATGCTGTATGCTGTATTCGCTGTGTTTAGAAAGGGCACACATGTGATATCCTTGTGCTCTATTTTCTTTCTTGTATACTTATATGTATATATTTCATTCAATTTGTAAACCAAATAAAAAAGATACCTACTGCATTATCTGCACTACTTTAGCATAATAATATATGATATATTCTGAGTAGCTAATAAATACGCCGATCACATCACAAAATAAATATGTGGATGACAGTATAATACAAAAAAATGGGGCAATTTCATGTATTATTTTTAATTAATGAACGCGCGGGATGATTTCCGAGGTCTTGATGTATAAAAACATTACATTTTCGGACTCTTATCCTATGGGATATCATATTGTAAGGATTATTACGTGTCAGGATACACGGGTTCCTAAAACGCCAAAGTTGCTTCGTAGGGATTTTATGGCACTTCAACACTAATAAACAGTCGCTGTCGCACTCATTGTTCGCATGTATTTCGCTTACGTATTCGAGATCCAAATAATCCATGGGCAACTCTCTTCGCCCTTTTTATTAATTCCCGGGCCCTCCAGAACTTTCTACACCCTTCGCGTCAATATCCTTGGAAAAAAAAGAACATCACGCATACAATTTAGATAACGTATTGGGGCAGTCTACAATACTCCCCCCAATCCCATGCTTGGTGGTAGGGCTTCGCGTAAGGATTATATTATCAGTATTATTTTTAAGTAATTAATATTATTACTGGTATTGTTATATTTTCGTGAAGCCTGCCTGGCTAGCTACCACCCTCCTACTTGAGTCAACCGCCAGATGACTTGTCATGTTCCGGTTAGGGGCTTGAGAGCCAATACTTTCTTTCTTACTTTCTGCTCATTTCCTGGCCGATAACGCATCAGTGATACTTTTGGTCTTGCTAATGTCCATGCGTGAGGGCGACTACTCACCATCAGGTGGCTCGTCTGCTCGTTTGTCGCCTATTAACATAAAAAAACGTGTACGCAATATCCACCCTTTTGCGCAATCGCTTAAGGTGCTCCAAATATTTCTTATCAGAATCTGATTTTTATGGCTGCTGTTGTTTTCCGCCGAACCTTCAAGAAACTTAATAACAATATAGAAATTATAAAAGTTTTTTCAAACCAGCGACCACCAAATAACAGAAGCTAACGCCATTATTATTATATATTTATTATTATAAAAAATATCTAATTGGCTTTTAAATAATTTATAAGCCAATCAGATATTTTTTTATTTTAAATAGCCAATATACTAAAACATACATTCACCTGCCATATAAATATATGGATATGGATGTGGAGTGCCGTAAATGAATCTGTGCAGTGATGATTAATATTGCTTCCGCAACTCAATTTACAATATGATATTGCTCAGAGACTCGGAATTATATTATGCCTATGACAAGTATTTGGGTTTAATATGAGTTAGTATGTATATACAGATACATACAGATAGATAATATAATCAATGGCTAGAATATTTACTAGCCGTCCTCAAGTTTGCCTTGAGTTCATTTATTTTCTCCGACTCAACACAAAATGTCAGCACTAGCAAGCTATGAGTAGAAATTAATACAGCAGATGAAAAATTACACACTTAATTATTTTCAATATCCATTTTGCATTACTCTTTCTTTTTACACCGTCATGTAGGCTCAAAGCAGCATATCATATTGCACCATTACTTAATACTTTGGAGTCAAAGTTAAGTGTTAACTGGCTAATTAATGAGTTTGCTATTGGTAGACATTATTCTGTAATATAATATTCGGTATTTATTAATAATTTAGTAATAAATTCACTACAGCTCCACATATGATGCTTTCATAGCTATGAACTATCACAACGAAATAAATATGTTTTAATTTGACCTCGATCAGTTAAGTCGTTCAAAACCTGCACTATCATGATCAAATACTTTTCCATTCAACCCAATCTGCAACTCATAGGCACTCCTTTAGCTATTGCATCTTTCATACAATCCACTCAAATTTTCTTCTGTGTTTTCTTCGTCTTTTTTACTGTTTAGTGATGCTCGAAAAGAAACAATATTTTCACAGATTACTTTCGTATTTATCTTAAAATTTAACCGCTTTAGTCATACCTCCCAATTTCGTACTACCAATTACCGCATTTACCAAACCAATCAAATCAGTTTAAAACATTATCACTTCAAAAAATAACACAGTTCTGGCTAACTGAATTATAAAACTGCAGGGCGGATTTTTATACGCTACCAATTATTGCCAACACATAGAATGCACGACAAATAATTAAACATTAAAAAGTATAAAACCCGTGATGAAAACTTCATCAAGTCTCCTTAAGTGAAGCGAAAGTCGATTACTCGTATAGTATAGATTAATTAAACTCTTAGGTTCATCATCACTCTTATCCACAATTGCCCCATTCCTGAATTCGTGTCTCCTCTCACAATGAGAGGGGTTAAGACCATAGTTCGCCACGTTGGCCAAGTGCGGGTTATCAGACCTCACACACCTTTGTGAACATTATGGAGAACTGTCAGGTGTGCAAATTTCCTGAGTTGGGGTAATAAAATCAATGTTTCTCACTACCCGGTATAAGCTAGGCAACCGTTTATAATAAAATTTAGATTAACCCTAGAAAAATAAAAATAGGTTGTTAGATTTTATTTACGTTAAAATATTATAAAATAATTTGTCAAGCTTTATCTTCCTCTCGACTTTTATGCAACAATCCATCCATTTAATCCGAATCTAATTCTTTAAAAGGAATACGTTTGCAATGGAAGTCCCCGGTAAATTCAATACAATGCAGTACATTTTTCACTGTCCCTTTTAAAGAGAATTGTGCATCCGTAAATCACTTGTACTCTACCAACACGCCGGTATAAAGAGTCCAAGTAGAATGTACGGAGCTGCACGTCCAAATAAGAGGGGGAAAGAAGAATGTATTAAAGCTTTGGGAAAGAACTCGCGAATACGGTCAGAGCTGTTTTATTTCAACTGTTTTATAAAATAGGAGTTGTAAAAATATAGAGGCATTTTGCTCAACGGAAGGACAAAAATCATTTGAATTGAGTATATATCTTTCAGTATAGTATAGTTTCAAAAATAGTCTAGAGTTTTAAATGTCAGTCTCCTCACTAGAAGTCTGAGGTCGAATCCTTCACGCATCTCTAATTTTTTTAATGTTATATCGTTTACGAAACTAGTTTTCACCTGCTTCGGTAAAAAAACCTCGTAATGAATCCTGATTATCTTACAGCTATCAGGGATCTGTAAATTGAAAGGAATAAATAGCCTTATATATAACATTATGGAAACGAGACACCGTTACGTTGTATGTATATCCAGGAAGATCTTAAGATCATTAATTCACGCCACACAAAATATGTCCTTAACAGCTAGTTTTCACTATTACCTAAGATACCTACTATACCTATACTATACCTATATATAGTACCTAAGATAGAACTAGTCTTATTTAGATAATCATATTGCGATGAGACTTCGTTACGTCGTGTACATCCAGGAAGATCTTAAGAAGGTGAATAATTCATGCCCAATAAAACAGGTCGGTAACAATTAGTCTTCGATTAAGTGAGCTAGAGCTTGTCTTATACACAGAATCTTATTGCGGCAAAACTTCGTTACGCCGTGCGTACATCCAGATAGATCTTAAGAAGATGGACAATTTATGCCTGACAAAACAAACCGTTTATAGCTAATCTTGGATAAAATACCTAAGCCAGAGCTAGTCTCACACCAGTCATCAAGAAAAACAAGAAGCAAGACAAGAAATTCTTTCATGAGCTCTACCATATTTCGAACGGCCTGCTATACCCTCGGTTGTAAACTATTACAATCGAAATCGTTGGATTACATTAGATAGCCTTGTCGCAAGCCTTTCTATAAGAACTTCGGAAAATTTGGTGGACTCCTAACCAATTTAAACGTTCACGCATGGTGAAAGACGCTCTGAGCTTCCTCAATTTCGAGGAGAGATCATGGATATCCCCTCGTAATCGAACATCAGCCCGACTATTATCGCTTTATGGTTGAAGCCAATGGTAATGAGATCCTTTGATACATGAAATTGTTTACATTCACCACATAGTGTTAAGTAATATGATATCTCACATGCATGCATTGCGTGCCTTAGATGGTGTGTTACAAATTTCGGATTCTAGGACATAACTACTCAATCAAGTGTATAATAGTTGATAAAGCGTTTGTGGGGATTGAAAGGGCAGGTTAAAAATTTGGGTTTCTTTGATCGTTTTAATTCGGTTTTCAATTTTCAATTCTTCAATTCTTGGATAAAAGTTAAAAAAAGCACAGCGAAAGGTTTTAGAACAAATATAACGTATTTATCAGAATATTAGACATTTGGAACCATACTTTAAGTAATAAGGTATGGTTCTTATGTTTTAAAACAAATATCTTAAAATGTGTTTGTACGGTGTTTATGTTTTTGCTTAGGATAACATGAAAGCATTGAGATTCCAAAAAAGTACTTTATTTATAAATTTGGGATGCCGCCGTTAAGGTAGAAATATTTTAATCTAAGTCCTCGAATAGTGAAGTAACTCGATACCGCATGCCGAGCCGTCCTTGTTGCGTGCTTGGAATAACACGTCACTTATTAAATACTTCTAACTCTCGTCCTTACAGGATCATTTTAAAAATTGCGTAAAAATTTAATGAATGTTTTTGCTTTAGTATCTTCAAATACTGAACAGATATAGAATTCACATCATCTTTATTTTGCAAAGAATTTTAGTGTTTTTTATGTGTTAAAATATAATTATGTCTAATTAACGGATCCCCCAGTTCCGTTTTAGCCAGAAAATAGTCGATGATGCCTGTACTATCACGGACATGTCTGAACAGCGATGACGACTTGCCGTTAAGCGGCCAGTCTACTCTTTTTTGGCTACAGATAAAAAAAAGAATCTTTATGTGATGGTCCAGATGGTACTCCACAGTTTTTGTCAACCCATTTTATTCCATAAAGTTTCATCCAGTAAAAATATTGCTAAGATAATTCGACACTTACTAGTTAACCACAATGTAACTCTTATCCAAAGGTACTAAAATTACATGCTTATTAAAGTTATAACTTATATCTGAGTAATATTTTGCCCTAGATTTGGTTCAGAAAACATACATACACCTTACGTTTAAAAGTAGCAGCCGCACCCCAGACAATCTGTTTCAACAAATAATTTTAGATATGCTTCCTTGCTTAAAGAGTTCCTTTCTCCTAAATGTTCAATTTTTTTTTTTAAATGACAGTAAAAGAAAAAAATACGTGCATTAATTTTTGACAAATTACTGATATGATTAAATAAATATAAATGTGAATTTAAAGCAATTTAAAAGCCGTGATAGAATAAAAGTCAAAACAGTTTAAAGTATTGTAAGTTGTGAAAAAAAAAAGAAAAATAAATTCCTTTTTTCTACGAACATCAATATAAATTATCCCTTTCGGTCCATTGGGCCCAGCAGTAAAAGTGAAGCAAGCACGTCACATGCCGAGATGTTCGGGTCGCGTGCCCGGCATAGCGCTGTCACCTACAGGAATGAGATCGTTGGGTAGATGAAACCCACGGTGTTAGGACATTTTTTCATGACAGGGATCGTTCTTGGGCCATTAATTACGAATTATGTATTATCGTTATTACTGTTATTATTATCGGCATCGACAACAACTTTTCTCAAGTGTTTTCCAAAGGCAGTAATAGAAGTAATCGTCATAATTGTCCTACTGCTGCGCTCAGGTATCCTCTCACAATAAAAGGCGTGAAGGTCGATATCTGGCACGCTGACCAAGTGCAGATTGGCAGATTTCATACACTTTTGTGAACTTTATAGTGGACTCGCATTAGTGCAGGTTTTCACGATGATTCCCTTCACCAAAGCATGTATGTGATCATTAATTTTTAATTCATACATAATTTGGAAAACGAGAGGTACGATCATGATTCTAATTCGAGTTTCCTTCCAGCTACACTGTTGGTGACTGGAATGGACGGAATTCGTTATTTTTAATTGTTCGTTCCTTTTTTCATGATGCTTTTGAACATCACTCGTAGACATTTTATGTAACAAATAATCGTTTGTTCTATAATAATTGTTCTTATTAATAACATCTTGTTGTCCTGAATGAATTGTCCTCAATACATAGAAAATATGAACCTTTATAAAATCTATCATTATTTCTTTAGAATTATCTAAGACAATTAAAATTAAAATTTTCTAAAGTTAAAATTTTTCAACACTTTCGAATAAGTCCAATAATTTATTTTTAAATATTCCATAGATACATACGTCCCAACTGGACTAGAGCCTTTAACATATTTCAAAAAATGTGATCATAGACATTGTACAGAAACTCATGCAAATGCAGACGCAAAATCTGATTCAAATATAAAAAACTACGTTTATGACAAGAAAGAAGTATTTGAATAAAGTAGTCAATTATAAGTACAGATCTTGCCTTTGTTCGGCAATACAAGTTGAAGGACGCTCATAACTTCCATACGTCGTTAATACTTCGCAATTTTAAAAGTTGGACAGCAAACTTTAAGCCGCAACTGCATTACAGTCAATGGTAGCGGAGTTAAAACTGGTAAGTGCAAAAAATCTGGAAACTTCGCTGGAAACTTGAAAGTTAAATGTTTCACAGTTTCGCGTACGTTTTTTTATTACGGCCGCGATGTTTCTTTCTATAGCAATTTTCGTGGTTACGCTTTTATAGGGGTACCATAGCGAGAAATTCTCATTGACAAAAACATTTTACGGTTTGCGACGCAGTGAACTTTCACTTCAGTGATTTCACCTGAGCTTAGCAGGGATCTTTTCCGTTCAGCTCATTTTACGGCATACTCATAGTACGGGTAAAACGAACGATGTTGGTAGTTTCGTAGTACCTTAGAATTAGAAATGTATTCCCAACAAAGCGGTGTCTTTACGAGGGTTAGTAACCATTTGTTCTTTAATGGTCTTAACTTATTGTGTATTATTTCAATATTATTTTAATCAGTGAAATCTATGGACGTCTCAATTTTTTTTTTATGTTAAAAGCCGACAATCGAGCAGATGAGTCACCTGATGGTAAGTGATCACCTTCGCCCATGGACATCAGCAAGGCCAAAGGTTGTCTGTTGTCGGCCAGAAAATGAGAAGAAGGTAATAAAGAAAGTACTCTCAAGCTCCCGGCCAGAACACGACGACTCGTTTGGCAGCTGACTCAAGCAAGAGGATGGTAGCTAGCCAGGCAGGCTTCACGGAAAGATAATAATACCAATAATAATATTAATGTCTTAATAACTACTAATATAATCCTTACGCAGCCTTACCACCAAGCTGGCTAGCTTCTGTCTCCTCTTACAACACCCTGTTCTGCCAACATGGGTATGGGGGAGTAGTCTAGGTTGAAATTGTGCTTTAATTAGGTAAAACGTAGATTTTAACTTCGAAAATATGATTACACACTTAAAATGATGTTTAAGATTTGAATATACTTTTTTTGCATCTTTGCTTACATCATTATTACATCATCTTAGCGTACCCTTATTTGTAATTAGTTATCCAACTAATAAACTATGTAGCTATGAAGCTGAAAAATGAAAAAGCTGCAGAAGATAGTAGCGTAAATAAAGTAGAAACTCTCATAAGAAATAAAATACTTTCGTAATCAATACATTCAAATAACATAAAATGACGTCGCTATAACCCAGTTGAAAGTGACTGTGCCTGCAGTGTGAGGGTCATGTGTTCGATAAATATTTGTTCTGAGGCCGTGGTCGTTTGTAAAGTCTTAATTGTGTAGATTCAGGCCAAGCTCGTTACAGAGGATCTAGTTCAGGGGAATGAGTGTGAATATTTAATTTTTTATTTATCTATCAGTTATGATTTCAAATAATGTTAAAAATTACAATATAGATGTTTAGTTTGTTCTATAACATCATTGTAACAGAATTTGCACGCTAGTCGTTTACGATATTTCAAAAGTGGCATGTTTTCAGTACGAAAGATTGCCCTACTTTCTCTCGTATCATGAAATAATTTTAGTTGACCCGAAATTTTCACATAGTCATTTGCGCCTGAAAGTGCTTCAGTTTTTTAATTAAAACCGATGTTACGTCCTATACTTTCCGGTTGCCATTAAAATATCAAAGCACCGGCATAAAATGTATCTCACATTTACGCGACTTTTTTCAAGCAGTGGTTTAAAAATATACCTTAGTTTAATTAAAATAAAAACCTTTGAAATGCTGATAAGTTTGAGCACAATTAGTAAGATAGAAATATTTTTTTACCAAAACACTTATTCAGTATCCTAAATTGTTCTCGCCTTCTTACGAGTAAGACATCATTATCCCCTACCGCTAAGCTCCTGCACAGAAACGCACGGAAACTTTTATTCAATACAAATATAACAATATAAGTTTGTTTAACAGCCCCTGATTAATAATAATGTGCACTTATGTGAAGTGTCTCGTAATATCAATTATGCATATCGCTCATAATAAACCGATAGCAATAAGGGTAGTTGGTGAGATTAATTTTTGTAATATCCTTAATTACTGATTGCAAAACACCTATCGACCTACTGAACTTTTAGTGTTGTTTTTTAAAATTTTATTAGGTCATTGTTTGAGTTATTGAATTTAATCATTTTTATTACAATTAATCCATAAATGATCATTTACGTAAATGGTATTTTTGGAACATGTGACTCCGAATATGTTGCAAGTGACGCTATCTTGTCGCAAGGTCTATCAGTTCGCTTTCGGTGACGGTTGACGAATAAATGTGTGCTTGTACATCCATCAGCACTATTTCCTTGAAAATCTTGTCAGTCAAGTACATTTTATTTAGTATGTGACTTGTGAATATTAAATCAAGTAAAGTGAATTTATCTGGTGTATGTATTTATTTTCGAATATGGTATGTTGTGTGTGGTATGTATGGAATGGTGTATTTTTTTTTTATTTGCGGGTAGCCACTGGCTGAGGGCAGTGCAGGACCATTCGTCGTGGAAATCCTTGAGGGAGGCTTATGCCCAGCTGTGGGCGTTGTCCGGCTGAGATGATGATGATTTATTTTAGAAATTCTAAATATAACCCTAAGTGTATCGTCTCGTTTAATTATCTAGATGCTTGAAGGCTTTCAAATATATTGTAAATACTAGTTAAAGCTCGACAGACTTATGCTACTTTGCTGACGATACAACGCAACTTAGAATAAGTTGGTTGTTTGCAAGCAGCCGCTCATAGCGATAAAACCACCTACCTATAGCCGTAAAACTTTGGAGTAAATGCTCCTGTTTATTTTATTTTATGTAAAAATGTTTTTTTTTGTGGTTGTCATATTTGATCATAACGTGACCACGGTGTGAAGTGACTGGATTTGGTTAAGTCGTTTAAAAGTTTCGCATTTATGGCAAACCCATCAATAAATGAATTAATCTACAATCTCTATACGAGTATTCATAATGTCAATGAAATTAAACTTTTTTTCTGCCTCTTTAAATTGTATTCGTAGTCCATCTATTTCCCTATTTTTCAGTCGGCCAAGCCAACGCTTGAGTTACAATGAACGCAGTCACCAGACTTCAAGCCAGTCGCTCATTATCAAAGAGATAAATGAAAGAAAGAGGTTTTTCAACTTCATACCTTTTTATTCCCACTTTAACCAGTCACATTTGCATTGGGCAAACAAAGGATGTCTTCGGAATCTGCTTGGAATCTGAACGTGGTTCACTCTAAAGGAATAACGAGTTTCAAAGATGATTTAGAATTCGACAAGCTGATTTTACTTGTTAGTGAATCAGTGGAGCCAGATACCGTTCAAAATTATTTTTAAATTTTATTATAGTTTGTAGAACATTTCATTTAATACTTCAGATTTATTTAATATGTTATTCATTTGCTATTTTGATATTGTATATGGTTTTATTTTTATTAGCAAACTTATGCACGATATGAGTCTCTCCTTCTCATTGAGAAAGCCTAGAATAACTCTATAATATCTCCAGTAAAATATTCCACTAATCCGATGGAAGAATATTGAATTATATACATACGTAACTAAGAAAAATCTATACAATTTTGTCTTGTCATCTAATATAACAAACTTAGGTAAGTCACAGGATTCCGCAATGTAGTAAGTAGCAATCAAAATATTTATTACACCAAATTATTAAATTGTAAACTTTTCTTATACTCATTAATATATGGATACATTTTTAATTTATGTTTACTCGTCTTCATTTATCGTAATAACGTTTACATTTAATAAGTAAAAATTGTTTCTTTACGTAAATTCCTGGAATAGTATCTCTCGTGTACAAGAAATAGAGCGGAAACAAAATTTACAGTAAGACAAAAACTGCTGGGTAATTGAGTATTCTCCAAGCGCACTTGGTAAATTATTCGGAGCTCTTCTTTTCCCTACGATATTCTACTTCAACTTGAAAATTATTATATTAAATGCGGGATGTTCATTGCCGTTCTTTAAACGGTAAAATTACACAGTGTATTTATTGAAATGCGATATCATTTTTAATCTTTACGTTGCTTTTATTCGTTACATACATAGCCTGTATTTTGTCAAACGTTTTTAATATCAAGATCTTAATAGTGGTTCGTAAATATGTTGTCTATGGCAAAAAGTTTCATGAATAATCTAATATCAAACAATTTAGTAAATCAATTTTCCTGTTTTTTTTTATAACTCTGTCAGTAATAAATAAAATAAATTTTACTCTCACAGTAGTCTTACGTCTACACTTGGATTGATACAAAGAATTATTGTAATGAGAGTCTGGTATCTGATACAGGTTTACGAAAACCTGAGTTACAGGTTATAGTACCCTCCCCCGGAAATATTGATGGTACAATGGATGAGCTTTAGTGGTGAGTGTGAGACAGTAGCGTCGCTGTGACTCAACACTTTCTACTACAGACCCAAGCTAAGTGGCAGAAGCTATTTACTGGTTTTGTTTGTAATTATTGTTAAAACAATTAGTTCTTGTAGAAACCTTACTCTGCTCGAATAACTAATTATCCGCCTGCAAAAAGTCTGACGGTAACGCCAGCAATGCTGCGTATCCGAGTAAATAAATTCAAACCAATTTAATTTAATTATAAAACTGTGTTTTACTTACGATATTTGCGTCATATGCGATCATATCTATATAAATTTTGGAAACAGGTTCCTATTTATTGATTATAGTCAAATTTCGACCACTAATTGAACAATTAACATATACATAGGTGCATAATAGATGTACAATACTGGAAACTGTTAATGATTCAAAATTAAGAAATTACTAATAAAAACGTATTACGCGAATAAAATCACGAATTACACGATGTAATTGGATTGGATAACTGCTGGTGCTTGTCGTTCTACTTCGAAGCAATTAGTCGTGAAATTTGTCACTGTGCTCAATATAAGTCTAGAGAATGTAATTTGAGACTATTGCAGTGTCATTTGTCAAATGCCATCATCATGTTTTAGTAATGCCAAAAAAAAGTGTAGCGATGACGTTATGATATCACAGATTAGAAATAATGATAAAAAAATATATTGTTTTTTTTTTCATTAAATTTTTATAGTTAATTAATTTAATGACCTACTTCGTTCTCTTCTTGTATGACGTCAAGAAGTATTTTATTGTCCTGTAATTGTTGCCATCGCAATCTTGCTAGATCTATACTTACAGAGTAATTTAGAAGATTGGAAAGTTAAGAATATGATAAATAATATGAGATGCGACATAAAAGAAGGAGAGATGAGTGATATATATACAACAAAACAGTAAATACGATCTGAGTAGATCTACAGATACAACACAGATCCAGTGGTGCCGATTACCGAGATCTGGTGAAACTGGGCTGAACACTGAAGCACCAGATTCAGGTCGAACTGTCATTAAACGGACACATGTGTGTGTGATTAAACATGTACAATCTATACATGTAATGAAATTCTAACTGATCACTTTGTGTACATTAAGGATATATGAGAAAAACAACTACTAGGGACCTTTATTGACGCAATAGAACCCAAAACAATAGTCGTTAGAATTTGTCTGTGCGTTTGTTCGCGCTAATCTCAGAAACGGCTTATCCGATTTCATTACGGTTTTCAGTAATGTATTGCAGTAAGCGCCACTTAATAAAATATAGTTGATTTTATTACAATCCGTCCGTAAATAAAAAAGTTATACTACGTAAAAGGGAAGTTTTCTAGTAATATAAAAAAATGTTTGATAGCGTTTGTTGATTTATTAGTGCCCAGGTCACAATTTAATGCTCAAATGTTCAAATTTAGTGCATATTTTTTTCCCTTAATTTCTATTGCGTTTTGTTACACGATACAATTTATTCATCTTTTTATAGTATTTTTTTATATCAGTTATGTTTTGTCTGTCTGTTATGACATATACTGGTTTAAAGTGTACAATATGTGAAAAGCAAAGGTTAACAGTGGTTCTTGATTCATCGTGATAAGTGTAAAACAGTGATTCTCAACCACTGTGCCGCGGCACTTATGTGTGCCGCCAAATTTCAAAAGTGTGCCGCCAAATTTTGCAAATATATAATAATGTTAATAATATTAAATTATATCATTTAAAAAGAAAAATATTTTTAACATTAATGTATATTTAAATCCACAAAAAAAATAATTATTTTATTATTTGCTTTACAACGCGTTTTTTCTTAGTGCCAAATTATGATGAAGTGGCGTGCATAGCAATCGGAATATGTCTCAAGTCGGCGCACACTTGCCACTTCTGCGTACAAAACGTGTTGTTTTAGTGATATCATTGTCATTTTTACGACCAAATATAAATGAAATTTACAAAAAACATCATGCTCAAATTTCGCATTAAAAATATTTTTATTATAAGCTTGTAATTAATCCCTTAATAAACGTTTAGTTATTATTGTAGTATATATTAGTTTATTTCGTATATTTAAAATTTTTGTCATAAACTATTTATGCAGTGTGTTCTTTGTGTGCCGCCAAATTTTGAAATCGTTAAATATGTGCCGCAACAAAAAAAAAGGTTGAGAATCACTGGTGTAAAATAATGATATTTAATATAAATTGGCAAAAAGAAATAAATTTTCATTCCCCAGTTAACCCATCTAATTACGTCTATGAGTGTTCGAAACTCCTCGTCTGCTTTTAAAGTTAAATACATGTGGTTAAGCGATTTTTTGTCCTGCTCAAACAATACGAGTATAGTTCCTTTAAGAAACCCGGGCGTACTTTTCACCGACTCCGGAGAAAGAACTTTGAAAACAGCTGACAATAACTTTTCACCTTTGAGGTTGTAATTTACTTCGTTAGCTAGTTTGGTACGGTTTGCCTTAGGCAGTGGGAACAAACTCAATTGAAAAATAATATAAGATTATTTTATTTACATTATTTAATACAGCTTGTTTACGTTATAAAAATTTCTTTTTATTATTACTTGATTTTGTATGATATGACGAATTACAATCAATGCAGCTATGATGAGCGCCTGTAAATATCAAAATAGCCGCGATTTCAACCACGACATATGTATAATGCTAAAAGCAATATATAGAGAGAGGGCTGTATTGGGACAGCCTAGAATACTCCTCCAATCTCATGCTGGCAGATTATTATTATTGGTATTATTATCTTTTCGTAAAGCCTGCCTGGCTAGCTACCACCCTCCTGCTTGAGTCAGCCGCAAAATGACTCGACGTGTTCCGACTGGGAGCTTGAGAGCCAGTACATTCTTTCGTACCTTCTTCTCATTTCCTGATCGACAACGCATCAGTGATACCATCGATTTTGCTGATGTCCATGGGCGACGGTGACCACTTACCACCAGGTGGCTCCTCTGCTCATTTGTCGGCTATTAATATAAAAAAACGTCTTGAAAAATGTCATAAAACTTTTTTGGTATATTTGGTAACGATAGTGGTAAGTAACAATCATAGTCTATAGTTTTAAATCTGGTCTAATCCTGTAGTGTAGACATTGGTAATTAATTATCACTTGCTTTGTTGAATAGCAACAGTGTACCTGTATACCTAAAAGATTTTCATATTGTTCTTGAAGATGTGTGTAGCCTATCTACCAATTCACATATGATGTACAATCACACCTTTCCCTCCTTGTGAGAGGCGGACACTGTAGGAACCTGACAAGTGAAATTATGATCACATTATGTTATTAATGGTATTACCAAAGAATCATTAATAAATCACTGAATACAACGTTAACTAATACAAGTCTGACGAAAAAAAAATTGGAGTACAATTAATGAAAATAGTTAAAGTAAAAAAAAACATATTGCTGTCATTATGTTTTATATATACTGGCAGATTTAATGATAGAGAATTCTCTTCACTCGACAAATTAAATTACGTTCCACAAGTAAACGATGGGAAGCGTACCATGAGAAGAACGAACTACGTAGTAGGTCTGATTAATTTGTAAAATTCCCCAAGCACACAAATGTCTGCGTTTTTATCCCAAAAAGGTTCCTCTCAATTTCTATTCCACATTCGAAACAATTTATAAATTCATTTCAAAACGCTCAAACTGATATTCGCATACGTGAAAAAGTTTACATTTCATTTAATTTATATCCAATTTATTTGATACAATAGTGCGAATAGTAAACTGTGGTTCGTTTGATAACAGAATTGGATTCCAAAATTGCATTGTTTTGTCTTCATATAATTGTGAATAAATATGAACACATTGCTGCGTTAACTTCGGGTCTATCAGATAAATGGTTAATTAAACGCAATACAATACCTTTATTTGATCTGTCGTCGTTTTAATTGTTATCCGTGTTGAAATTTGTTACTAGATTTCAAACAAAATAAATCACAAACAGGAGTAGACTTATAGACAGGACATAGAGAGAAATATTTATTAGGCATCTTCTAATTGGGGCCACCATTGACAAAAGTCGAGTCGAGGAAATATTTATATTATATGACGATATAATTAAACTACTACATACTAAATTATCTGTCGTGTCATAGTTCAAAACACGATTTTACCTTAAAATTTCATTCTTCACTGAGTAGTATCCAGACCATGAAGATACAACTCACCCTCTTAAATACGAATTACAATACTAAATATCTCACTAAAGTAGAATTTTGCGAATTTCATGGTAATTAATTTTCCTTCCTGAATGACCTCTTCTTTCTGTCATTCGTGACTTAAGAAAATAATTCTACGTATTTCTCTTCACGTGCAACATCATTGTCTTTACCACTTTTATCTAACCACATGTACGTACTTATGCGTTTATAAAACGTATATATTCTTTATCAATGAGAATCACTGGAACTAGTTCGGATGCTACTGAATACAGTATACAGGCTTTTGTCTACACATTTCACGATGGAAGTTATTTTGTATTCCCTTCTAAAAGGTAGATGCCATTGAAGTGCTTTCCTTTCTTAACAGGTACTCATCTTTTGAACTCTCCTATTAATGACGTCAATGGTATCTGCAAACCGTGATTCGACATTATCCATATTTCCATACTTAATACATAATATTATAAATGTGAAAGTGCGTTTGTTTGTGACTTTGTCCTTCTTTCACGCTCGTAAGCAACTTTTTCTCACGGGAGATTATTATAATTATTATTACTTTCGCTATTAATATCAACAAAACACTAAGATATACTTTATAATTAGCGGTGGTACCCCGGAAAAATTGTGCTTCTCTCATGGCCAATCGAACGTTACATGTTCGCGTGTGTCCAATGACCAGAATCTCCACATTTTGTTACCATGTTTTTCACCGAATGGAAAATTGTTTATAATACACAATATACATTGTTTACAGTACCTCTTGAAATTGTGTGCTCTGTTTTGTGTTCTGATCGGATTGTATAGAAGCATCTGAGGTAACATTACTTCCCCTATGATTTCGCTAGTGAAGCCTCGGGTAACTTTAATAATTATCTATTTAGCTGCACAAACTTATAACAACGTCTACATTATTTAATGCGTTGAATCTTTTCTGTTGAGATTCATTTACTATGCATGAATTCAAATATAATCCGACGTTCAGGAACAGACGGCAAAGGAATACATTAAGATGCCATTGAACGCCATCCTACGGCTACTGAAGTCTAAATTTACCGCTATATTTACTGTTAAGATCATAAGGATTTTGATCGGTGGGAAAACCTTTATATGCATCGCATGTGTAAAAACAGCAACAAATACTCAGCGTTTAAAAATTCACACAACAAACATTCAAGTTATACGAGTATCATGATTCTAGGAAAATAAATATTCGAAGGTAGCTAAATATTTCTAAAACTGATGATAATATTTATTAGAAATATTTATTAGAAAACTATTTTATCGCAATTATCAGGTGATATTTCTAAAACTCTTCAAATTATTAAAATCACAAGGATTACCCCATTTCTACATCTTCCTATTTACCTTTTTCCTTTCTGCTGGGATTCTTCGAGTTTGTAGCTTTCACTTGTTTAGCTTTTATTAGGATCTTTTATTTTTAATTCTAAATCATCAACAATTTTGTAAAGGTTATGAGCACACTAAAGACACCTAGAATAATAGAGAAGATCAAGGTTACTTCACCGTCAAAATTTAATTATAAGACCCTTCCCATCAAGTTCACAATAATTATAGTTGAGCTCAAATAATAATTACATTTCATACCTTTAGGAGTTTAATTTCGAGTAATTTATTTCGAAAAGAAAATTTCAGGGAAGACTGTTGTAATCCAATGCCCTATAATTGAAAGCTATTACAGACAATTTTACGATTTCCAAACAAACAAAAGCCAAGTATTTCAAGGATTTGATGTTATTGAAAGTAAACTTAGTGACCTTCCTCATAATTAAATTCGTATTTAGACGTTACATTTCTTTGAAATCATCATCATCGTTTTATTAAAACCATTATCATTGCTATTGCCTTCCATCACAACTGCCTTCAAGGCAATCGCAGAAGCTTTCATTACCTACAAGAACATGTTTATTACTTATGGGTTTCATTTTAAAAGGTCTCAATTTACGAGTCCGATATATGGAAGTTACAAACCTACAAATACTAAATTCATCGTTGGTCCTACACCACAAATTACATCTCTATGTCTTCACAGATCAGAAACTTGGGTACACTTCTTCCCTTTGGTACTACTCCGGGATCTCCTGTTTTTTTTTCTCTTGACTAAGTTGAAGCTAGTATTTTCCTTTAGACCTTCTTGCGGATTTCTGCACGTGCCACCTAGAATCCTTACGTAGATTTGCTGTTTTCTCAAGTATTACTTACTTCTTATTTCTTTCTGTCCCTACTCCCGGTAAAAATGCGATTACTTAGTTTAGTTACAAATTTCTGTGAACTAGATAACATTTATTACATCCCGCTTATCCTTGTAAGACCCTTTAATACGGAAACACTACGATGTCATCTATATAAGCAAACGAAGGGACAAGCGGGTAATCTAACCGAAAGCAACTATGTCTTAATCCTCTGTTTACATCACGTGTTAAACGTCCATTTGCCTTCTTCATATGCATTAAGCTTTTCGAGCTGTTACAATTATCAATAAATCCGTCAAATCCGAATCAGACTCACGTGTATAGAGTTTCTTGTAAAATATGACTAAATACGAAAAATATATGTCGGCACTGCCCTCTGTAAGCAGCGGGTGGAACTCTTGGCTTCTAATATACTAATTATAGTTTCGGTTACAAAGCTCCATAACATCCCTGGTTTACAACATAACAAATTTTAATGCTGTGTGTGTGTGTGCGCACATATGTATGTATTCCCATATTATATAATTTATAACGTACCTCTCACTGTTCTAATTCCCTTTGCCGTTGTTACAGTTCGTGAATGTCCAACTGCAGAACAAGTCTTTTCTCAAATTTTCTAAGTCCAACATGTTATAACCTCTTTAGGTTGCAAAGTTACAGAGGCAATTAACAGGTTCACCGTCAACCTTTTTATATGCCAACTCATCCGTGACGCCTTTGGAGTTATGTATATCCATGAAAAGCAGTGACCAGTTACTATCACCTGACCCTATCAGTGTTCCCGCGTAACCCTGAAATCATATCAGAGAATGATAACAAAATACAACAGAATAATAATGCGTAAGACATTATTATTTTCACTAATGTTTCACAGAATGTGCTTTGTCATGTCAGTGTAACTCCATATTACAATTCACATATTGTTCCATGTTTTTGTATTCTCATATACGTGGCATATTGATTTACAAATTACAAAACAAGGAATATTTTCGATACGATCGGTACCGTCAATATCATAAGGGCACATGGGGCACCGATAGGAAAATATATTCGCTTACACGAAAAAATAGCACAATTTTTTATATTCCTACGTACCCACTAAGAGTTATCAGCGACATTTTTAAATTGAAATGGGGATGAGTAAATCAAATTTTTAATTTTTTTCTTAAAATAATATTTTATTCAACTTGCAATGTCTGTATATAAATCTTTCTGTTAACATAGTCTATTTTTCAACCATTCCCTAGCGTCCGATTGGGCCGTTTGGCATACTAAAGTTAATTTAAATTTACTATAGGGACTGGTAGTAATTATTAGGTTATAATAAATTAAGGGCGTTTTTTAAGTTATTAAATTATTATCTTTCAACGGGGCCCCAAATTCTTAGGTGCCCAGCGGACCCGGCATACCCTGAGACGGCCCTGGTACGATAATAATGTTCACTTCTTAGTATCAGTCAAAGACCTCGCTGTGGTAAAGTGCCCCTTAAACATTTGTAGATAGAGTAAATATACCCTTATAACGTTACTTTGGTACACATATTTACTGTTGTAGAGATTATATATTTGATTAATACTCCATCGTCAATAATAAGAACTCAAAAACAAATACATGTACACTACGTAAAATCCAATTAGCGACTTACAGTGAAGAGACGTAGAACTGGAGCATACTTTACAAAGCTGCTCCTGCATGTTGGTTGAAATCATAATTCATACCTTAATGTTGTAATACGCGAATGTTGCTAAGTTATAATACATATTATAAACATCATAATTACAATACACTATAATGTGTGACAAAAAAAAATATAAAAATGTAATATTATGAAAATATAAAAGTACGAAGACGTTGCATAATACCAGAATAAATGAAGTACTCAATTTTAAAATACATTTTAATTTAGTCTTAATTGATTATTATTTTAATCCTCTATCTATGACCCTTTTAAACTCCACTGCTGGACAACGGCCTCCCCTAATTGGCGCCACTCTGACCAGTCAAACCCAACTCGCTCTGCTCTCTCTGGCTCACCGCTGTGTTTTGTTCAAGTTATCAGTCCACTGTCTCGGGAGGTGATATGCTCCTTTTACCAAATTATGGACACCATTCAAAGACTTTTCTTCCCCATCGGTTATCAGTCCTACGAACCATGTGCCCTGCCCGTTGCCATTTCAGTTGGCAATTCTGCAAACTATGTCACTACTATTTCTTCTGCAACGTATTTTATAATTGTGAATATTGTCTTGTAGCGATATACCTCACGGTCTAATGTTACCCACTGGTATAAATATAACTTATGATTGTATTATAAACTAGTTACAATACATTAAAACTTGAGTGCGCTATGGCGTTTAAAAACGATCTCCAGCTTCCATCTTCCATCAGATTTTAAGAAATATTCGAGCATCTTTTTCATAACGATAAAAGAAGATTTTTTACTTTATTTCATATTGAGCAAGGACTAGATATAATTTTAAAGTCAACGTTAAGTGATATTATTAATCAATATTTTAATAATAACAAAAAATATTGTCAAATATTTCCAAAAATCGTTAAAGTATAGGATACTGTTAACATTATCATGACAAAGTAATGAATTACACAAAATAACCTCGGTCCTCAGTGATATATATGGCAATTTATTCCTATATTATAAATAAAAACAATAATTCTCATTTTACCGACTGGTAAAGTAATTACAAAACATAACCTCGAACCTCAGTGCTAACGGCCAAAACTTTTTGTTATGTCTTGCTCAAAACATCGACTCATAAACAAGGACTCAGCAGACGCGTACACTAGCACGCCATGCATATTATTCCGTGTTCAAACTGTGTGTCGCTGTTTCATAGGGTTGAAACATTTAGTATAAATAAATTTATATATCATTATCACATACTTTTAAAATTTATCTTAACACATTCACAGATACTAACCACAATATCTTATCCGCTTGTCCTTGTACTGTTTTGTAGAATTCGTGTTTAAAATAATTGTTATAATCAGAAGTCAGTCTGCGACAACTACAGCAAACTTCTGCATATTTAATACTACTACCAATAAAATTCTATATGAAAAATATATTTTAATTGGGAACCAAATTTCGAAAAACTGTTCTGTTATTAAGTTACATGTCAACTAAATAATTTCAATTATTATGGAACATTTGAGTAATTATGTCATTAAAATTAAGTACATAATTTTGATTATTCTATTATATATTAATTATTAGTCAGATATAAAATGTCTGTTATATTTAGGTATCATTAAAGTCCATTAATGCAGTATATGTAGATAATTTCTTAAGATGAAAAACACATAAATAATCAATATTGAAATCTATTTCATTGAGTTTGTAATAACATTTCTTCTTAAGTGAAGCGTCTTCAGTAGAACCTACTCGGGGCAGATATTAACATCCCAAATAAAGATTTATTCTCAAGTCTTGGTTGATTGTGTTGTCTTAAATGACATTGTTCATATCACCCGCAATACATAAAATTCTAGTTCGGAAGTGTACATTTTTAATAATTAATTTATTATTTGTTAAACAAGGAAGGCAACCCTAGCGCTTCACTCGACGATAAAAAAACATGTTGACCTTACGCGTTACGTTTGCGATCTTGATAACATCGTGCCACTCGTCATTCAGTTTGTTCAAGTCAATCGCAGCTATAGCACGTATTTTAAAATGTCCGAAACCGAATCAATATTCTGGGACGAATTGACGTGCCCATTAAACTTAGTTCTCGTGTCTGTTATTATGTACCTTATTTATAAAATTGTAAAGTCACATTTCGAAACAGTAGAAGTGGTCCCCCCTCCCCCGGAGATGCCCAAACTTCGTAAGGACATGACAGTGGCTGAACTAAAACAATACGATGGAACGAACGCCGAAGGAAGAGTTTTGTTGGCAGTTAATCAAATTATATTCGACGTGACGAAGGGAAAAAGATTCTATGGACCTGGTGAGTGAGCTGAATTTTATTCGAGTTTCGACTGGTATGATAGTACTATCAAATTGATAACGACTATTTGGAACGTTCGAGGCTTCTGAAGTAGGCACAACTTTCGTAATTACTGTCCTTTAATGTATGCACAGTATACATTTCAATTGGTAAGAGCTGTATCACTCTAGCAACTCGGTAGCAACAATTTACTTTAAACTCGACTTTTATCTTAGTAACAATAGATGAGAAACTAACTGCTTGGTTAGTACATTGTGATTATAGTGATATGTAGGGTGTTAGGAACTAATTTCTTTGATTTCTCAAATATTTGAGTATGTTAAAATACTTTTTAATATAATAGGTAATAAAGTTTAGTGTACAAATGAGTAGTTCAGGACCTTTGGACATTATAAGTACATTTCAGTTGCGATGTTAAAATTAACTAAATATTTTACCTATATGGCAAATCGATTATTTACATGTCACTCCATACATATCGCACCCTTATAATGAAAGGGACCTAACTCAAAAATTGCAATTTATGGGAAATGACGAAGAAAGTTTTCAAAAATGTATGGTCTTGAGTAAATTTAAGAAGACTGATGTATGAGGTTTTCCCTTTTTCCCTTTCTCACACATAATTCGGGCTCTTTTTCAGCATGGGGTTTTAGAGTAGGCTTTTTAAGTAAATTTATAGTAAAATCTGGAATTTCAGGAATTTTGAGTTAAGTCACTTTCATTCTAAAGGTGCGATATTGACGCTTCCATTATTATAATAAGGAGATTTCGTTAATACAACACGATATAAACATAACACATCACAACATTTATTTTTATATATATTTTAACATAAATTTTTAAAAAAGTTTTTAATGCCATCAATATGTACATATTACTTATCACCTACATACCTACCTAGTTCGATTAAAACCTGTATACTTTTGATAAATTAATTATCCATTGTCATGTTGTACCTATCCTTTAGCATTAGTTTAAGTGTTAGACAGTTTACCTTTATCTATTTTAATTTTTAGAGTCCAATATACGATCTATATGGTGGATATATTTGAATGACTGGATAGTAATGCGAGTAGTACTTAATGATGGATATATTGGAATGAATATTGTAATGCGAGTAAGTAAGTATTAATTATTAATCGGGTAATTTGACTACTCGCTGTCTGGTTCAAGGTAATCGGAATCAATCGCCGACAAGCGTCGGTTCGTACGATCGCTCCGTTAAACGCTGTGTCATGGTCGGTGAACAACAATCTATCTAAAAACAAATGTTGTGTACGAGTCACTGTTTATCGACGTATATCAATTAGAATGCTAATTTACTAGTTAATCTGTAGATTATCTGGCTGAATTCGATAAAGTGCGAAATATTAATAAAGCCAGCGTACCAACAGTTCGTTTAATTTAAATGGATTAGGTTATGTGCGCATAAAATGAAAAGTATGTTAACGTAAGATACTGTAACTAAGGAAGGAGAGTGAATAGGCTCTTATAGATAAAAGATAAACAGAGACGCACAAGCTCGCCATACAAATGGAATCTATTAAAATGATGTGTTCACAAATGTGTGTTGAACAGTGTTCGAAAATATCCGATATTTATTATAAATATCAAAATATCGGATATTTATGATATATATCCGATATATATCAAAAGTTTGATATATATCCATTTCGTATGAAAGCCATATTATTATTTTATTGTATTATTTATGTATACTATTTGCATATGTGTTACATAAACATAATAAATTATTTAAAAAGAAAACTAAAATGTTTTTAATGTGTTATTTATTTAGATACTTAAAATCAGACAAAAAGAAACCATATATTACATATACATATACTATGAAACTAAAAAAACAGAAATTTTTCTGACACGACAGGCGCCATTAATGCCGGCATAAGTGTTGCCATTTATGGATTTGGACTTACTATTAGGGAGTATGTTTTAACTCTACTCCAACGCCATCTTCATTTGGGAAGTAGAAATACAGTAACAAACGCAAAAAATTACTTAATAATATAAAATTTGATATATATCATAAAAAATCATTTGATATATATCCGATATATATCATGATATATATCCATTGATATATATCCTCGAACCCTGGCCTTACTAACACTCGAAATTGTAAGTAAATGACGCAAATTTGTTTGATGTCTGAGTAACGAAATAATTTAAACAAAAAATTGTTGTATGCATGAGACACCATACTGTTTTCTTGCAGTCAAATCAATATTATTATACCAATATTGGTTTTTCTGCAGCTTTAAGTCAAAATTGCAGCAGGTACCACAAACTTTTCATACAAAAATATCGCCAACTATAGCATCGTGCAAAACTTCTAAATACTGTTTTTAAAAAAATATTGGTAAATCCTAACATTTAAGAAACACCTTTTTTGTTTTAATATGGTCATTGTGATGTTGATTGATGATCGATATTGATGTTGAATATTGTTTAAAAAATTTTGAACCAATATAAATAAAATTTTAATATGTATAAAAACAACAGTTGTAACAATGTGTGTAACGATACTAAAATAAGTCTTATTATCTCTTAAAATTTACTAGTTGTGTAATTAAAACGCAGTGTTTCTAAGTCAAATATACAGTATTTTTCGTTAGCAAAGAGCTATTTCAATAACAAAAATAAACACGGTCACTAAAAAAAACTACACATTTGTCGTGTTCAAGTTCTTTACTTAATAAAAAAACTAGTAATAAATACCTATAAAACGACAAACTAGTCAAGCAATACTATAATAATATTAGGTAGGTATTCATTTTGGTCCGTCAATTACATACTTACAACATAATGTTTGCTCATATCAACTACTACGGAATAGGAACATATTTATAAATATCTTTTGCATCACTACAAAATATAAAAAAAAAATTATAAAATTATTTACAAAAGTTAAAAGTATTTGCCTTATAGTATTCAAGTAACAGTGCTATAATACTTTTAATTCCACAGAGTAATCTGCATTATCACGTGCTTTTCCAACTGCGCTTTTTAGTGTTCCGTTTTATTAAAATCACAGTGTAGACTATAATAACGTAATTACAGTGATAACAGCCCTATGGCTTTGTAAGATTGTGGCACTAAGGTATCCCAAATACATCATTGCCTACTAACTTTATTCAAATCATGATCTTATCATGAAACATTAAATAAAATAGAAATAAGACAACATTTCGTTACTCCGTGATCTCGTCACTGCGTGTGTGTACAAAAGCTTCCTGAATTTCAAAGGTAGATGGAAGGAATAGCGATGGGTTATTTCTCTGTTACATTAACATTCACTATCTATATATTCTTTTAAAATTTAAGTTTTAAAGCCTTTTAAGTCCACTGCTGAACGTAGGCTTCCCCTAAGTTGCAGCAGTCCAACCGGCCCTTTTTTCGTTTTCTACAGGTTATCAGTCGACTTCGTCAAGTAGATCACCACGTGCTCTTTTGAACTAGAACTAGTCCATGTAACTTTACCAGTAAAGAGAAAAGGACTGGCTACCCTCCAAAGATGCGCTGGAGGGGGGTAGTGAATGCTCATGCATAACAGAGCAGCCGGCTGCGCTGGTTATGTGGGACTACCGATAAACCTAGGGGCCTACTCACTAAACACCACCCGGGGTTAATTTTGGCCATACGGCCTCTAAACCTTCATCGAAATCGGATCCCCTTAGGGAAGAGGGGCGCTAAATAGAATCCTCGTGTGGGTATGAAATTGTAAGAGCACATTAATTATTAATCTACTTAATAATAAATCAATAATAACCCACGAAGAAGTGATAGCCAAGAAGTTTGGACAAAATTTATTATAAATTCATAAAACTAGGGTTACAAAGGGCGGATCTATCCTACGTCCTATTTCTTCAACTCATTACGGACCCACTGCACAGAACGGATTTCTAATAGTCATTCCACTCCACAACTCTGCCTCAGCGCAGATTGGTAGTCAACCTGAGTGTCGGAAATTGTTTTACCTCCCAAAAACCCCCCAAATTGCTTATCGACTGTTGTCTAACGACTGATTTCATCTCCAAAGAACAAAAGCGCTTAAAAAATTTCGCGAAAGACTCGTTCTCAGCACTACCGACGGATCGAAGTTATATGTATCAGTCGGACGGCCACTCACGACTGACACATGCCAAACTGCGGCTTCATAAATTACATACTTATTTAACTCTTGTTGCGTAATTGTTATAAGCTATTGCCCTACATTGATGTTAGTAATAAATGATTACTATCAATTGAACGCAATGAAATGCCATTGCTTGGAACATATTGGCACAGTGCATACATTAATTTAGTTTTCTGTTACATATTAAATATCATTATCAATGTCAATATCATTCAATATTGGGCGTAACTTTAGTCAAACAAATTATATAACGTCCAACTTTTCCACTAATAATGCTAATTTTGCTTACGTGATTATTTTGCATAAACTAATCAACTTTTTATGTCACGAATCGTCTATATATGACGCGAGTTAAGCAAATATTTATTTTAATGTTTTATCATCACAACCCATAATTGTTCACTGTGCTAGCCAAAAAAGCTTAAGCTAAAGGTACACCGAAGCACCAGTAATTTCTACAACTCAAATAACATTACAAATTTACATTGACCATCTCAAGCTCCTAAGATGTTTTTAAACAAAACCAAAACTCCTACCGGATCAGAGTATTTCAATCGTGTTTTGAGTTGTTTACTTTTGGTACGGGTTACATTTCAAAGCTATTACTGAAGTGTTTGCGTCTAGGTGTTATCTATCCTAATGACACTCCTTATCATTAGGATATCACAATATTTTATTACAATTTACTTTTGTTCTTTTCGTACAATTTTGTAGCTAAGCTTTTTGAAGTCAATTTAGTTCAAAAAAAGTTTTATATTTTAAATGTTTATTTTTCTTCAATAACGCTATCTCTCCTCAAGTTAGTAGATTTATAAAGACATTTTAAGTTCGCGCTTGCGTAATTGCAGTCGTTTCCTCCTCGCTTACCATATCCGTTGCTACTTTGTTAAGAAGCGACACGAAATGCACTTCTTTTTATCTGGACTTATTTTCTGTATTCCTCTTTTTATTTTCGCCAAGCTAGTGCCATTTTGCGTATTTCATTAAAACCATTTTTCTGAACTTGCCAAATAGTTTGGTAGTTTTAATGATACGGGTCACAGTTTCATATAGTTAGCATATTTTTGTTGGTTTTATATAACTAAGTAAGTGAACTTCCTATTTTTTAACGATACACAGTTTTGACCACTCAATTTGTTATGTACCCATGAAGAAGAAAAGGGGAAAGCGTGTTAACTGGCCCTTCGACGCTCTAAATAAAAACGTTAGAAATATTTCCCGTTTTTACAATGAAGTTCCAAAATTGATACATGATATAATAGCTTGTAGGAATATGATGTTACGGCGTAGATGAATATATAATGACAAAGTCGCCTGAAAATAACAGTGTCTTAATCGATTTCGCACAGATGGAACTTTGTAATTGCCATACTCGTATGTTGTTTTACACGATGTGCTGAGGAGTTTCTTTCACCGTTTTTTATCCCAAATGTTAAAACACAAAATATAATATACAAAATACCTGAACGATTAAATGATTGGTATTGAAATGACTTGATGTTAGAAAGAGGGTAGTCGATGTCTATGGTGTATTGCACAGGAAGGGTGGTAGCTAGCTAAACACGTAGAGAACCACTGCCATGCAAAAATCGATTAAATAAGCAAGGGAATTATGTAACATAAAGCAATGTAACATAATCAGTGAATTTCTGACTGATCTTGGAAAGGAGAACAGTAATTTATTAGTGTTATTAAACTCCAGCTTTAATAAACTCCGAACAGTGCATCCCAGCTACTATTGAGATATCAGAAAATTAAAATACATTTAAATTGTTTGTATTCTATCGTTAGAAGAATATACGGAAATATTTATGCTATACTTATATTATAAGCTTTATCAAAGTGAATGAAAGTCACATAGAGAAATGCAAACACAAACAAGCAAATGTTTACGTAATCAACTCTAACTGCGAGACCAAGAACGTTTAACGTTAGAACGGAAAGAAATTCATATATAGTTTATTGTGCAACATTTTAATTGGCATATTTTTGGCATAATTTATATTCAAAGTATAAATTATGGAAAAGAAACAATCATTAAGGCGAATTCAAATATAAATTGACGTTGAAATTATGGATCTATAAATATGGAGAAAAATTATTTTAAAAGTATTCTTAATGTATCGCGACGCAGGTGATCAAGAAATAAACTGTCGTAATACCTAGGGCACACTCTGTGACACATTTAAGAAACCAAACAATAAAATGTAATAGTGAAAGCTTACATTATTAAATAAAAAAAACCTTTCAACGACAAGCGTACTTCATATTTAAAGTTGTGTTAATTGTGTAAATTCATAACGTTTATTCCAGGTGGTCCATATTCTGCATTCGCGGGCAAAGATGCGACAAGAGGCTTGGCTACCGGCGAAGTTGCTGCTACAGACAAGGAGTGGGATGACGTTAGTGACTTAACACCTGATGAAGTTTCTGCTGCCAAAGAATGGGAGGATCAATTTAAGGGTATCTTATTTTTTGCAATGCTCTGCGAAAGCACTAAACAGTTTACGAAAATACTCCTAGTTTTTCTTCAGAATACATATTAATCTGTGTCTGATATTTATGCAATACAAAACATCTGTGTTAAGAAAAAATAGTCACTAATTATAGAATGGATTTAATTAATGATCTATATTAACTCCTTAATATTGTTAAATACTTTTTTATGTAAAATTAACCGTGAAATAATTTGCGATACCTACCTAAAAAAAAATTCTCTACCGACTAACAGTAATGACACTACGCTAATACTACAGTATATAGTATAAAAAAGGAATTACTAAACTTTAACGTTAAAGATTAATAATGTGTTTGATAAAAATAACATTAACTTCGACTATATAACAAAACATCTGTTAGTGTCCATCGAGAAATGAAATCAAAGTAAATAACGTTGAAAATAATAATTTAGTAGGATAAGATCTTGGAATCGCAAATATTCAGCATTTCGGTAGGAAGTAGGTAGCGAGTTTGCCCCATCTGTCATGTGGGATAAAGAGCTAGACCGTGTTGAGGCGAAGTCACCGAATTTGGTTTAGGATAGCTTATAAGGGAACTTGAAACTGTAACGAAACTTCGCTTTGTCGTGTTTAAGATTGTATAGAACCTGTAAAATAAATCACGTGTAAACCATTTAGCAATGGTTTAGTGTTGTGATGCTCTGTTATCTAAATAAAAATAACAAAAGGGCATACACTATATCGGCAGCCATACGCAACACCAATTCACCCTATATTTAGTAATTAGTATTTGTAAATCTAAAATAATTACCAACGGCTAAAAAGGAAACAGAGAACCGCATATTACTGGCTCTCGGCATTTCACGGTTCATTCTAGTAGATAGGTGGTTCCCTGTCATAAGAGTAGAGAACTCTACCAATATGCAATAACGTAGCTATTTAAGCCGATTGACACGTTTAGAACACAATTATGTGTGAAGTTAACCACAGACACACATCATTTGTTACTGAGTTGCAAATATGGCGTTTCCAGTGGAAAGTTAGTATGCACTGTATGGTTTTATTCGTGGACTAAAACAAAAAATACATTTATACAAACACGTTGTACACGTTCAGACCTCATGTCCGTCTTAAGTTTTTTTTTTGTTAAATTTCGTCAATATCTTTTATAGCAGATATACTTTCAGATTTTATCTCTAGTTATGGCTTATTCAAAGTATAATATTACTCTTACCACCCTTTAGGAAAAAGACCTATCGGTTTGTTCTTGCACCATTGCAGCGTTATTTCACAATAAAAAGAAAATGAAAAATGTTCTATAAGGCAAACTATAGTAAAAATAATGTTGTCTGGACGGATTGTTACACGTTTGGATAAGTTGGTATCAAAAAAGCAAAATGTCAGTTCTTGGCGACATTATAGCTTAAAGACACGATAGAGTTATGGTCATTATGTCCCTTTCGTGACCCGAATGTCAGTGAATCCCTTCCGGCATCACTTCAGGTAAAACGTTTGATGTTAATATCTTATGGAATCTAATTGCGTAAAATGCAAAATCTACAAGGTGTGTATTAAAAATATATATATAAAATATTCAGATACAACAATATATTTTTTAAGGATTAAATCTAAAACAAACATATTGTTTGCTTTTCAGAGAAATACGACATCGTGGGAAGGCTCCTGAAGCCAGGCGAGACTCCTAATACTTACACTAATGAAGACAGTGAGAACAAGAAGGCACAATAGGTCACTAATTTATATTTAATTGTGATATTTAGATATAATTGGATATTTTGTATTAAAGTTTACGTTTAAAGCAAACGAGTTTTTGTATAATTTTAACCATTTGATAAAATTTATTCGGTCCAAACACATCTAAGGCGATGACTCATTAATGTTCCATATTGTATTGTACATGGATTTATCTATTTCTTCTTCATACCTAGCATATGTACATACCATGGTTCTTTAAGTCCGCATCTTTAGGTCGCCTGGAAGAAATCGCTTAGGTTTAAAAAGACCTTTCAGATAGTGGTACCTGCCTATTTTTTCACTGTTGTTAAATAATTTTGATGTACATTAAGTTTCAGTTTAGTAACTAATTTTGTAACGGAAACAATTCTCAACCAACAAAAAAAAAAGTTAACAACTGTTAAATTAATGCACAATTCCATAAATTCTAATAGCACAAACGAGCCAGTTACTTGTAGGAATGTCATTATTGTTTACGGAGCTGCCTTATGGCAGCAGTAACACGCGAACCACGAACCGCGACTCGGGAATATTTCATTGCAGAAAGTTTAATCTCTTTTGCAAATATTGCAGACTTGGATTATAGTGAGCTGCTTACGTCGGAACGGTGATTATTGTATTTCAAGCTAACTTTAACGTATTAATAATAGCAAAACTAGATTTTACTCCAGCACGTTCAGCTGTGGAAATTTTGATCCCTATTATTCCTAATTTAGGTTTTAGTAATTCCTTAAAAGCAACGTTGATGTTGGTTTTCTTTAGCTTCAGTAACCACTATCCACTATAGTTAAACTAGAGTCTATATAGAGAAATATTTTTTTTAAACTTAAAATTCCTCTTTGCGAGAGATTCTGTGATATTGTAAAGTTCGTAAACTCTTATTTTTAACCTCTTAAGTTGTTAAACCTGTCGCCAAAACCATTCGCCGCTTCATCGCATTTGGGAAGGCTCCGGGAAATCAAGCGCACCGGTGGATTCCTTGCGCAATAACCGTAGCTCAGCGCCACCCAAATTTATCTTTCACTTATGTGTGTCAAAAGTTACGACACCACTGCAGCACCCACAACCGCTCACTGTAAGCATTATCATGATCATAGTTAAACATTGCTATATAGTACAACATTGTGAGTACCCGCTACATTTAAAACAGTGAAATATCGCGACTAAGGGTCAATAACCCAACTTTGTTATCGATAATATGCAATATCAACATAATCGATGATATATATAGTACCAACATAAGCCTTAGGACGCTTTTGGACGCCTTTAGACTTCAACTTGTAGATTAATTCATTCCAAACATTCATTAATTAAAACCTCGCCTTAATCTGGATTATTCTTGTTCAGGCAACTTAATACCGTATAATATAAATTGAAATGAAATATTACAGACTGATTTTTAAATATGACAGATTTACAGATGAAAGAAGATATCACAATAAAATTCTGACTCAGTCATTTCTTTAATTAACAAGTCTGTCCAGAATATAATTAGGATAAATCGTGATCATCGAAATTAATATCTTTTTGGATTCTGTTAAAAGAATATTGATAATTTTATTGCAGATTACAATAGATAGATAATTAATTGAACGCGTTTTACGTATACGGGTGTATCAATTTGTATAAAAATACATTTTTACAAATTCAAAAAGATGGGTTTTATTTGTGACTAATATTTTATTATACTCACTCACTGATTCCTCCAAGATATCTGGACAGATTCTTGTTTTTTTTGTATTAATAAGCAACAAACGAGCAGACGAGCCACCTGATGGCAAGTGGTCACCGTCGCCCATGGACATCAGCAAGACCAAAGGTATCACTGATGCGTTGTCGGCCGAGAAATGAAAAGAAGGTAAGAAAAAAAAAAGTACTGGCTCTCAAGCCCCGATGACGAGTCGTTTGGCGGCTGACTCAAGCAGGAGGGTAGTAGCTAGCTAGGCAGGCTTCGCGGAAGATACGAGTAATAATATTAATGCAAAGCCCTACCACCAAGCACGCTGCCTTTGTTTTCTCTTAGGACACCCTGTCATGCCAGCGTGGGATTGGGACCAGTATTCTAGGCTGCCCAGATACGGCCAAAATATAACTATGGTGTAGATATGACAAACTATAGAATTCCATTACACACAATAGTAAATCGACGACGATTTTGATATTTGAGCCTAGGCGTTAGTAATCATAGAGACTGGAGACAAAAATCTACGAAGTAACAAGTCCTTCCTCCAAGGTGTCAATTCGTAACAATTGATGGCAAAATGGTGTCTCTCTGTCGTATTCGAATGTCTGGTATATTAATATAGTCCGTAAACCTCTAGGGTTAGATGGTCCATAGACGTAACTCCACAGAAAATTAACGAACTCAAATAAGGGTTAACTTTGGGAGAAATTGCAAAATAAAAAAATAAAAACTTATGTAAAATACTCTATCTGGCATATTGAGGAAAAGGGCTCGCTATAAATCACAAATGTTTTTTTAGGTATTTTCATAACATAATGTCAAATTTCTTAAATTCGATATTATTAAACCTCATTTAAAAACCAGTTGTTTGTCAACAACAAAGATCTATACAAGAATGAATCTACAGGAAAATTCATGAGAATCCTTAAATTACTACCAGTAACAGAAAATATTTTCGGATACGTTTACAGTACAGTATCCTATGTGAGGCCGACTCAGAGTAGACTGAATTTATTTCTATTTTGTTTGATCTCACCTGACCGCTGTTTTTCTTACTGTACCCTAAACAAACATAATTAAGAGAATACGGCCACCAACGTTTATTTTCTTCGCCTAGGCGGTTTAATTTGCCTCATTTTTGTTTACTATAACTGTTTACAAACCAAGTCACCAAGTCACAATTACAAGAAAATGATACAGTTACTTATGATATGATAAACGATATAGATACCGTAACTGTAAGGATAAAAGTCTATTTGAAAAAAAAAAGCAGTAGGTACGATTTACAACATAGCAGAATGAACGCTTAATTAGAAATCACTTTTGTATCCTTCGATCGATGCTGCCATCTATGTCATTCGAAATTTGCTTGCTTTTTTTTTGTTTTCTATGTCGATTAATAAATGTATTTTATTAATGTAACCTCCGTAATCCTCTACTCTAACGATATGCCTAGATATCTAAATATGGACGTAACCCTATTTACGGGGGAACCTGCCCTTTAAATCAAACACTCGATATCCACACGCATCACCTCAACCCTTCAACCTGCGTCCACTTGTATGATAAAAAGGAAATAAAGCTTAATTCCGAGAAAAGAGCAATAATTTTTTCAACTGATCTAGTCATGAGAAAATGTCACGCACAGATTGAATATTCAACCGTCTCATACCTCGTTCAAAATGTGGTAAATACTGTAGTGTCACTTTAAACAACCAAATTTCTTACACTATGCGGCACAGGAAGGCCCGAAACGTATGTGTGTATATATTTGTATTAATGGTAAAACCCCAATTATTTACTTTTTATCTTAGCTCTCACTTCTCGCATTATTGTTGTGAGCTACTAAAAATGCACGCCATCGTCATGGGTTAACTAACAGAGAATACCACTAGACGATAAGTCCGCTCTATGTAGAAACCTAGTTATTACGTCACACAACAAATAAACATAAAAAAGTAATATGAGATTCAATATTTACGTAATGTATATTACATGTATATATCTAAATTCCTTTCAACAGAACTAGGCAAGTGCAGTATAATTTCCTCGCTCGTGGTGTTACTACAAAAGACACTAATATCAGGAAGGAAATTTGTTGTATGCTGCTTCACTTCTTTCTTCTCAGCTTGACGAAAAAATCTGGGGCAAAAAATGTGGTCATTGTTATACAATGTATTATATATTTCTTATAGAAAATCCAGTATACATATAGGTAATATTGTCCAACGTAAATTACTGCTTTTAAAGGCGGGCATAATTTTTTTTGTGTAATTTTAGAGCATACGGGGGTTGAGGTATCCTTGACTGCAAGACTGATGATGCACCCGGCTGAATAACGAACGAGGCTATGGTGTTATGTCTCTTCTATTAGGTTATTGGGCCTTTAACCAGCTCAAACTTGATAGTCTTACCTAGAAATTGAATTACTTTCTTACATAGCTAACGATCCCTCCATGAAAACATCAAACGTGAAATAATTATTAACCTGATTTCGGTGAAGTGTTACAGAGCACTACACAAACGGGCTTCCCACTCACTTTAAGTCAACTTTGTGCCAGTGTCTTCCGTGGTGTGATTATTTCGGCAGAAATTACAAGTTGCCATCTTATAGCCCATTTAACTTATATTAAAACCCACAATATTGATAGAACATTTCCCCGGCGGAACAGGCAGAACTTGAACGTTTTATATCAAGGTCCAAACATCTAAAATTATACTTTACCCATTTGGTTGAATTTTTTTTTTTGAATTTTTTTGAATGGTTGAATTTGGTTGAAATATTGGCCTTTAAAGACGAGAATACCATCTCATAAGACCAGAAATCTCATTTTTTATTTGAGAAAAACTCTCAACATGAAGCTGCTTTAATTGTTTTATCATAAACTGTCGTGTTGGAATTTAAGTTTGCAGTGAAGACGCTGCTAGCGATATTTCAATAATGAAACTCGGTCGGAAGTTTAATATCCTGTGATTTGGGACTGAACCTCGGGCTATTAAATTATTAAAGAATTTGACGGCTAGTGAAAAACTAGAAAATCGTCCTCAAACTATTTTCAGTGCGAACTATTAACTTGCACCGATAACGAGTGTTACAAATTGGATTCTGTTGTTCAAGTTACTACAACCTACAACTATGTTTTGTGTTCATGGCCTGTTTCTATCTGTCCACCTACCCGTTTTCTTTGACACCGAGAACAAAGTACGGAATAACGCGCTTGTACATTGATAATCGCAACTCTATTATGAATATTATAGAAAACTAAGACGAATTACCTCACTATGCTTGCCTCAACGAATTAAATGATGATCCATTCCGTACATTCCGTACATGTTCGTTCCATGTTGCAGTTTTTAAATTATATTTAGTAGTGTAATATCTTGTATCTTAGACACAAAAAAATATTCTTTATTGCACACCCGTAATCGCACAAAAATATCAGTGAATATTCAATACATTTAGTGTAAGCAAGAAGCCGTCTTTTCACTAATAGCTCCTCCAGACAATCTACTACCAGCACAGGACACCTTTGAAAACGAAAAAAGGAGCAAGGAGTTCACAACTATATATTGAACATGCATATATATTTAACTTTATCCATACTAATAATAAAATTCTAACTGATCGCTTTCTGTACATGAACGATATATGATAAAATCATTATTACGGGACTTTATTAACGCAATAGAACCCAAAACAATAGTTGTTAGAATTTTTATCTGTTTGTACGTTTGTTCCCGCTAATCTCAGAAACGGCTTAACCAATTTCTTTCTGGTTTTCACTAATGTATTGCAGTAAGCGTCACTCAAAATTTAAAGTTTGTTTCATTGCAATCCAGCCATAAATAAAATAATTTATATATTTCTAATTCACAGAACTAGAAATACCTAGAAAAATGCAGATGCTATCTTTAAGCGTAAGGTAGTTTTTCCGAAGCAAAGCGAGGGCATTTGCTAGTTATAAATAAATATATATACTACTTGATGGTAGTATAAAAATTCAAAATAATTTATAATGATAAGTATTGTAACCGAATTAGATGCTTGAAAAATGAAAGGGATTACTACAATTACAACACTACAGAATATAACTTAAACACTACTGCACAGATTTTCATGTAGTTTTAACGAATATGTAGTTTTAATAGTTTTCACGAAAAAAAACGTATAAGGCAAACGTGACCATTTTATATAATCCCTAAAAAAATGTAATGTTTTTATTTAAGAATCATGTTAGCCGAATCGAAAAAATGTATGCTAATTCTGATTTAATGAAAGCTTTACAATCCGCTACACAAGGACTTACATTTTCGTTCCGAGGCCTGATGATGCCTGAGTATAATTTTCAGAGCGACTTCATTTATATATCATACTGAATTCTACGAAAACACTTTGTAACATGTTTAAATTTACGTAGACAAATGAAAATCATAACATTTTCATTTAAGACAGATTTTCCTTGGTGTTATATGGTATTTTTATACTAACATAACGCATCTAAAGTTATTCAACTTCATTAAGAAAAATAAATAATTGACAGTTCTGCTCAAATTTTCAAAATATTAAAAATATTTTTATCATTAAATGTGATATCATTCAAAAAAGTCTAACGCGTCCTCACAATTCCTATCATTCGGGAATTGGTAACAAAAGTTGTTGGCAAACTAATATATTGTGATAAGAATTTGCGAGCAAAAGCGGCAGTAACTCTTCATGGTGTAGTGTCACCCGGGAACTTACCCAGATACTCATGTAACTTTATTTCATACTAGATTTTACCAGCGACATTGTGTGCAAGAATTTCGTAATCCTCGTCCCTTAATATATATTATTCTATTGTGAGGAACTTGCCGCGGTATAGAGATAAAGCTGGTACCTACTCTCACCCTATCTAATCTATTTTCGAATATAAAACACATATAAATCGTTAATTATTTTTTTGCTTAATGAGTGTGTGGACATAGAGGAAAAATGGACATACAAAAATAATTCAAAGCAAATTTGATTTCAGCTCAAAGACGAGATGTTCATAAGAATTCATTCATTAGTAAGTTTGTAATAGTGTAGGTATCTTTTTACCACGCAAAAAAGGTCTACCATAAAACCAGAATTCTGACTCGACTAAATATAGGTCTTCGTTCAGAATAAAAAATCCCAAGACATTGAACATGAGTGAGCTGACATATGTCATCTGTAATATATCTTTAAGAATTTAATGGAAGGTAAACCGCCCTTACTTTGCCTCAGTAAACTCACGCCTTACGTTTAGAAATAGGAAACGCATTATTTTAAGAATTTCTATTTCTGTGAATTAGTTTCCGGGATAAAAATATCCTAGATAATAACCCATAAATATAAGCTATTTGAATGCCAAGTATCATCAAAATCGGTTCAGTAGTTTTAGTTTTATATTACACAAAAACAAAATTTCCAAAAAATAGTATTGACATAAGGATCATTGATAAAGATATCTATCTATAGCAAAGCCTAACTATATTAAATTTCAAAAAAGCACCTTTTATTATTAATTGTATTATTAGTATGTATTATATTCACGTACATTTTAACGAAAACACAAAACCTTAGAGGATCTACTATAACTATTTAACAAAATATACGTATAATTTTTTTAGCAACAACCAATACATGAAAAAAAATATCTTCAATCAAATATTATTACAGCTTTCAAATAAGAAAACTCAACTGTCTTCATAATGAATTGGACAAGAACATTCACATAACAAATTACCTCACCTGGCTGGATTTATTACATTTAGTTGGTTCCATTCAACATGTTATTGAGATTTCTGTGCATGTCTGACCAAACTTACGGTCACTAATGTCAGAAAAATTCAGGTCCTTCTCACGCCTCTTAATAAATCGCTTTCGAACATCCATACGCTTTTATCGCAGCGGTTTCTGGTTGAATAAAAATAAAAACGAACCTTAACGACACAAGAACGCCGAAGTTGGCCAGCCTGAGGTTAGTGGCAGTTAAAAGGAGTCTTCAAGTACTTAACGCCGAACCGTTTACGAGTTTCAGTCAACACTGGCCACTCTCATTCCAAATCGATTCCACTTAGTACGTAATAGAGAACATCGCCTTCGAGACACATTTCCGACTTTTTCTCCGCATTAACATCGAACGGTATCAAAGTTTTTATATCGTGATGAAATCAACTCGTTCGGTGAAAACCGTCCAAGTTTAGCTGAGTGAGCTCAAACTTCGCTTCATTTCGTTCCTGAATGTATCGATGATCCAAGTTTGCTTTTGTGAAAGATGGGACAAACAGAAAATAGGATACCATGAAGTGTTGTTCCAAAGACAATGCGGTATTGAAACCCGAAGTTGTTTAGTCTTTGTATTCGCATGACAAAAAACTTCGCAGGATCCGCAGTGATTACATTAAAACAAACACGGAGAGGAAAAAGGTAGATGTAGCTGTGAATTTTAAATAGATTGGCCGGAATGAACTGGTATTGTGTAATGACAAATGTGAGCACGTAACGACGTAGGTGCGATTTTCTCAGAAATATATAATGGAATTTTGCATTCATGTACACTGTTTTACATTGTAGTACGTTCGGATTAAAACAAGATTCCTGGAAATTATTAACGTTCAAAGTTTTGACGTTGTAAAAAATATAGGGAATATATAGTACACATTAGTCTGGCTTGTAGTAAGCAGGGATAGTCTAGTGATTTGAACGTAGGTATTCCGCACGGAAGACACAAGTTCGAATCTTGCACGCAACTCTATTTTTTTTTAATTATGTAGGTATTATAAAATAATTATCACTCGCTTCAGTGAAGGAAAACATCTTGAGGAAACCTGCACACATCTGCGAGTTGCACACATGATCTCAAAGGGGTGTAAAGTCTGCCAACTCGCACTTGACCAGCTTGACCAACTATGGCTTTAATCCCTCTCATTGTGAGAGGAGACCCAAGCCTAGCAGTGGGACGATATGGGTTGTAGTCATGAGTGCGTCTGAGTTAACCTACATTTTAAGAAACACAGGCTTGAGCTTAAAATACGGCGATTTTATTTTGACAGGAAACTATATTAAGCTAATATATTATTCTTCTCAACATTCCATTGATTTGCTATCGGGTCTGGCAAATTGATACAAACTATTGTTTAGGGCGATAAATTGGAATGCAGGAAATGACAGAGGGAAGCAGTTTGAAGGTTAAGAGTCGTTCAGCGCAACATAATAATATTGGCATCTCCCGGGACCGCCATGTATAATTCGAGGCTATTATAAAGGCTTCATTGGATCGTAGTCCTGGAAGGTTATTTGAATAGAATACTCGAAATATCACGTCGTTTTTATCTCACGTTAAATAAAGATAGTCGTTCGACATTACTTGTTAAGAACATAATATTAAATCAGATGTATTAAATCTCTTATAGGAGGTATTGTCGGCTTAGAAAATTGATAAAGAGAATAAGGATACATCACAGGTTATAACATATCCTGCAACATACTGCTGAATTAGGGTTTTCTCTCAGAATTAACGAGATTATCAGCACACCACGCTAGTCTCTTGCGGATCGAGAAACCTGATACACCTTAAGTTCATTTCTTCACTACAGAAAAGAACAATTTATTCAAGTAAAATGATGTTGCTGATTTGATCATGTTGTTAGAATGAAAAAATATATACAGCATGACTCTCTGGCTATCAAATTTTTATCAAAAACAGATTAAATAATTATACACTTAAATTTGTTTGATGCCAACAAAATTTCCCAACAAACTCGAGGTTGACATGCTACATTGAAAACAGACACAAATAAAACGTTTTTTTATGGTGTGCGTCGAGTTAAAAAACTTTCAGAAGGTGTCATATGAATGAAAAATGTATATAAAATATATTTCTCTCATACCTTGACCATACCGGTCACCTTAATTTAGGTCAACGCGCCCAGCGCGATCTGATTCGGAAGGGACTGATCTGATTAGAATTGCAAACGTAGCTCTACCAGTCGGTTCGTCAGAAAAATATCGTTCAGTAATTTGTAATTCTGTCTTCTGTAATCAAATATTTTATATTACTTTATCAGATTTCATAAACCTATATTTAAGAGACAACATAAGAAAAGATAATGGTTCAGAAATATGTCCTAGAAAAAATAAAGAATACATATTTTTATGACACTTAATGATGACTGGAAATTGTATACCCGGTTAAAATTATATACAATAAATATGTAGTTATAATTTCACTATGTTGTTACGAAGCTTTTCGAAGGATAGCCGAGAAGAGAAAGTCGGCAGGCTTACGAAGTTTCTGGAAGGGTGGCCGACCCATCCAGTGAAAACAATGGAGGCAATAAAAGTGAAACCCAGGTAGTAATAAAAACTACCTGGGATACTTCAGGCCAATCTCGCCCTTATGCCTTAGGCATACATGGCCGAAATGAGTGTGTTTACCTGACCCGCTATTTTTATGTCGATTTCCGGGAATTATTGTTGTGTTTAAGACCGTGGAAAGATCTGGAAGCCTGGAAATCGATATAAATAGCGGGCAGGGTCGGCCACGGGGCATTCGGTTCCCGAGTACGAAGTGAAGAGTTCTCTACCTACGAGGCGAATACCTGCGATCTACGAGTACAACTGCGATTGTGAAGTGTGTGTGAAGTGGAATAAAGTCTCTGCGGAATAACTGTGGCATTTTACGAAGCTACAGATCCTGACACGTATGTATATTTGTATATACATACTTACAGTTCAATGAAAATATGGGGTAGTCTATAAATTTAATAAAACTAATACATAAATTAAAATACATATTTACATGTAATTAGGTTCTATACCCAAGATGATGGAAGCCTATCCTTACAGTATAACAATGCTTACACGCAATTTTTCATTATTTCTCATAATCAGCATAACCTGACAGCTTGTGTCAATCACTAATGATAAACCTAATTACGCAACGCGGATGCTGTTAGAAATTACATAGTCAAGTGACCGCTTCCATACTCCGGAGGGCACGTTATATCGTCTGTCACGGATGTTATAATTAACAGTTATTAAACATGTCGGAAGACTTGGGTTGATATAATAATTTTCGACATTTGGCATGACCACTAACTTCTTCACCGATCCGCGATGAAGCAGCATGATGACGTACACTATGGTGAATTTACGAGGTATGCTTCGTAAAATATGGAAAGAGCCCAATGGACCCCTAATAGTTGAAGTAACTGACCTAATATTTGAGCATGATCCCCAATTTATAACTTTTATGTACATTTGCTTCATGTTGTCTATGTTAAACAAATACATTTAACGAACAATAAGGTAAACTGCATGTCAAGGCTACGAAAATTATTTAGATGCTAAACGCAGCTCAAGGAAACAACAACTTAAATTTTCTTAGCATTTAAATGGAGCTGAATGTTCGCTCAGGCTAATAGCTGTTACTGAGTTAAAGCATCGCTGAAACTAAACGTTGGCTTAAAATTTAAAATACTCGTATGTCTAAGTATTTGGAGTGCATGGTGTTCTACCTTTTCTTAGGTCTAAGCAACCTACCCTGCTCGTTGTCTACCGTACTGATTAAATGGTGATGACGATGATGATGGACTCCAATGAATGATGATGTAATTGTGATAGACTCGTCTTTTTCGTTGTCGCTAACCTTTAACCCAATCAGTTTAATCCCGGCGATTCTGTACTTTGTGGTGGATCCAAATCCAACGGTTCGTGTTATTCGCACCAGATGTGCGTTTTAAAAAAAAACCATTTGCTATGGAAAAACGTTGACGTCTTCTCAACGAATGAGGGTATTTAAAACCGAAGTCGATCACGCTGGTCACTATCAACTGGGACATGAAGTTGTTACCACGTTAGGGCTTTATAAACCTTACGATAATTGTTAATAAATAAAGTCATGCATAAGAAATAACTCTTTTACTGCTAAATGTTATCAACGAGAATGGTAAACCTAAAAATGCCATTTACGACGGATTCGATTGTGTTGATCCGTTATTTTCCTATCCCAGTATCCCAATATTCCCTAATCTTACCAAAGCAAAATATTACTACATTTGTTACAACGTAATTTATGAAACATATTCAAAAATTCAGTAGCGTGGGACACACATTTCATCGTTATATAAAAATAGTACATTTTACAACTAAAACGAATGTATTTTGCATAACTTAGCGTAAGTGATTTGCAAGTAAAGTTCAGATGTAGAACCTATAAAATTAAAACATTAAAGCTGTATCCCAGATACCGTCCTGCTCCACTTCTGGAGATAGCCAACTACATAAAGTATCATGAAAGAATTGTTACGTGTGCTCAATAGCGAGCATTAATATCATAAAATAATTTGTACATTTAAGTTAAAAAATTACACCCAAAATACAGTAATGAATGGGTGGGTGGACAGACAGTGCTACGCCGTATTGTTGACATTGAAAGTGAAAATAAACATGATTTTTTAATATCTATAATCGATAAATGAGCAAATGGTCCAACTGACGATAATGGCCGCTCGTGCACGTCTTCAACACTAAAGTATCACAATCGACAAGTTGGACTCGAAAGACCTGATAAAACGCTAACACCATGCTCGAATGCACATGGTATGTTGTTTTGTACCACGAGCAAACGAGATTGGCTGCGCTCAAGAATTGGTGGATAAGCTTTCATTTGTAATTTTTTTTTTTCTTTGGGCTGTAAAGGACTCTACAAATTTTTGAGTCCGAGCCAACCTCTGGTGCGCGTGAGGTACCCTGATTCTACATTAAATCTTTACCTGTCTGTCTACCTACCTTCAGACTAGAAGCAATCATTTTGAACATCTGCCTGTTGCAATGTCCGAGATCCATTTAACAAGCGAAATCGGTGGCATGTTAGTCGGCACGGCTATGATGATATTTAGTGTCACATGTCTACGGGCGACGGTGACCTCTTATTAGCTGGCTTACGTACTTAATTCTTCGATTTATTGATGTAAATTAAATATCAAAATCGCTCGCCGGTACAGTGTATCACCGGCTTAAAAAGTACGCACAGAACTTATTGCATTTCAGATTCTCTCTGAAGTTTCCGTAATTAACTCGATTCTGCGGAATATCGTAACCACTGGGGCAGAGATAAACTTCACGCTAAAGAAAACAATATTAAAGTAGAAAATGCTGCCACTTGGCATCGAGTGACAGATAAACAAAAAATATTTTATGTCAAAATTACGTATAATTATGTTTTATAACATACCTCTTACCTCGTACGAGGTGGATGACACATGTATCTCACTAAATTAGTATTGTAACTACTACTGGTAAATATTTATTAAAAACTATAAATTAACTGAAACTTTAAGAGAAGAATAAATAGTCTTTTAAAGGTTAATGCGTTCAACATCTTAGACTTCATCACCACTTACGTAGCCAAGTACCAAGCATTCACTTATTTTATGTAAAAAAATAACTTTTTGCATACTAATTGTATCATGTAGTATATAATTCGGGAGGATGGATTGTAAAATAAAATAAACATTATAAACTGCATGATTAAAACGAGTAATTGAGTAAACGTGTAAGTTTTGCATGCGGTTACTATGACATAGTTATCATAAATTATGATATTAGAGGAGTACATCTACAACAGCAAGAGCGGTGTGGTGAACTTTAGACATATCGTAATATCTCTTACTCACAGCTGAAACCCGAGCTAAATATTCTGTTTACTTTACATTTAATAAAACTACCTACTTAATACCATCCTAATGGTTTTGACGCAGAAAATAAAACGACGGCTCCATTTTCCTCTTTTTGTTTCTAAGCTTGAAATACGGCACCAACTTCAATAACCATTATTCTTCATGGAATATGAATCATTCAGACACGAATAAAACACAGTATAAAGCAATTGCAATGCTGCACGACTACACTGGTGGACGCAAATTGTAGCAGAAATGGACAGTGACAGACACCTCACTTTGTCGCACTATGTTCAGGTAAATGAATAATGAAAATCCTTTAAAAACGCGTACGTAAACCATATTCGCAGAATCCATTATAGTACATTGTCGTGAATCTTAAATTTGTTACTAAGCGCTTAGATTTTTGGATTAAAAAAAGTAACAGAACATTTATTCATTTATTGAAACTCGTCACGTACATTTCGAACGATACACACATAAATATAATAGGCGTTAAGTAGCTAGTAAGCTAAGGCGGTTGCCGTGCTTTTGAAGCTCCTCTGATAAGTCAAGATAGCAAATAAAATCAAGGACAGGAAGAAGAAGAGACTAAGCAAGATGAATTTTTGTTAGGATGGTCAGACGATTACGGAGTCTTCCGAGCGACCGCATTCCTGCAAACAAATTATTACTAACTTCAGCAATCTAAGGTACCCAGGAGAGAAATCAATCCATAGTGATACCCAGAACTTTGACCGTGTCCCTAAGAGGACAACAGTGCAACACCGTTGTACTCGTATACTACCCGAGGACGTATCATCCAATCTACCCGAAATATAAACTATGGGCTGCCTATCAAAATTATTGTGTTTTATTAGGATTTACTTTTAACCCATAAAATTGCTAAATATATAATTTAACATCTGGTACATTTAAAACCCCGTCTTAAATCATGACAAACTCAATCAAGTGGTATGAAAATAAGGAAGCCTGTCATCGTGCAACCCACCGATATAGGAGGCTGTAGAAAAAACATTCAGGTACGATGAATATGTGCACCTACCTATGGGGTAACGTCCTCGCTATTGAAGAGGATACCACACTATTCCATCACAATCTGATGTAGGGACAAACCAGATGTCGGAGTTTTAATTCAATCGCATGTATCAAACACCTGCTACATAGTTATCGATACAATCTCGTTTTCAAAGATACGTTACATATTTCGTCAAGAAAACCGATTCACTAGCAAAAGACCTACTCTCTGTAACCCTGAACTTGAATAGACCGAAAAAGACTTACGCACTCGCGGATGGAGGCCGTAATAAACAATGTGAATTTTTCATACCCAAATCGCCCGCTCTTGCCTCTCGCTCGCACCGCGCTCGTCTCTTCTCACGCCGTCTGCTCCATTATTCAAAGAAACCTCCACCATAAAACTCACGCCGATCACTACTGAATTGTAAGGGAGTAAAGTTGCGACCACATCTGGCACGCAATAAACTACGTCATTATCGTTGTATGCGTACTACACGTTCGTGTAGTGTATGTACACTGACATTCAATATGTATTAGTATCCGATTCACGGGTAATTTTACAGCTGTTCCCGTTAAGATGCGATTTATAAATATTTTTATATCAATTACATTCTATATAAGGTTTCCTCATACTTATTTATATACATATAAATCTAATATGTATGTGTGTTTGTTATAATTTTTATTGACATTCCGACTATCGAATTGATTAAATCATGAAATTTATTATTAAGATCAGGTATTTTCATTAAAATTGTAGTTCACGTTCACTAAAGTAGCTTTAAATCCCTTTAAAAAATATGATTAAATGGAGTTAAAGTGTTTTTATGGCCATGTTAGTCGCTGATAAAGTAGCTTTTGATAGGTGAAAGAATTTTTAAAATTAGTTCAGTATTTTGGTATTTTATTCATTACAAACAAACATACATATGGCATTTTTTTTTCTCTTTGTAATATTAGTATAGATATAGAAAGTATAGATATAATCAGTCTGCTTTGTCGTTATATTAATTATTGTTTTCATTAGGTACAAGGCCTAGAAATATATATGTATAAAATGTGAAACGTAAGGCTAAAAGAAAAGGAGAAGAGATATATCTCTTAACCAAAGAGGTCTGACCATAGTTGACCATGCTTTTTCAGTTACATAATTGGAAGGATATGTAATTTAATGTGGTACGAAAATCACACGCGTCTATACCCATATGTTAAGATAAGTAAATGAAACATTATTTACTTATGTCATTTTATCATGTAGCAATCTTGGATTTTTTTTTAACGTTAACACACTCACACCCCCGCATTAGGATTCCCTTTGCCGCGGGTGGCATGGACATACACATATATGACATCACAAACACCCATGACCCGAGAACAGATATTTATCTGTCACATAAATGTCTGCCCCGGCCGGGAATCGAACCCGGGACCCCTCGCTCGACAGGCAGGTTCACTACCAACTGGGCTATGGGTTTAAAATACCATTTAAAGGGTATAAAATGACATTATTAATTTTTTTTAGTTATGGAATTAACACAAGCATTGGTTATTGAGATTGGCATAAAGCGCCGACGTAGGCAAGTTAGGTTAATAATACCACCTTAAATCTGATTAATTTTTATTTTATCACAAATATCAGATAAAATTCAGCAACCTTGTTTATAAGATGTATTTACATCGGTATACAAATATATTATTAAGTTATCAGAGTTACAACTTACACCAATCTAAACAAACTCCATCAAAGTTGAACCACCTAATTTTTGTTAATCAATAATGAGAGATCCTAATGAACAAAGTATCTATGGCAATCCTACGTCTATTTCAAAATTCGTGTTAATGCAGGTCATATATTTTTAATAAGATTTTCTTCTATAAGATACACACAATTTATCAAAGGCCGCTCTTCCTATTTATCATATTATCATCGACCATGTTTTCTTAACCGTGAAATATTTTTAAGGTACATATATTGGTAGCAGTGTTGGAAGTACACTTTATAAGAAAATTCAGCGCTTCCATTATGACAATGTGTCAATACGTTCTTGGTGCTAATAAAATTACGGGCGGATAGAACCTCGTACCATCAGATAAACCAACTATTAATTTACCGACTATTAATACTTCGACTGCGACCACACAAACGATATGTTGCGAGTTGGTCGACGACGGTATGTTCAAATTAAAACTGTACAAAGATGTAGCGTTCTTCGATGTGATTTTGCTACGATATGCCGCTGCGAGGAAACACAAACGTTATAGATTTCTTTTGTTTTTAATGGTAATTACACGGGTGGTATGTAATTGCAGTTTGGGTGGGTACTGTTTACAAAAGTTAGTGATAATTAATTTGTAATAAGCACTCACTTTGAAGATGTGCGCAAGATTCGAACACGACAGTGCTCGAGAAGGTCGCACGCACGCACTATCTACGTTTACACACACAGCGCACTGGCGTTCGTGTGGCGAGCGGCACACGCTTGTACTTTAAATAAAAAGGTTACGTGAATAACAACAAATTTAAATTTAAAATATTCGGTCAGCCGCCGCTGTTTTCGCTATGCCATATATTTGAATCGTAGTCATAACTTTGCATGCACGTTCATGTACATGAAAAAGGTTAAAAGAAAAATGGTATTGTAAATAAAACTGTCGGGCAAATAAGTTATTTCTCAACCGAGAGCACGTTCGGGTCTCAGGTTTTAAGCTAATAAATCAACTGGTATAAAATGACGTGTTGTTTTCAGTCATATGAATCTCTATTATTGGGTTTTAAAGTATACTCTAGTTTATATTCCGCAGTAGATTGCAACATTTAATCATCACAGGTTTGATTTGTTCTGCAAATTAAATATGATCTGAATGTCTGCGTTTCATTTTTTATTTGTTTACACGATTAAAACTTTTACATGCTTTACGTGATAACTAAAACGTAAATTATACAATAACAAACTTTTGATATATTTCTACAACTTTTCCAATTGTAAAATATATATTTTCCAATTTATACGATATAACATTATTCCAAAACAAATCCTTATAATTCTGAAGAACACATATTGACGCTATTCCAAGAAACATTGTAAATAGAAATGCTAAATTTTCATCTATTCAGGCCATTGAATGATTCCTTGTTAAAGCGATACTACCGCGATGCAAGGACTTACGAGTATGAAGTATACTTCCCAATCAGCCAATATAAAAGTTGGCAAGCGGGGTGCACGCGGCCTTATCAGCTATAACTAACGGGGGCGAACTGAAAACCGAATGAAAATCAAAAGTGCACTTCAGTATGTCCCACTTGATTTGAATATTTGTACATCGGAAGTTTTTATGTGAAACCCGACCGGATGGAGTGATTAAAGTTGGTTGCATAAATCGCATTTTTTATTCGGATTTAATTTCAAAATGAATGCCTCAGGAGTCGCACAAATCTCAGCTATGAAAAGCACTGGTGATACGAAGTTATGTAACTAGAATTACTGTCTAGCTTTTCAATTCGTTTGAAATTGGAATTAATTATAATTGATTTTTTATGCTTAAGTTGTTTTATAATCTATTACACTGATATAGAGATTAAATCTAATCTAAATTTATTCTGCTAGTGCAGCGTTAACTGACAGCGTAGGTGTGCCGATGGGTGACACTAGTGATGCGCGGGCGCACCTGACGTTGTTGCGTTTGATGCGATATGCAATTGCACCGTGCATTGGCACAGCTGCCAGTGAGTAGTTGGTTAAGTGGTGCCATTGAAGGCAAGGTCCCATTAAGAGCTCAGTTAGCGGGTGCTCTTCATGGATTTCGTTCAACAAGATTAAATGTCATGAGTAGTTTCAGCAATGGAAACTGGGGGACTGGTTAATGTCGTCTCCTTGATTTTTGGAAGGCGTTTGACATGACTGACTTCGATGTGCTGCTGGCGAAGTTTATCGATGTAAGCAATACGCCGAATACAGTGACCTTATTCGCCAGCTAGTTGCCGGACCGATTTCAATATACAAATCCTGAAGGACCCCCCC
>PDGT01000031.1:0-65932 GCA_003671415.1 Megathymus violae | reverse complement strand
CCGTTTGAATAGTCAATTCTGTTTCGTCTTATATTTGTTTAGAATTTATTTACAACAGTCTGCTTGATTTTCTATTTCGTGATTTATAAATTTCAGCATTTAAAATACTCGTGATCTAATGAATTTCTTATTTTTATTTATTTAGTCTCGTTTTTGCTAAAATTATATTTACGTGCGTACTTAGTTTATCTAGTTATGTGTATCTCTATACGTCAATTGTCAAGAATTCAAGTACACGATTAATCGTTAAATATCTTCAAATAGTCTTAGAGATTTTTTTAATTATTCGAATACAATTTAATTTCGATGTGGACATTTCTGTTGTAGTTTTAATTTAATCCAAATTTTGTCAATGTGTGAGTATAATCCAATGTATGCGAACTTTACCAGGTAATTTCGTATCTACAAGTTTAATCTATTCAACAGATTTCCTTGTCTCAATTGGACCTCTCTCCTTATTACCCCGAATCTACTGGACGGAGTAAGGCGTTATTTGGTAACAATTCCCTTATCCTCAAAATCAAGTCTTCAATCCAAGCTATTTTCAGTTATGAATTTACGTTAATAGATTACATCCTAAGTCTCATCTTTTGAACAATAATAAGTGGAAAAATAAAAAATGCATATGCATATGCGCATATGCAGTACGTAAAACTGAAATAGTGCACATCGTTATGTCAAGAAGAACTTAACTCAGCAAAGAATATTACACACAATGCATCTTGTGAAAATTTCATAACTTTTTATGGTCCTCGGAGGAAAAATATTTCTTGCCCGTAACTGTCTTGACTGGACACTTACAAACAAAATGCAAATTTGCTTTTGGTTGACATAGACAATTTTTATCTTCATATTAGATGTAGCAGTTTTATTGGATAGTAGTTCACATCGACACGTACAATAAAGAAACTTTACAGGGGAGCGATTTAAAAGCTCTAAAGCTAGAAACAAACATCCAAAAACTGTAACGTATATAGAGACATAACATATATGGAGAGGGTATCCATACAAATCTGTCTGCTCACACAGCAGTAACGTGATGTGACATACGAAAACAAAAAACACATTTATATATTATATTTATACATCAATAATACATTGATTGAAAATTACAAAATTTATAATATTACAAAAATAAAGTTGAAACGAATTAAAATAATTAACTGAAATAAGTGTATACAACAAGATCCTTGTGGTGTAGTGCTCAAAATGTTAGTGTCATTCCTCCGTTGCATAGCCATGGTCACACGCTGCGCGCGAAAGCTTCCAGCATGTCTTATCTTTTAGCTTTTTTGTTATTTATTTGAAGAGATCAAGGCCCCAGGGTCTATGTGTCAGTATATTTTAGCATTAAAACAAACCAAATAAATCAATATTACTTTTGTTTACAGTATACGTGTTCACACATGAGGTCACCAAATTTTAACAGGGGTACCTAATAAAAAAAATTGACAGGTTGCAAATTAGAAGAAAACGCATTTGACGCAGACAGACGTCCAGTTTCTATAAAAAAAAACATTAATGTTTAACAACAGCTTCAAAAGAGCAGTCAAAGCAGCTTAACTGAATGGACACACTAACTTTTCTTTCCGCGGTACCAGATCTATTTGTGAGGATAAAAGCATCCTATATAATATCATCTTAATCTACTCATTGGTTTCCACATGATACATCGACAAACAGAAAGATATACAAACAAACGAACAAAAAATCCTTAGGTTTTGCTCTCCTCTTCGATAAAAAAGCCTACCTACACTAAGTCTTCAAAGATTATTTCTTGTAGAGCCCTGTTGCAGTGTTACATGTGGTAGTTAGATGGCCTTATGCAAAGGCAATGAGATAAGGCATACCCAAGACACTACGCAGGAAAATGAATACTTACCAAATTCATGATTCGTAAATCCAGTTGCAGTAACAACGCCAAAACTTTATATGAAACATCACCGGTTTCGTTTTGCCGTAATTGAACGATGTAAAAATGATGCCTACTGACGTGGATTGATTGTGATTTATGACGCGCCGCGTTCTTCGTAATTAACTTCTATATCCATAAAAAAAACGTATTCACTAACGGGTATTGTTACAAACCGTTTTAACATTTTTTACTTTCATTTCATTTTTTTCATTAATTTTTTTTTTATTTCATCTTCATCGTCATAAATATCACAAGCCGTAAACGTCCTAAGGATTGTTGGGATTTTTTGTAGTCCATTATGACCAATTGTAATCAGTGGTCTTTCTTTACACGTAACCGAGGTTATTAGAGAGAACTCTCATGTAGTCGGTTTTTCTAATTATTTCTGTCACAGAAACAATTAATAATTTATTTCAAATACATAGCATGCATATACCGAAAAAAGACCCGAACCTCAAGGTACTGCATTGTAGAAAAAAATTAAAGCCGCATTTACTTGTGATCGAATGTATGTTGTTTTAATAAATCACGTTATTATTAGATACAATAATATTTCTGGAAACTTTTTTAGTAAGAAAGCCTATGCAAAAAATAAGTCGGAACTTACGCTTGTTAGCAATTGATTATCATATCCGTATGATCTAAGGCTGTAATAACATAGTCTCTTTGTGCCAACTAGAAATTCATCCATCCTGAAAAACTTTCCGAAACTTTTAAAATTTTCATGAAAATTTAATTGGTATATTCAAGAGTATCTGTTGTATATTCAGGAATATCCGCTTACTTTTTTGCTTCTAAATTTTTTGACGGTGTTAATTTGTAACCTTGGTACAAAGTAAAATAATGAGAAAATGGAATAACCAGTAAGTGAAAGGACAACCTTTATATTTATAAATAAAATCGTTTGGAAAGGGAATCCAAAGTTCCACTAACTGGCAAACGCACTCCAACAAAACTAGCAAAGCATGAAATGGGCTGTAAGAGAGCACAAAATTCTATTTCATTTTAGAAAACGGGGAGCTATGGACGCAGTCGGAGCTCAAGTTCAGAGGTACCCTATTTAAATATTTTAGTTTTATGTCTTCTTCTTCTTCTTTAGGTCTTTTATAAAATTACGAAAATATGACGATACATCAAAACAAAATTAGAAATAAAATAAAATTGAATATTAACATTTTTATCATCAACGTGACAAATATTTACACAATTTCACATCCCAATGACTAGTATTATTATTGTAAACAATATCGATTTAACTCTATTATTAAGTTTTACACCCAGAAGGAATTCAAACATAAGATGGTTTTTCATAATTATTTGTTCTCCTCGCTCTTCAACATTGTCACACTAAGTTTCTGACGATTGCCCATGAACCGTCACCGAGTACATTTCAGTAATGAACGAACGACGTGAATGATTTGACTGAGTGATGCAAGAACAATGAATGTTTCATAAGCAAGAACCGGAAAGGATTTAAGAGTTGAAATCGTGAAACGATGAATAATTGGGTGTTAACGAAAAATAACATTGAGACAATGATTCCTAAAATCGAATGAATGATTCAAAAGTGGAGACCGCATTTTAATTTCAGTTCTAGAGATTTGTATATTCTTTTAGATTATGCCGACAATATGACCATAAATAATCTAGGATTTGTAATACTACTACATAATAAAAATTTAATGCTGTGATTTCCCATGTACCATGGAAAACTAATGATTTGTATATAAAATCTTAACCCAAACATACTGGGTACACGAGTACTTTCTACATGAAACGCACGAATGACAATTTTGGATCACATTTATTCTCTGAACGGTATTTGGTGCTTCAATTACCCGCAAACTTTCTATTATAGCTACCAAGGCATAAAATTAGCCATGAAGTGAATAGAATTTTATGAATGTATGTGTATGCATAAGTCTCTTTAAGTTCAAGTTTTACAAACAATATAATTCCCTGTTTGGTCACATTTTAACCTACAAATTTAGTGTCAAATTTAAAGCGCCATCCTGAAGTATTAAATTTACGTATTTTATGATCATAAATAACCGTAATTAGCACAATTTAAACCAAAACAGTCCCGTTAACGGGATCCGGACTCCTAGCAATATGAGTTGTGAAGGCCAAATTCCATCACATCTGTCTGTCTGTCTGAACGTGATAATTTTACTGCTTTAATTTAAATCCGGTTTTATGATTAAATTTAAATTAGATTATGATGACGGTTTACGATAAAATGTTTTACGAGAAAGGTTTCGGTGTACGAGGCAAACATGAAATTTGGAAGTGGTCTAATAAAAGCAAGTAAAAATAAATTCGAGCGAGATTGTTTCTAGAAGTGAAGTGAGGTTTTCTACGAGTAGTTTAACTGTGAAACAACTATCAAAGCACAACATTGGCTGTAAACTAACACAAAGTTGTATAAATTCCCTTTAGAGGAAGTGTGTTATGGACGCTGTGTGGAGCTTTATGTGAATTGGACGTATGACACAAAGCTCTGTAACAGCTGCTTTGAGACCAGCTCCAGCCTGAAAACTATCGACCAATAAATAAATAATACGCGAATGTCATGAACGGACATTGTCATATTGTGCTGTGTTGAGTACGGACTTTTAAAATTCTGTTAATATATGTCTACATTGCTTAAAGTAATTTATTATATTTTTGGGTTAGGTATCTATCCGTTTATTAGAAATCACTAGTTATACATATGTTATACGTTAGCTTGATAAAATTCATATTTAAAAAAAAAATATTTATTGTATTTAAAAAAAGAAGATAATTACGGAAGCTGTAAAAATATTATATAACGTATAGTTCAACATAAAACACTGTATTAACTTTGAAGTTTTCGTGATTTTTGCCCTCCGGTAGTTGTGAGTCAGTTGAGTGTTCGTACTTCTTTTACATTTTGACGTTCAATACGAGACGAATTCTTACTCTTAGAGCCACGAAGCTGGACGCCACTAAAGTGTATGTCTCATTAAATCAGTTGGATTCTGTCGAAGTCTGTTACTAAAAACCGTACAACTACATGAAAATTTTACATTTGAATGATCAAATACGGATATCCCTCTGTTTTACACCTCTTTTAAAAAAAATGTTACCTTCAAAATCCTCATTTTATTCTGTATACGAAACTCAATGATATGAAAGCGACTCGCTTGTTTAACTAACTATTCAGTCGTACCGCAGCTTCAGTACTTATTGATCTGCATGGTGGTAAACAATTTTTTGTCTTTTCAATCAGTAAGTAACATTCAATCAGTAAAAACTTCACTGTTGGATTCGAATTATCACAGTGAGAGAATTTAAGGCCATAGCACGTCACGCTAACCAATTGCGAATTGGCAGACTTGATAGATCCTTGAGAATATCATGGAGAACTCTCAGATATGCAGATTTCCTCATTTTATTTTCTTTAACCGAAGCAATTGATTATTAATTGGAACAATTAGAGCTGCATACAGGATTCGATTTCAACTCTTCCGTGTGGAGGGGCGTCGTTCAAATCGCTCGGGTACCACAACTTTTTTCGTTACCAAATTTTATTATTACAACTACTATAAGAAACTATTGATGTATTATAAAAATATAATGTTATTTATAATACTCTATATGAAAAGGTTTCATTATATTATTTATTTATTACGACGTTATAAATGTTTTTCTTTCTTTCTCTAGTTACTTCTACACATTTGGAGTAGTCTTCTAATCTTTCTTCTTGATTATGGATACGTAAGGCGTACTACATCACGGATGAGCGCGCGGATTGCTTTAATGATAATTGCAACGACTACTATTTTTATTCACTCCTTATTACAACATTCCTCTGGTAAAGATTAATAACTCGTGGGATTATGGCAATACTACGGGATAATAACCGGAGCAAATGTGTTCTTTTCAATATGGAAGCGCGCAGTAAGTTGCACCACAAGCGGTCAACCATCACACTACCAACAGCGTCCAAAGTAGGTCAACTCCATCGGGTAATTAGAAATAACACAAGTCATCGAACTATTAGCGCGGTAATAAAAGCATACATATTTTGCGTAAAAGCGTTTAATTTTCATATTTATAATACTTAATCAGCGATAATGCAATAACAAATAATAGTACCTTTCATTAATTACAAAATAGAAGACCTGCGGGATCATATCAAGTTGTGTGGATAACTTTTCAATTTATTAAATTGGCTAGAGCATGTTGCTGGATATCATAATTTATATTGAAATCCAATGCACACTAACGCGCGTGGAACTGAACAAAACTTCGATAACCTCGTGTAAAGCTTGGAGTATACTTATTCATGAATATTTAATAACGATATAATCGAAAAGCCATATTGATGCATTTTCAGGTGCATACTAACTAATGCCGAGACGTTATTCAGAATAATTTCGATGCAAACTGCGTTGTTTGAACTATGAAGTTTCCAATTTCCAAATATTTATCTTTACATGCATAGGTTACTAAGCTTCACCACACTCACTATTTTACATTCCGCATGTTAATTGGTTCTGTTTACGTCAATTTAGAAATAAATGTAGGTTTTTAATCAATAAATTGAAAAAGAAATTGCCTCTACGTCGAACGAAACATAGCTACGAATATATAAGAGATAGATGTGTTAAAATAGAAGACAGCAACACGTACATACCTTTTAAAACTCATCAGCTGTTACAGGCCTCCTTAGTGAATTTTCCGATTGTTACTCTCCCATAATACTTCTATACTACTATTTAAATATGTAGGTCCTATCTCTACATTTAATTTTATTGCCATATTTTGTGATGAATATTTGTTTTGACTCACTGAACCGAATTCTACCATCTTCTAAATTTTCGTCCATCTGTCTGTCTTTATGTTATTCTGGAAGTCAAAAACTTCATGACCGATCGTGATGAAAATAAGTGTATATAGGAAGAACATGTGATTGTGTAAATGATAAGCTACTCGTATGTATAATATGGGTAAGCTTTACCGTTCTCATAAAAATAAATTTAAATAATTATTTTCGTATTTCTTCTACACCCATAATCATTCGTTTCTTTCCATTTGTTTGTGTGGGATATTGTAGTTTTCTATAATTTACAAGTTATATAAACCTGTCAGCGCAAACGAAGTTGCGGGCATTTGCTAGTAGCTAGCTTTTATTACAACATAACAAGTACAAAATATGAAAAGTGTTTACATTCACATCATCATCATCATCTCAGCCGGACAACGCCCACTGCTGGGCATAGGCCTCCCCCAAGGATCTCCACAACGGTCGGTCCTGCGCTGCCTTCAGCCAGTGGCTACCCGCGACCTTCATATTCTTAGTTTAATTAACTTTACTCGTGATCTGTTACAAAGAAGAAAAGATTTTGATAAAAATAACTCTACTACAATGTTGGCTTCATGTTGTGTCGTATGTAGGTTTGCGTGTTCAGTGGGAGGAACCAATATACTGTGTTCCGTTTTTACAGCTCAACTTCTTTAATTGACATTCACATAAGTATTACATAGAATGATATTATGAGTATTGGTATCCACTAAGCATAATAAGTACGGCACAAAGTATGAAACTTTTTTCCCACCGTGAACACTCCACCTTATAACACCGGTGATTTCGACCACTAATTTATTTACATGCCCCCGACAGCAATATCTCAACGCCCAACTCCCCTATCTCAAGTCTCGCCCCTCTATTCACACTGAAAAGAGTTATGAATTCTTACATAAGCTATTTTCAACTAGACGTCGCAAAATGCCAGTTACTTTCAAATGTGCCACAGATTTGATATATGTCTTTGAATAGCCACAAACATTATCTTTTAAGAAAGTTGCATCACAGAATATAAAATCAACGTTATTTTTTATTGTTTATCACTACTATCTTGAACTATCCCACTGCTTTGCTAGCCCACTGAGAGAACACATCTTGACCATGGATAATTCTCGGTTATGCAGGTTTCCTACCGATATTTTTCTCAGACGAAGCAAGCGATAATTGATTTAGTTTTGAGCGACACGACTACGAAGTGTATCTGATAACTGCATATCCACTAAATAGTTCCTATTTCAATTGCCGCTTAACCCAGATTTTATTTAATGAGTTATGCACTCCACTCCTGAATATGGGTCACGTATTCTAGAAATTTCTGTGTATGTATGTTATCTGCATACGTTTATATTTATAATAGAACTACAGTCGGGCGGAATCTGCAAATCGAATACAGTATGGGAATTTTGACGATTTGTGTAAACATGTAAAACAATGAATAAATTTACTGATTGTTAGGATATTTGGAGCTTAGGTATATTATGGGTCTGTCCCTGTAGCTCAGGACCAGAATAGGGCTACGGTGTTTCTTGCCTGTCGTAAGAGGCGACTATAAGGCTCCGGGGTTGTGCACGGTTAGGGTGGGAGCTCAAGCCGTCCTGTCAGCGACCCCCGGGAAGGACGACGGTATATGTGACCGCATACCGCCGTAAACATCGGAAGGTAGGGGATGAGCAGAGGCGCATCATGAGCAGAGCCCTACGGGGCATGCGTACATAGCGCTGAGGAAGGACACCGGGGGGGGGGTTTTAGTGCGGTAAAAATCCCACATACCCCGGTGTCGCTCCCGCGCTCCTATCTTTTGAAGGTTTCTCCCCTCGAAAACAAAAAAAAAGGTATATTATATAAGGATAATTTTCATCTCGGATAATGGATCTGTTCTCACACAATTTTTCAAAACGTAACGCAGACTAGTATAACATACAATTTACCAATCCAATTTTATCGTCTAGTAGATTCGGAGAAAATAGGCAGTAATAGACGAACAGGCACGCAAGTGTTCCATTATTTCACCGTATGTACAAAGAACAGAATTAACTCAAATATTGACACAACGTGTGCGTGTACAAGGGCATTAGTCACTTGTCATATTCCGTACAGTCCCTCTTATCATTTGTTGTGGTAATGCATTTTTTCATTACGTTGAGTAATTAAATTCGTTGATCTAATATTATGCTGGAACTCGTTATCTAAAATCTATGAAACTTTCATGCTATGATTAATAGTGTCAATTAATCTTTACATGGCTATCATGTCTATTAGCTCTGTAAAGTTCCATAACTGAAGAGACTAAATAGGTATTCTTTGTTGTTCACAAAAAATTTTCAAATCAATTAACGGACTTGAGACAGTTGCCAAATACCAATATTGATTCCGTGAGCTCAGTGCCTATTGTTGTATTTCCGCAATCGTATTGTGCACGTTTCTGAACGGTCAAATTGTAGCAATCTTGATTTGTGGGGAGTCTCTTGAGAAATTAACAGTTTTTTTTACTTTCTTCAGATGAAATGTACTCAGAAATAAAACCCACGGTCCCAAATGGATTGCGAGGAGCTACGGAATCGTAAGGAGCGTGCTCGGAATGGACTGGACGACGTTCAGCAAATCATCGGAATGGACACGTCTTTTGAGGATATTTTGGGTGTATATAAAATATTTGCTTTTAATCAAGTTATATGAACTCGTTATCTATAAATTTTATATGGAAAAATAATATTCACTTTAACGCACAAAGAGGTGCGGCATGATGCGGCTAAAGCGATGAGGGCAAGATTTAAGATACAATATAAAAATAATTTGTTATACATGTCACATAATTTCTTTTATCCGAAAAAAGTTAAAAGGGAAGCAAGTATATGTGGCTACGGCAACCCAGCGATTTCTTCAGTCAACTTAAAATAAAACTATCCAGGACTTGACTTTTACTTGACATTGATCCAGATGTGTAGTGTTCGTGAGCCCTAAGATGAAAAATATACTATATATAATATAACAATTATTGTTGGCTTCCTTGTTTCGATGGTAAGCGTAATATTAATACAGCCATAGACAAATCTAATCTAAAACTTATACTAACTACTACTATAAAAATATTTACTTACCATTCCCTATGAGAGCATCTGCAACCATGGTGTAGAGAATTGCAGTAATGGAATACAAAAAGATTATCCTCGTTTTCTTAAAACCGATTCTCTCTTACCCTATTATATTATTTACCAAAAATAACTGCCTTCGCACTGAGAAGTAAATTATTTGATCTTGGTAATTTACCCGAGTTGTCTTGAATTACCTCTGTAGCAATAAAAACAGAAATTCTATAAGTAATTTCAATATGTATATGTAGAACGTGACATGTTTAAGAAAGTGCCGAGATAACAGTTAACACTTGAAATATAAATAGCTTATATAAATACGAGTTAAACTGCATAAAACAGATGGTACCATATTATATATACATGTTTGCAAAGGATTTTTTAATGTTTCAAAATGGACAGTGAGTAAACTGCTGACATACATTTGATAAAGTACTACTGCTTAACTATTTAATATACGAGGTACTTTTATTCTAGCGTGATTTAACTCAAAGTAACCTATTCAAGAGTTATCCACCTCTTGATTTTTACAGTAGCAAAACAAAAAGCTCGGTAAACATCATTGTGAAACCTGCATAGCTGAGAGCTCTACATAATGTTCCCAAAGGTGTGTGAAGTCTGCCTATCCAATTTTGTCCAGCGTAACAGTATACGGCCTTAATCTCCTACTGACCGAAGAGATCCAAGCCCAGCACTGGCATAATTATGGGTTGCAATGATGATCTAATAGTCTGTATGACCTTTCTTCTTCTATATCAATATAATCGAAGTTCCTAAGTTTTTATGACAACAGATGACAAAGAAACAAATAAGACACCTGATAATACGTGATCATTACAGCATATGGACGTCTGTAACACCTTGCCTTCTCAGTAATCCTCTAAAGTAATTGTAAAATCGCTTTATAGGTGGTTTTTGACACTGCATCCGAAACACGCAGTTCACATTTCACAGTGAACCTTAACACCATCCATAATACACCGTAGAGACTAAGCGTAATAAACCACAGCGATATACAACAAGGGGGAAATTGGTGCTATTACCTCATTTGTTGTTCACCAGGGTGCACAACGAGTAAAGGAGATTGTATCGAATTCAAGGACTTATGAAAATCATTATCCTAATGTGTGCCAAATCAAGTAATATATATAAAATTTCTGAAATATCAAAATATTGGTGTAAGAAATTGCAAATAAGTCTTACGTTCGAAGAGAAGAACTACGTCAAGAACTAATTAAATAAATTAATAATTATTATTCGTCAGCCATGAACAATCGCCCTAGTCATTTTTTTTTCGTAAAAATAACTCTAGAAGATTAAGGCTTTTCAACTTATAATATATATTTAGGTAACGATAGTGTATTTATCTTACAATGTGTAATAAATACTTTTAAGTATAAGCTACGAACAATTTCATCGATACGTATGAATAACAGAATGAATGAAAAAAAAATTAACCATTATTTTTAAGATGACTAAATTTTAATTTGCACGAAGTATCTTTTGTAAATAACAAACGTTCGTCAGTAGTAGCAAAAATATATAATTATATGTGTTACGTATTAATTAAATTATGTTATTCTGATATATTTGAAATATTAATAATTGCAATTTGATTTACATACTTCCTATATGATGATAGAGCGATTAATACCAAACTCTTATTGGAGGGAGGTATAATAAAAACAAAATTTGTTTTAACTTTTCTCTTTATGTTTTAATGAAAAGTACGATTAAATATAATTTCTAAGAACAAACGCAAATAAAATGACATTTTCCCTTTTTGTAGCCTAACACATATGTACACTGTATGTGGCAGTCATTGTCGGTACAGAGCCAACCACGCTTTGATCGGTGCTGGACTATTTCTTCTGTTACTACAGGTTCGCTCAGAGATTGATCCTTTTCCATGACGTCAACTAAAAAACAAGAATAATAAAAGTTTTTAAACGCATAACTGTTACTTTCGCATGAATATTCATGAACATATACAATTAAAATATCAAACTCAACCAACACTCAAGTAAGAAAGAAGATCAGTCACATAATTGTCTGCCAGGAATCAAAATTGAAACCCTTCGCTCGGTGGCAATATCACCGCCATCGGGGCTATCTATGGATCTTGTGTGAAATTTTCGGTTACTTAAAATGAGTATGAATTTAAAATAACAATAGTGGGAAAAGCAACAGAATATTAAGAAGAAGATCTTTTGCGTTTTTACTGGACTAACGAAGAGATTAAGTGATACGAGAAAAACAGGATGAACGATAGTAAGTTAACTTATAACAAAATGATTTTATACCTATTTTTACCTAAAATAAAAATGTACATACCATTAACTGCAACAGCACATGCAGTAATGATGCAAACAATCGCAATAATAGAATACAAACATATCTTCATTTTCAGCAAATATTTCCTCTTCTGTCGAATCTTCCAATAACTATATTAACACTAAACGATGAATCATGCCGTCTTCTTTATATACCTAAAGAAGACATCTTGAATCATGTATAAGTATCGATGAATATGTGTAAATCTTTCGTAATTCCTTTATCAATTAGTATCATTATCTTGAGGATGTTACTTTCTTAACCAGTGCATAGGCACGTTATAAAATACCCAGTCATATTAAAAACGGATCGGGCCATCACCTGATCATAGGAAATCACTCATATAGCATCTCATATGAGTTAGTCATATTTAGATTATTGTTCATAATAATAGTATTTTAACATTTACGTTACATGTCAATCAATTAGACAACGTCTGAAAGACTGTACCGGTAGTTCGCATCTGTCTCTAACGTTAAAACAAATTACGAACAGAGTTAAATTTACTATAGGTACATAATTATTTACAACTAACAAACTGCCCTCGCTTCGCTTCAGAAAACTACGTCGCGGTTACCACCCCACTTCTAAATCAAATGACAATTTATACTTCCTTATTTGATATTTAATGATATGAGTTGACACTTGTCTAACACTTGGTAAAGTAAATTTAAAACATTTAGTATTTTTAGCACTTTTAAGCGTTTACATATAAGCCTTTGTGACACTTGCGAAACAGTAATATTTACATAGTCAAAACATTGTTTGATACTTAAGGTTGAGTACAACTCAAAATGGCCCACTGCAGGACAAGTGTCTCTGCACAGTTGCTTAACGAGCTCTCTGAAACACAGAAGCGCTCAAGAACCTTTTGGCACAAGCGGTCACCTATCCGAATACCTACTGCTCCCGCGACTGCTTAACTCAGTCGATCACTAAGGACCAGCACAAGCCGTCGGGCTTCGAACGCTTTCCTGGTGTTAAGGATGTGTATTAGCAACAGTAACTTCTCACCAACAATAACTAATACCTCATTGACGTTAGAATTTAATATTCTTTTTTATCTATTTATTGTTGATTTAATTAAGTACTATAATGCAGTTATACTGCATCTATCATTCCATTTGAGTGAGTGTGTAAACGTAAAAAAAAAACTTAGTGCGAGTAAATCGCTTTCAATAATTTTTTCCACCGATTGTTAATTAAGGTGTACATAATCTTTTTTTTTTGCGTTATTCAAAATATGTAAATCTAAGTACATATTGATTGATTATCTTTTAACTGCGTCACCGAATCAAATTCGTTCGAATCCAATTTTAATGAATAGCTGGTGAAAGCCGTAAGGGACATGAACTGTAGTCAACAGTCTCGCTAAGTTTGATATACAAACCCATCAATGAGCACGATGTAATGACACCTTTTGGTCTGAGAATAAAAGTAGCTAAGATCATCCTCAACGTCATCAAACCAGAAATATGAAAACAAAAACATACGTGTATATACTGCATTATATGTTATCGCCCGACAATAAATAAGGCAAATATTGTCCGGGGGATGTACGGACGTTAGTGCAGAAACGGTTTCCAATAACGGGCTTGCAACGAATACCTTTATGGGCCATAAATAGCACATTACATTCTCGGCACTCTGGCTCATTTTCACGCGTTTACTGTCCATATTGGACGGGACAGATAAAACGATACGACTTATATCGATGTCAACAACTTATTCACACATTCAAAATCTGGCCCAGCGCCTTACAATATTTCAAACTTTTTGATAATTGTTATGTATGAAGCCCATCTCTGATAGCGGTGCATATGTGGATACCTCTAATAATCGGCTCAAGTCTTGAATATCATGAATCCTTACCCACGATCTTCATTCCGTTACTAATATCGGACTGTCTTATTTAAATTTAGGTTAGTTGTATTATCCATTGGTTACAAAGAAAAATAAATCAAAAGTATTATAATTTCAATTCTTCTTTCACAAATTTATTTGAAATTTATCTATTGCTTCAAGGGTCTGCCGCTTATCAAAGATACGTAAGTGTCGCAACAATTCGAAAGTACCCTACCCTATAAAGTGAAGGTCGAAGATGCCAAATGAAAATAAATTCGAAGTCAAGATAAAACCGGTGAAACAGCATCATAACATCGTCAGTGCTGCATCCTCTTGACACACCAATCGTCAAGCCATAAGTCCATCTACTGTGCTGTTCTCGCCTTATCACTGGCCGACCAGGAGAAGTCTTCCAAGCCAGCGTCACGTGATGCGGCGTGGTCAGGAAATTGATCACTAATGGCAAAATTTCGTAAGTACTTCCAAGCTGTCATTATAGTTAGCAGTCGTAAACTAATTAGAATAGAATAGATAAAACATTCATTTCGAGAAATTAAGAATAATAATAATAAAATCAAACTTGGCGAAAAAAAACACGTTAAGCACTAGATAATTTAATTACTGCATTGTGACCTAAGCTAACAGTTTAAAAATACCTAAAGTGTTGGTACACCTAAACTGCTGAGTGTTAAATCGAGTTTTAAATGCAGGGGATTTTCCAGAGACGGGGATTGCCGGTGATTAATTTATTATGTCATGGAACCACAGATCCGTGAATAGCGCACTGTGGTGGTAGCCATTATTCATTATAATTATTAGGTAGTGGTATTTATTTTTCAGGATCTCTGAAGAGGGCCACAAATGAAATCATATACTATCCTATCCTATATATCTAATCCTGATTGTTCAATGACTTTCTTGTTTTAGATGACACATTGATAAATATAACTGAGATTAAATAACAGATGATTTCGAGTAAAATAACGAGCAAAATACCACTTATTTAACTTCTATAACAAAGGACCATTTTAGAATGAAATCTCAAAATAGATGGTGAAACGTAAGAAATAAATAAAAGATGCTTACGCAATATATTGCACAGAGTGCCAGCTGAGGAACGCTACACAATAACAAGCGGCTAGCGGCGAGGCTTTTATTGGTCGTAAATAGAACATTACCGTGCCGCTAGTTGGAGTCATTTTCACACGATTACCGACGCCATGCCATGTTAAAATTTCACTTCGATACACATTCACAATATAACGTCAAGATAAGATTTAAGTACATGATTTTACGTTTGGTCTGTGCACAACACATGATCAACGCTATATATGTATATTAAAATTTTAAACAAAATAAATAAATAAACGTTTACACACACCCCCACCGACCGAAACCAAACATTTATTTGTCACATAAATATCTGCCCCGGCCGGGAATCGAACCCGAGACCCCGCGTTCGGCAGGCAGGGTCACAACCAACTGAGCAATGGGATGGTCAACAACGTTTAGTGAACATTTGTACAAAGCACATGTTTACCGAACATTTGTACAAAGCATACATTTAGTGGACATTTGTATAAAGCATACATTTAGTGGACATTTGTACAAAGCATACATTTAGTGGACATTTGTACAAAGCATACATTTAGTGGACATTTGTACAAAGCAAACATTTACTGCACATTTGTTGGAACACATGTTTATTGTAAACTTGTACAGAGTACACATTTACCGCACATTTGTACAAAGCACACGTTTACTGCACCTATGTACAGAACACATGTTTATTGGATTGCGTCTACAAAGTACACGTTTACCGCACATTTGTACAAAGCATACGTTTACTGCATATTTGTACAAGGCACACGTTTACTGCACATTTTTTGGAACACATGTTTATTATAAACTTGTACACAGTACAACATTTACCATTCATTTATATCAAGTACCTGCGGACATATGGTAACATATATAACGTATTGAACAGAGGAATATGATATTTATGTGGTCGGTCTAGGACCAAGATCCAGGATACTTTTAATCCAGGAAATTAATTTATTCCCGTGAAGCAGAAAACATAATTTAAAAACATAATTCTTTCTTTCCAATACCAACTTTTTAGTCTTATCATATACATAGGCAGCACCATCTAACTACGCAGATATAGTGTATTGTTAGTTAAAGATTATTCCGGAAAAGTCACTAGTAGGTACGGAGAAAGAAAATAAAAACATTAAATTAAAAACATACAAATATATTGTGTACCTGAAATATGTTTACAAATACTATTGTGGGTGGATTGAATTGAATAGAACACCAATAAAACTAGAAATATGACACGATAATAGAATTTGAACACGAAAAGTCACTACATTCCGCGATACGAGAATGCGAGCGCGATTGTTCGTTTTGCTTTTAGTTGAATGTTCGATACGGGATTTTGTAGTAGCTCAAAATAAAAATGTAAAACAATGTAACTGATATTACACGATTCAAATAAGTCTATTTGCTTCGGTTAAATAGCTTGTAGTTATTGACCAACTTATTTGACTTCCACTTTGTGCTATGTATCAATTTGCTTTCCCTTATAATTTAGTTTCCTCAAAGCCTAAAGCTCAATACATATTCCAAAACACTGGTCCGGTGCGGTTTTGTAGAAAATTTTGTGGTCGACCCGAGCGTTGAAAAGTTCTTAGTCCACCCAAAAGACTTTTGTTTATAAAGTTCTAATTTTTAAATATATTTTTTATGTTAATAGCCGACAAATAACCAGACGAGCCACCTGATGGTAAGTGGTCACCGTCGCCCATGGACATCAGCAAGACCAAAAGTATCGCTGATGCGTTGTCGGCCAGGAAATGAAAAGAAGGTTAGAAAGAATGTACTGTACACGTTTGGCGGCTGACTCAAACAGGAGGGTGGTAGCTAGCCAGGCAGGCTTCACGAAAAGATAATAATACCAGTAATAATATTAATGACTTAATAATAATACCGATAATATAATTGTTACGCGAAACCCTACCACCAAGCAGGTTGGCTTCTGTCGCCTCTTACGACACCATGTTCGGCCAGCATGGGATTGAGGGAGTATTATAAGCCGCCCCAATAAGAATATAAATCTAGATTGGATTCTAAACGTGTACTCGAAGCAACAGCGTATTGCATCACGAGGGCATGAATATAAATGGCGAATACATAATGTGATACCAACCGGTATCCCGCCGACATATTCATCTGGGCTGGCCCACTGGAGGAACGTAGTATTACGCTCAGCACCTTGAACTCGGCAGCCGCTCACAACAGATAGATATTATATTTATGAACATGAGTATGATAAAAATCACTCCAAATATCCATGTCATCATCATCATTACAACCCATAATTGTCCCACTGTTGGGCTCGGGTCTCATCTCCCAGTAAGAGGTTAACCCTAGTCATAGTCCGCCACGCCAGCAAAACATTGGGTTAGCATACTTCGCACACCTTTGAGAACATTATGTAGGCTCTCAGGTATGCAGGTTTCGTTACGATGTTTAGATAGATGGTGAGCAATTCTCTACGCCGCCAAATGAGCCGACTCATACAGAATCCTTGTATTCAATTTCGTCCAATACAAAGATGCCTCTTGTTTAAACCACCTCGTTCTTAGGATTCATTTTATTGTTTGATTTACATTATTTAATGTGAAGAATGGAAAAGTTTTATTTCATTAATTTTACTTTCTTTATATTTTACATTGTAATTGCCATGGGTTGTTTTAAAACATGTGCTCAGGAATTTCTTTCGCCCTTTCTTCTCTTAAATATTCAAGCACCTTTAGAAACGGTAGTGGAAGCAAAGAATGACTTGCATAAGTGTATTTACAGAATACCTAAATTATTAAACGATTTTGAATTTTAATTTGAATAGCAGTTACTATGAACTGTTACTAATAGTACTAGCAATCCATAAATATTGACAATTGTTCGAGAGAGTCACGATTTCTGCACTCCATGACGTTTGAAATAAACAGATTAAGCAGAGCTGCTTCAATAAAGTATTTACAATATTTATACGACTATTACCACTTAAGGTGAAATGGTAACGAAGCCAAATCCTACTGGTGGTATTTTTGACGTGACCTTGTCTATATGAAATCTATACATTGAAAAATCAATCCTTTTTTCAGATCACTTTAAACGACGAATATTTAACTAACTGAAAAACGTTTTAAACATCAGCCTTGAATAAAAATTCTATTAGCACTGAATTGGGTTTCATTGCTGTGACGGCGCTCAAATCTCAAGTGACCCTTATAATCAACATGGTTCGCAGTTAATTGGAGCACTACTTCGTATCGATGCTGAGAGTAGGGCTCCTTGTATTATCAGCTTTACACACTATGTAATTGGAACTTAGTTACTTTTTAAGTAGTTTCAAATGATGCAAAACATCATAAGAATTAAAACTCAAGAAGTAATTGAATATTTTTTTTATTTATTAAATACGTCAGAGGCAGTCAGTCCTGTTAATGATAAATGATTACATACATAATTTATAATAAATAAAAATAATATAATATTATATATATAATGATATATACATATATACATAACACCAAAGGCTTAATTTGTATATCATGGACTCATAATCATCAAAGAAAGAAGCAAGGGGGATCACTTATTACTGGCCGTTCAACACAACAATGGTAGCTATCTAACGCATAAAGAAGTTGATGTAAATTTGACAAATGTCAACTGTCATGGATTAGGCCCCACTACCGCAGCGTCGCCGTGACCATAATCCATGTAATTAGGTCGAAATATCTAAAGCATAAAAATGTATTGTTACGTGTCGGGATCCGTAGGTTCGTAAAAATGCCACAATAGTTCCGCAGAGACTTTATTTTACTTCACACGCACTTCACAATGACAATTACACTCGTAGATCGCACGTATTCGCTTCGTATGGAGAGAACTCTTCGCTTCGTATTCGAAAACCGAATGCCCTGTGGGCGAGCCTGCCCGCTATTTATACCGATTTCCGGGCTTCCAGATTTTTCCACGCCCTTCGTTGAAATAAACGACAACAACAATAATTCCCGGAAATCTACATAACAATAGCGGGTCAGGTAAACACCCACATTCCGGCCCTCATGTAAGCCAATCTCGCATTACGCATCGTCTTGCTTAAGGCATACGGGCCAGATTGGCCTGAAGTGACCCAGGTAGTTTTTATTACTACCTGTATTTCTCTTTTATTGCCTCCATTGTTTTTTTTACTGTAACGGTCGGCCACTCTTCCAGAAACTTCGTAAGCCTGCCAACTTCGAGAAGCTTCGTAACAGTATGATGATACAAGTTTTAAATATACGAATTCTTTCTCTTAAAATTTATCTAAAATAAAATTTGACTAGGATTTATAGAAATAAAAGAGTGGCATTTTAACTACTAACATTTGTTTATATTACATACTTTATATAATTTTTAGGTTACTATGAAATTTCCCGTGTTCATAATCAGCTATAGCATCTACATTGGCCGGTGACACAGATGCCGCCGATGTAGTGTAGACGGAAGCAATAAAAATCACAGTCTCTGGAAACGCAATCACAGCTCGCTCTTGACACCGAAGATCTCATATTACCTTCTGAAACATAATCGCATTTTCAGTGAACAAAGAGATTAATAACTCTACTCGTACTTTAAGATATTTCAAATATTATGTTATAAATGTTAATTATAATAATAATAAAATAAGGATATCTTGTTTTATTTGTTTATTTTTATAAATTTAATTTACTGTTTTTTTTTCTTAAATAAACGTCATTAAAACGTCAACCCTTTTTCGTTTTTGTTACTAAAGGTTTAACCTAAAAATGGTATAATATGAAATCAAATATATTTATAAAAACATGTTTTATTATTATGTTTTAGTTATACATCTAATTTATTAGTATGTTTATTTCCGTTTTCTCCCTGAACATTGTTAGCCAACGTCCGTTGTTAATCAATTTAACTTGACAGTACTCTCCGTGGTGGTACGATTCTTTAGATGCCTTTTTATGGGAATAGCCGTAAAATGTTGTTTTTTTTTTCTATTTAAGTTGCAGTGTTGCCAGTAATAAATATGACCCGAGGAAGCGTTAATTATAACTTTCCGGTTATCACAGGCAGGCACCTTTAAAGAGCAATGACACATTAACATCTAGTGTACGTGCTCGTGTATTGAATATTGTCCATTAATAATTATCAATTTAGAATACCACGACAAAAATATGAATTAGAAATTAAATCATCATATTAATTAAAAGCATCAGTTCTATCCTCGGTCGGTTCATATATATAATTTTTCAGAAGTGGCATTACATAGTCTAATCTTAGTTTTCAAAAACTAATCTCGGGTTCACGGGTAATTTTGCAACAATTTTACATTATCCCGTTATCTCTCCCTCGCCTACCCAAAATGAAATTGCGCCGGTCGATTTCCGCGCCTTCGCCTGCTCTTTCAAGTAGAAAATCAATCTCAGATACGTTTCACACCATAAATGTATTTGATGATATTTCAACCATTACATTATAATTAATATTAATAAAGCTTTAATTAATATTAATAAAGCTTTTGGCCTTTTAAAACTAAAATTTATCTATAATGAAACACTTATTTAACCGATTTTAAATTACACATATGTACGTTATTTGGATGCCAGCGTAGATACTTTAAAATTGTGCGGTTTCAAATCCTTTGTGTAAAATTCATTTTTGGTCTACGAAAATTTGATCATTCCTCTCAGTTTCGGAAGGATCTCAAGTTAGCTAAACTTTTACTTTATTTTTATTATATTTATGTACATATGTGTTTGTACTTTAATTGTGATGCCTAAATAGGCCTATCACTTTAATTAAATAAGCCGCGTTAAATAAGCCTAGCACTATCCCTTTTCCGATCTGAGGGTTGCTGGAAGAAATTTCATTTTGTAATAAGCAGTATCTTTGTACTAATGTTGTGTAGAATAACCATATTTTTAAAACATGTTAAGTGTACATAAATATCTAAGTAAATAAAATAAATTCAAAGATCGTAGTTTTTTGTTCTTTGAATATACTTCTCCGACAAATCTATGTGACAGTCCACCCGACCATCGATCTTCTTTTTCATGATTTTCGTTTGAAGAAAAATGCTCTTCATTAGAATCTTTTTTAGTAATAAATTAATTAGGGGTAAACCTTTTCAATTAAATTAATCTACTAAATGAACCCTCTTCTTCCTTATCATAGTTTTGTTTAACAAGAAAGAAAACTAAGGCTAAGCCTATTTATTGGAACTTTAATGACGAGTAGTACATCAATTCACGTCATTGGTGTGCATCATGGGTGCACGAATCGCCATTAGTTTTGTACACTTAATTTAGTTTTGTACTATTCGTTGTGTTGGGTCATAAAACTAACATTAATCACACTCTGTTAATTGAAATTGATACCCAACCCTAACCAATTCTTATATGTGTTTTTTTTTATTATTATTATTTATTAAGAAATTAATCACAAAAAAAGACTCAAGATTCTACTTCATGCCATGCAGTAAAAAAACTGTACAACAATTTTACTAGCATAAAGTAGATTAGTGCCTCAAAATAAGTATGATTTGACTGTAATTGAGTAGAATTTTTTCCCAAATATTTATTGGCTGCGACTCCTATGCCTTGTATTACAATTTGACATTTTGACAATTGATTCTTACCCGACTCCAAAACATTTTGGTCGATATTCATTTCACCATCTAATGGGACGATTATAGATGATATTTCATGCTTATCTGCAATAAAAAATGAAGGTTGGAATACTTCTCGCAACGATACTCATTTTGGCTGTATATTGATCGGGAAGCGGTGCACTCCGCTTATAGCTCAATGGTCACCACAATCCAAATCCACTCATAACCAACCTTAAACAGAACCATAATCCAGTTATAATAGATAACGGTAACTTTTTCAATTTACGTGGTATTAAAATTAAATATTTTCATGTATAACCTTTTAAATAGTTATGCCACTTTAATTTTCTTCTAATATACTTTTCGTTTTCAATGCATTAATATTGGAGAGTTGTAAATCGCTTAAATACTACAATTGTTGTTACTAAAAATTGATTTATACCAGGTTTCTCATCAACACGAAGCACGTCTTGGTCAGCTGTAACTTCACCATCTATCTCATTTAGTGCTGTGAATAAAAGTAAAGAATATTAAATTACAATAATTACATCATGTGATTTATGAAATTAACACCATATACCTAAATATAAAAGCACACTATTGATCTTTTATGAGATTTTACTAATGTTTCTTAAGCCTACACTGGAAGGTGAATAATTATAAATTTATTTTATTAATGTGGGTCCCCAATTTAAATGATATTAAAGAAAATAAAGGATAATTGACTAATACTAATGGTATCAAAAAACTGTCAAATTACATATCATGAATATTCTTAACCGGATTACGATTTATTTTTTTATTTTGGAACCTATATTGAGTTATTTATACAATATAACATTTGATGTCAGTTATGGTCGGATTTTTTAATTACTTACCTTGAAATCGTACAAAGTTGTCACATTTGCAGCGATCGCCAACACAGGCGCCCCCGGGGAATCCCAGGCGGCGGCACAGCTGGTCGCATGACTGGTAGTCACAGCTGGCTTTAGAAGTCAATGCTAATGCAATGATATTAGGAGTTGGGTTGATATTAGGGTTTAAATGATCTTAAAGGAAATAAAGGATAATTGACTAATACTAATGACAGCAAATAACTGTCAAATTGCATATCTTGAATATTTTTAAGCGGATTACGATTTTTTTTAATTTGAAATCTATATTGACTGATTTAGACAATATGTCATTTGATGTCAGTTATGGTCGGATTTTTTAACTAATTACCTTGAAATTGTACAAAATTGTCACATTTGCAGCGATCGCCAACACAGGCGCCCCCGGGGAATCCCAGGCGGCGGCACAGCTGGTCGCATGACCGGTAGTCACACCTGGCTTCAGTAGTCAATGCTAATGCAATGATATTAGGATTAAAATACATTTTAATAGTAGCGATCTCCAAAAGTAGGGATGCGTTTCAATGATCACAATCAATGACAAAAAATAAATATAATTCGAAATTAGAAGTGCTTAGATAAAGGAGTTTATAATCTCACCATCGTTGTGCGCCGTAGCGATGAAAGCAGCGGTAGCTGTACAAAAAATAACCGAGAGAATTATTACTGTATGGTACATCATGACGCGATCCAACAGTCAAACAACTAAACTGAACCTAATTGTTGACTAAGTAAACGTATTTATACAGGAATCACAACGGGAATTTACCAGGACTTCAATAAAAGTGTACACTCATGTTTATTAGGGTTGTCATTAACGTTTAGTAACAAATTGTTACGAACAACTATTAATGGGCTTTAAGGTTATATTATAAATATTGTATTTGAAACACTGACACGAGAAACTTAGTTATTGCTATAAAGTAGCTAGTTTACTGTTACATAATTTTCACTTCATAATAATTTTTATATGTATATATATATATAGTAGGATTAAAGCGTAGACCAAATTAAAGTAACCTCAAAATTAATAAAATCTATGCATATAATAAAATTCTAACTGATCCGTTTCTGTTCATGAAAGATATATAACAAAAACTATTATTAATGGCCTTTGTTAAACCAACTTTGTTAACCCAAAACAATAGTTGTTAGAATATTTGTCTATCTGACTGTTTGCCTGTGCGTTCGTTCGCGCATATCTCGGAAACGGCTTAACCGATTTCGATATGGTTTTCACAAATGTATTGCAGAAAACATCACTTAAAATTTAAAGCATAGTTTTATACAATTTGTCTATAAGTATAAAAGTTAATCAATTTATTTCTAATTCATAGAACGATAAAAACCCAGTCCTAAAACAATGGAGGTGCGTATTTCAAATGTAATGTGTAATTTTTCTGAAGCGAAACGAGGACAGTCTGTTTGTAATTAAAATTTAAATATAACTTTAGGGTTTATATTTATAAATCGAAATAAGTAGATCGTTATAAAAATGTAACAATTTTAATATTATGACTTATACTTAATAAACTTAGACTTAATAACAGTTAATATTAAATAAATACATAAAGATAATTTAGTAAAATTTCATGGAAGCTTTTTAATTTATATATTTCAATTGAAAACCTTGCATTATCTCTATGATTATCTCTATCAACATATATTCTCCACCACGTTCCGGCTACAATCATTGATACATATATTGTTGTTATGTAAATATTAAAATGAAATTAAATCAATCAACTTTGTGTCACTGTGTGTGTGTAAGTGTAAAATAACAATGAAACTTTCTATTTTGTTAGAAAAATTAAAATAATTTTGTAGTTTTAAAACTAATTTGTTGATGTCCCTAACAGATAAAAAAATGAGTCATTTATACGATACTTTTTGCATGATACCTATCTTCGTTTACGCAGTATGCCTATTGTGAACTTGAAATATCCTCTATACAAAGATAACATATTGAAGAGAATATATATAATTATGTTTTCATAATAATAATATAGGTAAATAACTTGTTCAAATAATAATTTTATTCTTTAATAAATTACTTCAAAAACAAACTGAATTTATGACGTTCGCCGATGCTAATCTGGCTTGAGTTATGATCGTTTAATTTCAATATCATAAATTTCGTTAACATATCTCATAAAAACTTAAAAACACTTAAATTGAATTCATTCAAAATGTATTCGAATAAAATCCATATTTATACTTGTTCCCTTACTTACACTAAAGCTTTTTTCGTTGTCAAACTAAAGTACCTTCTGAAACGGTCCAGCAGTATTCCCACGATAGTCATTCCCAGTCCCGCTATGCTAGTCATTTAATATTCCAATAGCTTAACGTCGCTGCTCCAGAGATGTGCACAAAAAAATTGCAACACCGATCTAAACTTAAAATTAAGAATTATATGTATAAAATAAAATAAAAATGCAATAGGTGAGCATTTACATTGATAAAATTATATATACATATATACTAATATCAAAACTTCATTTACCGTACTAAAATTTGTGAAAGTGTACGTGAATGTCCAAGCATTGTCTTAAATACTAGAGTTCGTATTTCACATGGTAACTTTTTTAATTAATTTGTGTTTGAATTGTAAGCTGTGAAAATTACAAACACATAAAAGTATTAAATATTTGTTTGTAATTTTTAAGACATAACATAAAAAATTCGTTAATGTGTGCGAAAAGTTTATTCAGCATTGAATCCAGATTAAAAGTTAAAATTCATTGTAAATCGAATCAGAATAAACGAATTCACATGATCACATGTCAGTGATGTAATTGCTGCATAATTTTATCGCAAATGTAAATATGGCGAACCATAACAATTACGATTCATATCGCGCGCACCAGCCAGCGATAACAGTACACTTATAGATATTTCATTTGGTTTTCGTAAAGTATTCATGGTAAAAATGAAAATTGAAACGGCCATGTCTATCATCGTTGTACTGATCGTGTCGGGAATAGAAGGTATTATACATATCTAAATTTTTGCATATCATTTTTTACATTGGCATGTCGGCCATGATTGCTTTATTATTTATGCTTTGAAACAGACAAACGAGCATATAAAAAACGTTATCGTATAGATATTCATAACTCCAGTGCAGTACTGATGTGTTGTCAGACAAGAAGAAAGCGATGAGTACTCCGCATATGACATGGCATAAATACGATAATTCTAAATAACTTAATACAAAATCTAACAAAATTTTATCGAATGCGTGATAGCATCATAAGGGTTAGAAGTTGTCAAATAGTCGGTTTACTGCCACGGTCTGGAGGGGGCGTGAAAATCAGGTACGATTGTTATTAGAAAACAATAACAGGTAAAAAGTATGCTATGGTAAAACAATAATTAACGCCTATTGACAGTACAAATTGTTCTGGCCCCGGACCGAGGTAACATAGTGGAACCGCGCCGAGTTATGGAAAACCTGTGCCTTACAGTGGCTACCCTACTAAATTATACCCGGGCATAATAATTATAGTAATCTACATAAACCATCATAAAGAAATGTATGACATCTGAAAAAATTCGGTACACAATGTTCACTCGTGTTATCAGACGGGATATTAAATGACGCGAAATATGTCACACGTCGGAGGCGTCATATTTCAACGAATCGACACATTTGGCACGTTTATTTGCTTGGCCTGAATCTTACCGATTTAGTATGTCTGCTCATCTCATGTTTATTTTAGCTTTCCTGCTTGACAAATTTGATCAAATTTTATCGGATTTTTTATGTTGTTAATTATAAAGTCTACGTCATAATTTTAAGAGATCTGTCTCCTAACTTATGCTATCGAAACAGGTAATGCACGGTATCGTACCGTGCGCAACGCACTCCATATTTAATTTCAAGATATGGCCAAAGATTTTTAACAAAACTGGTAAATTTTTAAAACAAACGACAATTGCCAATTTCATAAAATGTGGTCACTTTTTTATGATTGGACCACGACATATTAAGCAACGTGATAAAATTATATCTTTCCTCATCTTTGTTACTGCACCACTGTTAGATTATAAATTCATCTGAATAATTTTATAAATTGTACTATATGTATATGAAATTACACAATACTCTTGAATTATCATCAAACGGCTTTGATTGACTTTTAAGGTAACTTATAAATTTATCAAAACAAACTTTTATACAAAACTGTATCTTATTATTTATTCAATTTGGATTTAGCGTCTTCTTTAGCTTTCTTTAATTATTTTTTATCTTACTTCTTATAAATTCTCCGCATAAAAATGCCGATACTAGACTTTGTTCACTCGACATTGTGTATGGGTATTCCCCTTACATACGATGTATGTATTATATACATTCATTAGCACTCACACATGCATAAGAACAGGTTTTTAACCAGTTAAAATGTAAACGAGCTGATATTTAAAGTATTATCAAAAACTAGATTTTGTTTCAAATTGATATCGGCAATATTAATCAATGACAAAACATAAGATGATGATTTTTATTAATTCATTTGAGCATTCATTTAGAATAAAAACATTATATTAGGTGTCATCTTAGAACTATAAATATAAATTTATATGATTACATTTTCGGTCTTCTTATATTCAGAACTCATCATCAGATTCTCACCGTATTTAAAAGAAACGGACTCCGAGCCATTCCTTATACAATAGATAAAGAATAATAAAAATCAGTTCAAAAAATACATATACACGAACATAGAACCTCTTTCTTTTTTAAGTTGGTTGGTAAATATCCCTCTCAGACAGTTCATGCGGATGTTAATAATGAATATTTATGTGTTTTCAAAGAAAAAAGCCTACAAAATTGAAACTATGTCCATTATTGTCTTGTATCCCGGTAACTATACCCGTTACACCGGCCACACACCTGGCCCAGTGGCAGTAAATATCAAATCCCACTATTTTATATCAGATATTATATTAAGGGTATTGGGTACCAGATTTCAAAGTATATCTAATTTTAGAAGAAGAACTATGTTAGCCTTGCTAGAATATTAAAAGGGGGTTATAAAAATCAGAACACTTAATTAGTCTCCTTTCATACGAAGGTCCAGACGATAATGAGGTGTTACGGTAATACATAATATCCCTAATATTGCCATATAAATGAATTTCGCCAAGCACTGCTATATTAATCGTAGGCCCCTAAGCTCCGCAACGGAGACTGTCCCTAACAGTGGAGGTATATATCAAGTTTATGGACTTGGCTTCCGATTTTATATCTCAGATTATAATGATGGTCTTGTTGAATAAAATTGAGACTGATATTTAGTTGTTCCCGAGCATTTTATTACTAACGCGTCACAAACATTATATAATTTAATACGGCCATATGTATATCGTTGTGATAAAATAATTTTTTATTTCATAATATTTCCATATCAGACATATATATTTTAAGCCGACAAACTAACAGACGAGCTATCTAATCGTCTACGTATACATACATCTATACGTCAAAGGTATCACCGATACGTCGCTGGACACATATTTCGGGATTAACCAGGTGGTACAGAAAACAACTTTAAATAACTTGAGCGATTGCTTCGACCGTTGTTCAGCAGTTTGCACCACGAGCAGGAAAGGTAGGCTCGGACTAAAAACAGAAGAGGCCCTTAGGTGTACCCTAACATAAATGTGATAGAACAACGGACAGTTACAAAATTAAACAGAATGTCTCGATTTTTACGAATACCAATAAATCTATGACCGATCTCTGAGATGATGTTGTATTCAAATAGTCATTTCATGATGTTAACATCCAAACTGTTCATTTATCTGTATTATATAAAATCTTTGGTTACATATCAAGAAGTACAGAAAGCTTTGTTTCTATTGAACTTGAAAGATTATATAATCTGCGGGTAATACGTCAAAGTAAACAAAATCAGAATTTCAAACTTTCGTTTTCAAAGGGTAAAACTGATCTTTTCGGTATTTCTCACATGCTCTTTTTTATTTTATTATTCGTCGACTTTAACAAAAATTAAATAATTCTATCGTGTTCTGTATATGTGAGTTTGCAATCTTTCTTTGCTATGCAATCTTTCACGACTAGGCGCCAACTTTTAGATTGCCCGTGAATATGATCCGTGAGCTTCAAAGGTCGATATAAATTCTTAAAACTATGAGCCGTTGTTTATAATGTTTCATGAAAATAATAATAACTACGTTCCTATTGTGACGGTAAACAGAAACAAATTATTACGCAATTAAATAATAACCGACTATGTAAAGCGCTCGTTGAACTGCCCGCAGTTACCGTTCCGAAACAATTTAAGCTATGTTGAAGCTAGTCTAGAAGGCAAGGTTTGCTTATCTCCGTAACGTTACATGGCAGGAGGTATTTGCAGCATGTGTGCACAGTTGCTCCCAGTTTAGTTGTGTAATTGTAGTGAATTTCTAGATTTGCAGAGCAATTTAACCAAAACACAATGAGTTTGTTAAAACAAGTCATATGTTCTATCACTAGAAATATAAAAAAGTTTTAACTTGTTTCTAGGGCTCGTTTTCTTATATTTACATACATGTTGTTATTCCATATAAAGTAACTAATGTGGACCAAGAACAATGTTAAACTAAAGTAAAATAATGAAATTAATGTATATTACTCGTACTAGGCCCCTGCGGTGCAGTACCCAAGACGCTGGCGGCGTTTCCTCGCTGTATAAGAATACACTGAGTGTTATTAAACTAAATTCCTTACTAAAATAAACTTGGTCAGGTTTGGTTAGAGATCAATGTTTCTGTTTCAAAACAAAATGATTATGTTAATCTATTGATACTAAATTTATTTATTGCCCCAATTTTCCATAATGATTGCTTGAATTCGATGAGAGATTGCCTATTGGCAATTACCCTCCTGTGCAAAAAACGACCAATATTAAAAAAAAATTGAAATATTTTACTGCCAAATAATCTGATGCAATCGCGAAGATCTTTTTGTTCTTTTGTAATGAGTTAAGAATATCATAAGCAGCGGTAGCATAATGGTTTCAATGTCTGTCTCTCGCACGGGAGACTCGAGTTCGATTATTATTAATTATATGCCTATAATAAATTCATGATTACTTACTTCGGTGAAGATAAAAAAGTGAGGAAATCTGCATACCTGATATTTCTCCATAACGATTTCAAAGGAGTGTGAAATCTGCCAGACTGCACTTGGCCAACGAGGCGCGTTATGGCCATAAGCCCTCTCATTGTGAAAGGATATCGAAAAATAATTTTCCAACGAAAATAAAAAAAATTACTAACGAAATGGAATATACTGCCATATATTTTGAAATATATTACCATTGCAGCAGCAGCTAATGTTTAAATAAATTAATATTCACACACAAATTTAAATGTGCTCAAACTTTCGATGATAACTGCATTAGTAAGATAACACAATTTTTATTTTAAGCATACAGTCAGTCTCAGGTCCAGCTGAAGCCTTGATTCGATTATTCGTATGTTTATATTTATGTCCAAGCGTATTTTAATTAAATACTTAGTGATAACCGCATCAATAGTAATTATAGAAAAAAAATTTTATATCATAAATGTCAAAATTGTCACAAATTATTACTCAGTTTTTTTTCAGCAAATTGATACAATTTACATCAATATCCAATTTTATACGTATGTAACTTACTCATTTTGTATTGCTTACAGTTACACAAACAGCAATCAAGGAACGACACCTGTGCGTACAAGACTGCAATCAAATGTGTCACTTAAGAGGCATTGATATGGGAGTATGCATACACGGAGTTTGCAGATGCATACGAAATATAAAACAAACTAGAAGTCAAGATAATCAATTATGATAATTACTATGCAATTATAGTCGAGTAATTTCTGAAAATGTTATTTATTAAATGATCATAAACTCTTTAAACACCTCTCTACGTGATTGTAAATACTTTATACAAATTATAAATGGTAGCAAAATTGATACGTATTCCTTTAAAACATTTATTGCAACAATGTTATATAGACTATTCAACAACTCAAATCAAAAACACTTATTCATCTTTAAATCTTATTTAACGGTTTTATGTTGCCCCGTGTCGTTTGGGGCAAATTTAGTAATTGAAATTTTAACCCTCTTCCTGTTGACAGATTGATCTGATATTTGTACAAACCTTTAGTTTTGAAGACAATACAATTGAATACATTCTGTAGCATTGTAAATTCAAAATGGTTGCTGCTACAAAATGGCCGCTGCTACAAATTTTCCCCAACTAGCTCAATATGGGTATCAAATAAAAAGGCTTGACTAGTAGAATGGTAGTACACTATGAAAAAAATGCAAATGCAATATAACCGCCAACAAACTGAAGGATAAAGTACATATTTTTTCACGACCCCTTCAATATGGGCAAGCTCGAAATTGTTTGAGGAAGGATAAGCATACCTGCCCCTGACTCGAGTAAAGTCTTTGAAAGGATTATGTATTAAGGACTTAGATTGCAACAAATTATCACGAAACAAACCTTGTTATAATGAGGCACTAGATTAATTAAATAGAATAATGAGTATTAAGTAAAAAAAAATAAGAACTAAAAACTTGTACATAAATTAAGTAAAAAATGTGTTTATGTTAAACGGTTTTATTGAAAATAAAGATAATACTGAGTTAGATAATGTACTAAAAGCTAAAAAATAATACGATAGGTCCTAGGTACCAGTCATCACACCACTCTCCTCATCAATCAAAGGCAATGATCAAACAAAAAATAATATCTTTACATATAAAATATATGTACATATTTTCAAAAGAAAGACAATGTCGAAGCTAAAAATATATTATTTATAGGCATACTTACACGCATTCTACATATAGCTCGAAACGTCCATATAGCCTACTTGGAAAATCATCCATGTTCCCAGATTTATCAAAAAGATTAAACGTTTCCACTAATATGATTGAATGTTGGTGATAGTCTTTTTGTCCATTTCATAAAATATTATTTCACCATTCTGATAACATGAAAATGAATCATGCAATAAATCAGGCTTAAATTACGGTATAATCGCTTCAATAAATGACACAACATTATTTTAATTAACGTTATTACCTGATACTATGATGATTGCTTTAATCCAAATCTCCATACAAATCATGCTACAGCATTTCCCTTAACCGCCGTGTTTATATTTTGTTTCTTATATATGCACAGAATATTTATAAATTATTGTGTTAGCGAAGTTATAATTAATAGTCTAAAATGTACATAATGTAATAGGATATTTTGTTCTTACAAATATCTTACATTATACGAAAGTGTACAGTACCAATAACAGACATTCCACAGTTTTACGTCATGAACAATGGTAGGTAGAAAATATCAGTAAGTAGGTACTAATAAAAAGGTCAAACACATGCGATTTCAAGCGACGTTGCCACTTCGCCGCCTCACTGCCACACGCACATAGTTTTCAAAGAGCACGCCCGTATTGAATAATAATACATTTACATTACATTTTCATTAAACATTAAAAAAAATATGTTTATTACTTTTTGTTTCACGGTCCTGACCCACTATTGTTCTGTGTATTATTATTGACTTTACGCAAAAAGCGTAGAAAAGTCTGGAAGGCCCGGAAATCGATATAAATAGCGGGCAAGGTCGCCTGCGGGTATTCGGTTCCCGAATACGAAAACGAAGATTTCTCTCCCTACGAAGCGAAATCAACCTGCGACCTACGAGTGTGACTGCGAATGTGAAATGAAATAAAGTCTCTGCGAAACTATTTTGGCATTTACGAACCTGCGTATCCTGACACGTACCATTACAATCAACATTAACTTGGAATCTTCTATCTGCACCTAATAGCGACCGTGGCATAAACTACGTAATCTTGCCATGATAGTGGCCGGATATGACAGTTTTTTGTGCATCAGCTTAAAACATTGTCACAACTGAACGTCAAAATAGGGTTGTCAGAGCTAATCATATTAATTAATTAAACATACCTCACGTTACGTGAGAAAATAACATTAGTCTACAAGATAGTGTTGTCGTGGCAAGCTTGGTAACCCTGCTCACCGTATTCATTGTGTGGACTCACATCTTGCAGTCGGTTCCCTGAGAGACCAAGTACAAACGTCAAAAAACCAGACTTTATCTTTCAATCACCGATAAGAAAAGAGTCATAAAAAGCAGCAAAAATCTTTGAATATTTTAAATTCGTTCTTAACACTTGTTGACAAGAAAAGACGAAAAAAGTTTATAGCGGGGATTATCAGGGAAATAATCGTTCGACGGACCACAAAAGAATTATTGATGAATGAACGAACACGAGTCATAAGCTAAACTTAAGTCTCTAAACTTTTGAGAAACGGATTCAATCTCCTTATCTTAGAACTCATAAGTTCCAGCTTCTCCTTTTTTTTACAAACAGCCACCATTCCAATTTTTGAACTATGTTTTGTGCCAATTTTTATATAATTTTGAGACGAATGACTAATGTCAGTCTAACTCCTCAGTACCGATGATGAGGCAGTAAGCTTTAATATTCTTCCGAAAATGTGCTAATTTCTAATTAGTATCTAATTTTTTTCACTTCACGTTTCCTTTAATGCATTTTATAGGACCGTGCTCATCATAATGTTCCCGGGTGCGATTTCCTGCTAGGACAGATATTTATGTGACAGCAATATTTATTCTGGCGCCTTGGTTGATGGTTATGTATTTAATGGTTATGTCCATTCTCTCTACAACACAATAAACTCTACTGCAAAGGAATGAGTGTGAAAACGTAATACATATAATATATAACTAGTGCCTCGTCCGACTTCATTCGGGTTGATCAACAATACTAATTATCACACATGCTTTTATATGTAATATATAAAATATCGTCTTGTTAAACGTCTTTTATAATTTTCTGTGTCTTTTATCCGGTTATTTCTTTAATTAATTTTGTTGTAAATTATGTCTCGGGACGCCTCGTCTACGACAGTTTTGGAAGTTTCTCACTCTCGACTCCGAGGTCTCCGGACGCTGAACGCTGAAGACTCCAAATGTGTAATGCCCCCTAACGCATGCTCCTGTCTCCAAAGAGACAGATGTAGAGACCAATACCATATTACCAAGTGACTTATACTTATTTTGTGCTATTGCGTTTTATACGCTATTGCAATTTATTTTATTGTAACCGCTGAGAACAGTTAAATATATATTGAGATACGTCATTGATGTTAAACTCAAAATTAGTTAAGCAGTTTAATACCTGTAATAATACTACAAATGACATGTTTTATTTTTATATTCACATACATTTATTTCAGTATTATAATATTAACGTTACACTACCAACATCACTATATCACATCATATAATGGTTAAGTTTTCTTTAGTCGATGCCAGTAATGTAAGACAACTGAAGCTTGCTTACACAAATTCTGCCTAATGTAGCAAACTTAGCTCAAAGCTGGCGGTCGAATGAGGCACGTCTGAATCTCTCGAAGGTCTGGAAGGCAGTTCTTTTCGTTTAACGCTTTCCAAACAAGAAATAGCCAGATGGGTTGTTGTGAAGGAAGTTTGGCTAGTCTTAGATCGAACTAAGAGCGCCATTTCTTATTGATTGAGAAAAACTGTTTTAGATTTCATAATTATAATTACTCCAGCGTAAATGGTATTATTTTGCGACTATAACATACCAGTCTGTTATATTGCTAGTAGGAAGAGTCCCTAATGCTTTTCAATAATGTCAGATAATTTGACCGAAATTGGGTCACTGACTATTACCTATAACAGTCGACTGAAATATATTTTTTCTTAATCGTGTCAAATAACATTTCCATTCCAAGCTACCATATCTAAAGTACTAAATAGATACTTACCTAAATCCTTGCCGGGGCAACCATCATATCCACTTTTGCCCATAAAGCAAAACGCTCCAAGCATCTTTGGTAAGAAAGTTGTTTCAAGTCAGCGATTCCTTCTTGTATCTATTATGCGTTCTATTTCAGACTCACGAGCAGCACTTTTTTTATGTTAATAGCCGATAAACAAGCAGACGAGTCACCTGATGGTAAGCGGTCACCGTCCCCCAAGAACATTATCAATACCAAAAACATCACTAATGCGTTTTCGGCCAGGAAATTAGAAGAAGGTAAGAAAGAAAGTACTGGCTTTCATGCCCCCAGCCGGAGCACTACTAGTCGTCGACTGACTCAAGCAGGGGGGTGGTAGCTAGCCAGACAGGCTTCACGGAAAGATAATAATACCAGTAATAATTTAATGACATAATAATAATACTGATAATATAACCCTTACGCGAAGCCCTACCACCAAGGAGGCTGGCTTCTGTCGCCTCTTCCGACATCCTGTCATCTGACATCCGACATCCGACATCGACATGGGATTGGGGACAGTATTCTGGCCGACCCAATACGGCACTTTATCGATAAAGAAGGTCCACGTGGACTGAAGACTACAGACTGCTTTATAGCTATATGATATTATAATTAAAATACACATTACCATGTTATTTAATTAACTATTTCTTAAATATAGAAGGCATTAGATAAAATCATTCAATAGCTACGTGACTGTGTTAAAAAATATATTTTAGTGTCTTTCAGTAAATTTTGGTGTTGTTTACAATGTCTCGTATCCATAAAGTTATGTCTTTCTGAATTTTATATTATTAATTATTGTTAAACCCTGATTGTCCCACTATAGGCAGATCCTTTCAAAACGAGATGGATTAAAACACACCGTTCCAGCCAGGAAGTAATTTGGCAAACTTCACACGTATTTGAGACCATTACAGAAAGACTAGTTTGCAAATCCGCTGGCCTACTATTGTGCAGTATGACTTTAAGCCCTTACCCCATGTGAGGGGAAATAGACTCCAGCGGTGGAACAGGTTGTGGGTTGTGATGATGCTGATTCATCAATAATAACACCAAAATAAATAAAAATGTCCATACGGAGGATTTTTTTAGGGAGAGAAATAATAATTTCTTTTAGTTATGAAAAATACATAAATGTAAAAAATGTACACGAGTATTAGTGGTAAATATTTATGCCCAAGAAAAGGATTTTTTATCAAGCGCACGACTTTCTATGAAAAATCAGGTCACTTTAGTAGAATAATAGAGACTTCTCATTTTGTTTCTTTCGGACAAAAAGCTTTATTCGAAGCCTGCGGTAATTCCATTGTAGAAAATTAACAAGAGGGTTTCCACTCAGGAACAAATCTTTATACATATTACAATAGGGATTATATTAATTTCTACCTAAAATAACATTATTATTAGGAGGAATGCTCCGCAAAAAGTAAATATTTCCATACTCGTACAAAGGTTCCCTCTCAAAATGCTTTTAACCAGATGATCTTATCGAGTGAGTTATGCACCGTTTCTTAAGCGCTTCTGTACTCCGAAGAGCATTTACCAACGCTCCTGGTTCTCATCGTTATGTGTCAGTCGGTAAACCTTAAGCTTTGAGGACCTTAGGAACTTCAGATTTCCGAATTGATCACTTACTTCTTCACCAATCCATAGATACAAAGCAACGTAATAGCGTAAGTATGTTAAAGGTCTCGTTCATTTAATTATAGGAAGGACGCTGCAGTGGGTCAAAGGACTGCTAGTAGATTTAAGTTGTAGCGAGCCTATATTTGTACGTTAATGTAAATAAGGAACCGTATTTTTGTTACCACGGCATTTATAATTAATATTACATTAGTATTAATTTACTTTGCAACAATCCGCAAGCAGAATGTATGATGGTATATACTTCTATACATGCGTAGAACCTCCCATCTTCCCAAAAAAAATTATGCATTTATGATAAATAAAAGTATATACCAACATACATACCGTCACCAACACGTGTTTCGCTCCGAAACAGACCATCCTCAGGGTGAGTAGACTATACGAGTGTTAACCGCAAAACAACAGATTACAGAATAACAATCCTATTTTAGCCATTTATCGTAACCTTAAACTCATTCTCTACATAATTCGTCAGCTATATTTAATACAATAACAATGATATTAAATCATATGAGAATCTATTAATATTTAATGCTGTCTCTTCATTGAACGAGACAAACATTTTGTCTAATTATGTATCGTACTCGATAGTCGCAAGAACTGTGCATTAGATATAATCAGACGCCAGAGAAATTCCTCTCGCTACGCGAGGAATAATACTAACTAATCTCGCAACTAGCGAACGCTTGAGCACGTCTTATACGGGATCTATTTCACCCCGGGCGAGGTAACATTATCATCTACAAGCGCTGTTGAAACTTTTGTTGGCTTATTTTAGCTTCTTAAGAATATCATGGAATTTTTTTACTTAGCAACAACTCAACTTATTGTGTATCAAGACCTACAGCCGGAAAATTCTCGAGGGCATATTTATGCACCTACACAATTAATGTTATTAAAAGGAAAACCAGAAAAAGTTATATTTTGGCAAATGATTTTCTCCGCCCATGGACCTAAGCAGCAAAACAGACCAACGAGTTACCCGCAAAGAAGAAAGATATAAATGAGTTCCTCAAATTATTTCCTAACATTGCAATGTGGGATTACTGAAGATCCCGCAATTTGATAGTTCTACTGATTAGACATGTGTGACAAGAGGATTTCGCTTAATCTAAGTAATCACATAAAATAAAGACATTTCAACGTTCAGAACTTCCCTGTTAATGTATTTTAAAATAGGTAGGTGGGAAAATTGCAAAACAATTTCTCAGTCAAGCGCAAAATGTTATAATAAGCCGTAAAACTGTTGGACGTCAGCTTAGACGTGATCGAATATGTTTATATTCTATACCGGTCCTAATCCGTGTTTGATGAGAATCAATTTATATTTTTAATATGGTTAAACAATAACATTTGCACTGTAAGCCTATTACACTATAAAGATTAATTTAAGTGCGGCTACGCAATTTCGGAAGGCGTCAGATGTATCCCCTAAAATTCTAATTTATGACTATATTATCAATTATTTATTTTGAGTATACTTTAGGAAATATAAAGTAACTAGGATCCGATCAGATAATAGAGATGTTAAAGATTGTTTTCGGTGACACACGTGTACATAACCGTAATTCCTCTGATTCTCTAGCCCTTGCTTTTGTTGTCACCACACAGATCCTCTCATATTATAGATGAGATGTTCAGATGTATAATTTTCTTTCCGGAGATTTTAGCAAATTGACCACTTAAAAGATTCCTTTAAAAAACAATATTACTAATTTAAAAAAAACAACCTCTTCATTAATAGAGTTTCCCCTATTTTGTGCTGCTTTTACTCGCTGTTGTTGTTGTTTTTCAACTTCGCCTAAAGTTAAGCTATATATTAAGCCTGAAGCTACATATGTATTAAGCTAAATATGTATATCAAGTACATATTTAAGTGCTATTAACACAAAATTTTAAGCGTTCAAATTGTCTAAAATTATCCATTAGTGTAAAAATCGATGATAATTTTATAATAATTACAATAATTTAGTTGCTTTGCACTGGTCTTCTCAGTATGATCATGATAATAAAACAGAAAACAAAAACATTTCTACAGTACCCTTTTAAAATTAAAATATTAATAAAATGTGATTTTTGACTTTACTTTGAAACAAATATATGTTTATTAATTTTTTTATGTAAATAGCCACCTGACGGTCAGTAGTCACCATCACCCGCAAGCAGCAAGACATCAGCAAGACCAAAAGTATCACTGATGCGTTGTCGGCCATGAAATGAGAAGAATGAAAAAAAGAAAATTAAATTCATAAACTTAAATTAAAATTAGTTTTATTAGTCAAAATCAGTTTTTCATTATCACATTATGAAATAAAATAACCTGTATCGAGCGCTTTAATGGTACTTAGTATGTTTGAGTTCAGAACTTGATGCTTTAGGACTCTAAGGCTCTAGGCTTGTAGGACATCTTTTGAAGGGAATGTATGCACGGAAAATGACGTAGCAAAACCAGGTTGCGCGTATCCTGTGCTCCGTCGCCCGCGGCGTGCTCTCTGCGCGCTCCCGTCCGACATGAGAGACGCGTAACTGCTATCTTGATATAGTCTCAACCAGGACACAGCTTTGAAACCACTTTTCTTTGTAATATGACTACACAATATAAGCTGTTATGATTAAATCTCCGGGTTTAAGTTACAAGCCAACGTGTAATATTTTAGTTAAAAAAGTCAATATTGATGTTACTAAGCAACATTTTAAAATTATTTCGTAATCTATAAAACATAATTTAAAAAATGATTACCTATAGTGAATTATAATTCAAAAGAAAAACTGTTTTTTTCCTACCAAGCAGTTAAGACAGTCTAGTGTTGACTTAAGAACTTTATAGGCTTAAGGATGGCAAAAAAATATCGACTCAATAACTCACGTCGTATTAGCGCTGATCTCATCGTCATGTAGCATCGTTTTCACAGAAAATGAAAACTATTCGTGTAAACATTTATGTACAGTAGGTACGAACCACGTAGTGATGCGAGTCTGATTGAAACTTATCTGCGTTTTTACCTATTGCGTTATAACAGGAAGTCTTCCTGATGTTAAGACGCTGTTCCAACCCATAACAATCTGCAATTAACTTTAATAGTACTCTAATGCTACAAGTATGTGGTAGTCGATCACACCTTGTTGCATTAGTTTATTCAATTCCCATCAGCTTCCGAATCGAGACACAAATTTGATTCAATATCTTGCTTGTAGTTTTTAGTTAAAACGCCGAAATGTTTTTATATCAATAGCCTATGGTCACTCTGTAATAAGTGGTCACCACCTCCCACAGATGTCTTTAGAACCTAGCACCATATCATCGACGCATTGAGGACCAGCAAAGTATCGGGGAACCTGCATTTTAATAGCACCCGGACACTGCATTGAAATAGGTTGAAATTACTGAAATCGGGAAATATCGAAAAAAATGTGGAAGTCAGATTGAAAACGAAGATAAGCTTATCTTCTTTGCGTGAAATTAAATTACAAGGAACTTTCTATCTGGCAACAATAGGTCTATTGAAAAGTTCACTGAATTTGCAAGTTTTTTTTTGTTTTCGAAAAACGAGACAAAGGGTTATTTTCGGCAATGTGTTTCAACTCAATACGTTGGTGACGCCCATGTTTTTATTAATATACGAGTACGTGACGATGATCACATCACTCACTACTACTCAGTCTCAACGCGAATACAGTGCATTAAGTGCCATCACGTCATATAAAGTAAGTTTCTTGTTCTGGGAAACAAACGGTTCAATGTAAACTCATGATAACGAATTGGACAACTCGATGATAACATCAAAATGTTTGAACTACTCTACACTACGCTGGCTCATATTAGTATTTACCAGTTGTTACGTAAATAATATAATAAAAATGTGTTTCTGGGTAACGTTCAAAATATTTGCAAGTGTTATTTGAAAAATTAATCTTGTTGTAATCTGTGTACATCATGTTTCCTTTAATTTTGCTGTCTGTTACTGTTATCAAGACAACTGCTAGGTTTCTTGCCGTATAAATATTGCCAGACGTCATAAACCTATGATGATTGCTTTTTATTTTAATAAAGAGTGCTTGCGATAATTCTGCATGTTCTCGTAAATACTCCGTGTCAATGATAGCTTTAAAAGGCACTTTTATTTTCTTTTCTTTCCACCTTACAAACACCTTTTTGTAACAGGTTTTTGTACCTGCCAGTGACAGTTAAAGAAAGGATGCAAACACTTTTTCCTGAGAGTGGCCTTTACAAAGCTCAAAGAGTATTTTCATCTCACGCACACCAGCGGTAGCAATGCACGCACTTCTGTAAAACGGTACAATTACTGGCACACCTGTCTGAGCACTAAGCGTCACAGTTTGTTTGTGAATGGTTTTCTTTAGACGTTTCAGAGTTGAAATATAACATTTTTCTTCTTTTTAATTTTATTCTCGATAAAGACAAAAATATAAAAATGTCGATTGAAACTAAAAATAATATCATGGCATCTTTTAATATAACCATCTAGGAACAAAGGAAGTGGTTTTGGGGGCGTTCAAGTATTATGTAACGCAATTTGTGGGGAGAGGAGGGTCTTGTAAAACGTTACGGCGCGTTACAGAGGCGAAAGGTGGTTTCGAAAAACGCGTTATGTAGAAATGTTTTTTTATATTTACATAAAAAAAAACTACCGAATTAAAATCTCTAAAACCTAAAAATAAAAAAATATGTGATAGTTTAATAAATAACAATATGAATAAATTAAATAAACCATATACGCATGTATAGAAATCTCTTGTTTTATTTATTATTACCGCAAACGCGATTAAAACAATGACAAAGATATTTTAGCAACCTTCCGGTGCTTTACGCAACATAATTGTGACTTTTAGGTAAAAATGGTCACTTGGTTGTTACGTAACGTTTGAGGAGGGGGATGGGGATACAGAAATTTTTTATGGCGCATTACATGAGGGAGGGTTAAACATTGAAAGCCCCTTTTGTAAATTATATCTATGCTAATAACTAAACTTAAACGGGGCTTAATCTATACATTAAGTATTTTTTTTAATTTCAACGTAAGTAGGTATGTTTTGATTGTTTTAATGATACAAAATCCAAAATATTTTTTTGTTCGGTTTTTCAGTCTATATGTAATTTTAAAAATCCAAAATATATGTAATGGTGTGATGATAAGCGAAACTTGATTTCTAGTAAAGACTAAAATTATCTAAAATCAAAATTACTGAAACTAAAAGAAACAAAATATAAATAAATCACATAGAAAAAAAAACATCGAGTACTTTTTTAATTAGCTCAATTGTAATTTTAACTAACCCTTTCTGCTAACTCACAAAACCTGGAACTGAAGTTCCTGATAAATAAAGAGAAAATACACTATATGCCAATTAATACAAACATTCAAACTCACAAATCAAATAGAAAAATACCCTTAAGATAAAACCATTTTATACAATATATTCCTTTATGCTACACAGCCGCTTCAGATAACATGGTGCCCCTTATAATAGACGGCACGAGTGATCACACTCTACGAGCATTCCCTTATGGTTGATTTCAATAATCTGTATAGCCCTTTTTATGGCTAAAAGAAGGTCTTTTAATTTAATATTTTAAGTTAATAAGGATTAAAGCAACTGAAACAGAATTTTTGCGTTCCAATGTATTTATTCACATTTTTATCAATTTAATTTAACGCCATCTATTGCAACTAATGTTAAACGTATCATTAAGTTCTCGTGTTATAGATCTATACTAATATTATAAATACCAAAGTAACTATGTCTGTCTGTTGGTCAATCACGCTTAAACCACTGAACCGATTTAAATAAAATTTGGTACACAGATTAATTAGACCATGAGAAAGGACATAGGCTACTTTTTATTGCGAAAAAAGGGGTTGAAATAGGGGATGAAAATTTGTAGGGTGACTTAGTTAAAAGTTAATTAATTTGCTTACAACTTTATATAAATACCTACAGACCAGGGATCTTATGGAGTTCCGTAACCGTAAGCAAAACTATCGAATATCCATAATATATCCGTAACCGTAACTGAATCCGGTAAAAAAGTTTCGGATAATTTCGGATAGCGGCAGTTTAAATAAAATACGTTATGACAAATTTTCGCCGGCCGAGCCGATACGTTAGCCGCGTCGTTACAATTTAGACAGTTTTTATTATTTCATTTTTTAGGCTATTGTTTTTTCTGTGACTGTAATACTGCATTATAACTAGAAATAAAGTCAGTCTGTTACTGTTGTGGGTTTACTGTTAATGCTGTGTTGTTGTTTTTTTTTTCCAAGTCGTAAATCATCTAATATCCGTAACCGAAACAATCGGATAATCCTACTAATATTATAAATGCGAAAGTTTGTGAGGATGGATTAATGTATGTTTGTTATTCTTTCAAGCAAAAACTACTGATCGGATTTAGATGAAACTTTACAGTAATATAGCTTATAATTATATTAAAATAACACATGGGCTACATATTATAAGGATTTTGTGTAATTTGGCCATAATATAATCATAAATATCAATTAAGTCGGAAAAAATCCTGCTCCCTGAGAGCTATCCCGGCCTGCGCTGCATAAACCTTTGGAGTTACACGAAAATAATGTATCGTAGGATTGTTTGTCTTAAATAGTTCTGAATAAAAGTCCGTGACAGCATATTTATACCTTTTAATTGGAAGCCACTATATCCAAATTAATGAGCCATAAATACATTAAAATTTGATACTTTTCTTACAATGCACATTGTACAATAATATTCAAATTCTTATCAAAATTGTTACATTTGTCGCTTTTAGTATTTCATGTAGATCAATTTTGTCTTTTACACAAATTAATTAAGAGAAATAGTTTAAAAGTTATCACGATAAGATTGACCTGAATGGAGCGCCATTAAGAGTCTACTATAAGTCGGCGCGGGACGCAAAGCGCGACATCATTGACGGTGCGTTTATTTTGCGGTTTTTTAGCTAATTAGATTCTCGAAGCGATTTACTAATTAGTACAGTACCGTACAGTTACTTTGTGTGACAGAGCAAATTCCACGCAGACGAAGCCGCGGGCAAAAGCTAGTAAAAAATAATTCGTTACAAACAAATCGTTTTATAATTAAATTATATTAAATTATAATTAAATATAGTAAGTGTAAGTAAGTTTATACAATAAAGGGACCGTTAACTAACAACAAAATATATATATGTCATTTAAAATATGTCGTTAAAAATATACAACCCACCTATATATTTGTAGAACAGATTAAACCACACTGAAGCAGTATTTGCGTGAAAGTAAAATAATTATCTGTAATCAAAAGTACAGACATCATTAAGCCATGCATCTATACGATATGAAGACACCGAAATATTTGCTTTGCAAATTATAACATTAATTATTATGTCATTTTAATGTTCGAGAATAAACCAATGTTCAATAGACTGTTAAGTTATGTCAAGATAGAATGTATGTACATAATATGTTTGTTGATTAACTTTGGTGTTTTAGAAACCGTTACATGAAACTCAACGCGCTCGTCAATAAATTTTACACTAAAATGAGATCGTACGTTAAGCCACGTTGCTTAATGACCAAGCTAATTTTAACCGAGCTAACTCTTAAAGTATAATGAATGAATAATATGTATATATAAGTTATTTATGTTTTATTGATTAAACACTTGGAGAAAATTTGTCAAGTAACGCACTGACTAAACTAAATTTCCAACACTTCTTTTGTTTACAGAGAAGATCGATTTTACCAGAACAAATATTATTTGCTGATAATGGTATCGTATATACACCTCAATAAAAACAATTACATATTTTAACAATGATCTTTGGAATTATTATAAAATATTAACTGCATAAATTACACACCTCAAGAGGCATTTAACGTTGGTAAATAATATCACTTTCTTGTAATTTTTGCAAATTTTATTAAGATAGTCATTTACTTTTGATATATTTTTGATTACATTTTACCCGTATGTATTAGGTATTAGTTTAACTGTAAATACATTGTAGTATATGAAGAAATATGAATTAGTATTATTTCCTTTACACAAAAACTAATTTAGTATTCTTATAGATAATATATGGTAATAGCAAACGGATATATAATACTCTTAGTGTAACGAGCTAAAGCAGAACTTATAGGTAAAGGATATTAAGTAAAGATTAATATATTAATGACAAGGACGCCTGGAAATAACAGTGCCGAAACCGATTCCGCACAGGTTAAACTTACATTGTAATTGTGTAATTGCCATATATTTTTTTTAAAGCATGTGCTGATGAGTTTCTCGCACCGTTTCTTCTCCTCAACGTTAAAACACCTTTTCGAAACGGTAGTAAACCAGAAACCATATACATAAGTCTATTTATAAAATACATATATGGTTAAATGATTTTAAATTTGAATTTAAAAATCAATATGGCACTACAGTGTTACTCGAAGTCGGTCACAGACGTATTGTCGCTCCCTAAGATTGTGATACGTGATGCGGTCACCTAATGTTTTATTGTAAGCGTTTTGTGAGAATTACCTTCAATTCTAGAGTGTTACTTAATATAACACAATATTATATTTTAATATATATATATGTCAGAGATGGTCATTAGTATAGACGTGAAACGAAACTCAGCACGATATCCGAGTGATGGCAGCAGCGCCGCGATGACGTCGATACTCGGCTAACATCGTGCTACAACAGAGCCAAGCTAGTGGAGTGACGTGGATGAAGCCTCAGTTCACATTCTGCGGTCGAAGAGATCGGTTCCTCCGCACTGAGAACTGTTACTTGTTTCGTTTGCTCAGTGTGAGGTGTTTGTTAACAATTAATTAATAGTGTTAAACGATTATACGCCCACGCTATGTTCGACAATGCTGCTGAAACTACTGCAGTTGCCGACATATACAGGTTGTCCCAGCGCAAAGTGACCGCCCGGCGTCTCTTGATTATTTGGACAAAACTATCAACAAATACCATTAAAGTACAGGTCTTATCGAATTAGTTTTTTTTATTAGCTTTTTAATTTTTTTGTAGAGAAACCTGACTTATTCCACTATTTTCAAAATATTTTGTTTTTACATTTATTTTCATTCTGTTTTTTTTATTTACCAGTTGTTATCATAGTTTATTTATTTGAGGTATAAAATCAACCCAAAATTAAATAGGATATTTTTTTAAGAAATTTAAGGAAAACTTTTTGAAAAAAAATTACCCTTTTTTAGTTAATTTCGCTAATAAGATGGAAAAATGCCCTATGAATATCATTATTTTATTAATAATTATTAAATTACATAATATTACGTACAAAATCTCATAAAAATATTTGTAGTTATCTCAGTCATTTACCGAACTACAAACTCTTGAAGTATACACTCCATTTTCGATAATAAGAAGAGTAGACTTTTAAAACCAGGCCAGTGGAACATTTAAGTGTCTTACTATGAAAAATACCTCTTGCCCTTTGATAGAATAATTTTAAATGTAAGGAAATAATAAAAACAAGCGTAAATTCAAATCATTTATTTAAAAAAAACTGCAATTAATTCATAACGTTTTCGAAATGGCCGCCATTGGCATTAATACAGGCTAAGGCTCTAAATGACATTCTTTGAGTCGTTCTTTGCACTTCCGAAAGGTTCGCTCCTATTTCTGTAGCAACAGCATTAATCCTGTTTTAATTGTTCTCTCGTTCTCTCTATTTGTAAAGCATAGGCCACCAAGGTTTCCTGATTTAACGCCTCTTGAATATTATTTTTGGGGCTACATGAAACAAAAACTGTATATATATTAATGAAAAATTCCCCGCTTATTTTTTTATTTCAGTACACTTATAAATTGCTTAAGTTTTCTTACATACATTAAAAATATGTATACTTTGTCAAATTATATTTTCTACCTAAATACATTTAATTTAATGTCAAATGTTTGCAATACGAATTTCGCACTCGGACAGTTTTTGCGAATTATTTTTCATTGCTAATAAGGCCATTTTTACTAACATGTTACTGAATGATATACAACGCATGTGACACCACTGTGAACACACATTAAACCGAAATACAAAATTGATTATGTGTGTATTTTTAACACAGACAAACCGAGCAAAGGTTATATTTTAAAGTTTATTATATTTTTATTTTAATAACATATTTAGAGAATAAACGCAAAAACAAGGAAAAAGATATTCTTTCAGACAGCCCGGAAACCATTTTAGACATGCGAATAATCAACAAGATAGTTGTTCAAACAATTCATAATTTTTAATCTATATAATACTTAACACATAGGATATAGTTAAGATAATTCTAATGCAATTTTATCGTGATCTATAAAACGACACCGTTCAAAGATATCAAGAGGTTAACAATGTTAAGTACGTCAACCTTGTTATTGGAAATCCCCTCGTTCTAGGTCTTAATGTTATCACATACTCAATCACTTATCTTACTTATAAAAACGGGCATGCTTTGGGTAATAAATCACAACTATTTGAAACTTCAAAGAAAATGAAAGCAGAAAGTGTTTGTTTTGCAGTAATTCTCTTACTTGCATCGCAAGGATGTCAAGGTGAGAAATATGGCAACTTAGAAGGTAAGCGAATTGTTACGTACTCCAGACAAGACTTATTTGTAAGCCTGATAATTTATAAAAGGTGTAAAATTTACAATAAAATCGATTTACATGTTTTATAAAATCCTTTTTAAATGTGAACTGTTTCATTTCTAGCCTTTTTATTTCTTTTTAGCCGTTAATTCAGGAAACTAGTCATACTTATTAATATAAGTATGATATTATCATCTATCAATTTTCGTTGCAGAAGCAAATATTCCGTTTTCAAACGAGACGATTTACAAATTATACAACAAAGGCGTCGAACTAGGAATTATTAATATCACCAAGTATTCGTTCCAATCTTTCATAACAGATGAATCAGTAATATTCAGAGATATTTATAAACAATTTCCCATCAACAGCACGAATCCAATTACTTACGAAGAATTTCTAATTATAAATAATTTCGGCATACTCCCTGACACTCAGGAGTCTTTATACCAAAGAAAAATCTCAAAGCGTAGTACTGCGGATAATAAGCGCAGATTTGTGAACACAGTAAAGAAAGGAGATATTTTGATAACTGGACGAGGCATCGGTGGATTGGTGGGGCATGCCGCTATTATGACGACAGATTACTGGGTGTTGGAGATGCCGGGAGGGCCTGGGTGGCAGAACGGTATCAAAGACAATAACAGACAGATTAGCAAGCACGCATGGTTCGACCTGCACAAATCGGATTGGACGACCGTGTACAGAAATAGAAACGCAGACGTAGCGCGCGCGGCCGCTGTTTGGGCGGATCACACATATTACAATCCGAATGGAGGCGCAAAGAAAACAAAGCACATAACGTACAGATTAACGACCGATATTTGGTCTACGAACCCGAGCTATTGTTCTAAACTCGTGGTGCAAGCGTATTATTTTGGAACCGGTAAGCGAAAAGTTGTGAAAAACTTGTCGGTCATCGGGAGACTCATCGTGCCTTCAACGATACCGAATTACTTCTTGAGCCCCTACACGCTAGTGAACAAAGGAAAATTTTAATTTTGTTCAGAATTAACGTTAAATTAAAACTTTACGCATAGACCTTGTAAAATTCTGTAACTTAGAGAAAATGTTTCTTTACTAATAACAGAAAATCTTTGTAAGATATGAAGTATTCTTCGATCATTGTTCATATAGATAAATATTTTGCATTTTTAATAGTAGTTTTTTTTTTTCATGAATTGTTATTACGTGAATATAATAAAATTTTGATGCATAATACATACTTATTTTTATTATTTAATAATATAAATAAATAAAAGGTAATCGTTGTGATAAAAATTGATTCTACAACAATAATAAATATCTACAGTTTTGTACCTAAGTAATGTTGAAAAAATAATACTGTACTAAAGTCGAATCTGACTCAAGATAACTGATAGACTGAAACAAGATAGGACCCTATACTGTAAATATTGCTAGGAATTTTCTATTGTCTATCGAAATAAAAAAATCGTTCGGCAGTTGGCATGTTTTTGGCATATTTTTATTGAGAATTCACTTCTTTTCGCGGAAAGATATTTTTACTTTCAATAAATATTACAGTATCAGGCACCTTATGCCTGGGAGATCTACTGTTCCTTGCGTTGAATATATTTATTGCTACTATTCTGCTTAATTAATTAAATTAATCTATAAACAAAGTTTACTGATTTTAATGTTTTAGCCATAGATTTAAGATTTATGCTTTATACTTGATTACGATCTGATTTTAATCACTGTATGACTTCAGGAACGGAATCCTTATCTTATAAATTATATTTATAGAAATATTGATCCTCATAGTCATGTGTATGTAGATAAAATACAAATACATAATTTAAAAATAAAGTTGATTTCTATTTTGTTTATATATTTAACAACTTACTTTAATAAACAGTAACGTCAATGTAAAAAAAATTAATGACAGACCTATTACATGGAATAATATTATTATAAAGTTTAATAACTAATATAACAGACTCATATTTTCGTAGGGGCGTCTTATGACAAAGTACAACACGCACTTATAACATAGACTCTATTTAATTACTTTACTTTCATTATCTATACTATTATTATAAAGAGGAAAGCTTTGTATTTTTATATGTTTGTAACGAATAAACTCAAACTACTGAACCGATTTTAAAAATTCTTTCACCATTAGAATGCTTCATTATCCATGAATAACATAGGCTATATTTATTGCTACAAAAAATAAGGGATCCTTGCTAAAACTTCAGTAATGTGAACCAAGGTGTAAAAAGATTTGCATAAAAATTTTTTTCATCGCATACGCTGCGAAAACTATTGATGATGGAACAAAAAAAATGTTGTACAATATTAGGGAACATATTAAGATAAAATTATTAATATATCTCAAAACGTTTAAAAATAAAAGTACACCCTTGCGAAGCCGGGGCGGGCCGCTAGTAATACATAAAAGCAAGAACGGCCACGGCGCGGACATTCTTTACGTTCGGTAGCGAGCGGGGATCCCTGTGCGTCGGGTCGGCCGAGCGCGCGAGAGGGGCGGCAGGACGCGTGGCGTTTCTTTTCATGCAAGCATCGCAATTTTCGACGTTCGTTACACTAATAATTTTAACGATAAGTATTTCAGAACAATTTTTTTTCACTTATTACACTAGTTTTTAATTATTATTAATTTCTTATTTTAATCAAGTAACATTTTTGAACAAATTAAATGTTTTTTAACTTTACTACTATGGAAATTCCAATTAAATATAAATACTTTAGGCATCTCAAGAGGTATCTAGTTGCATATCAAAATGGGAGAAAGAAACGCTGAGTACATTTTTAAATTGCAATCCAATGCATTCAACATCAGAAACCTAGTATGTCAGCCAGCAAACCAAATCATTTTAAAAATATTGTCTATTAATTGCGAACTGAATAAGCGAGGTCGAGTAGGCTTCACGCCTACACAATAACGAAGTGAAACCTGTTTCGTGCAGTGACCCCATAAGTATCATGTATCAAGAAACTTATAAATTTAAATATTCCAATAGTTTATTCACATGCACTGATTTTTCTGAATCATCGCAAAACGTATTGTTTTTTTGTAAATTAATTAATTTCTCTTGTAATGATAAATATAAGTAGTGAACACACGATTCGGCAGTCGGTGTTGAAATTTTTATACGCTTAACTAGGGGGGAGAATTTCATACTTCATACAACTCAAACATGTGTGAACGGTATTTAGGTGTTCACGTGTTTTTCGATGATGAAGTAGTTTCGTTTGATGTCATGGATAATAAATGTTCGTTCTCAATCAAACTGCAAAATATTACGTAGTATATTTAGCCGTAAAAATATATTGTTGTATTTTAATTATTTAAAAAGTTTTTGATCCTCTTTGCAAATTTCATAAATCGAAATTACGAATTTGCACATAACTTTCTTAATGTTTTGAATTTTATCAATTCCCTCGACATAAAAATTTCACTACAAATCGGATTTCATAAATAAGGCCCCGGCGAGATTCGAACTCGCGATCTCCTGTTTACTAGACAGGCGCTTTAACCAACTAAGCCACGGCGCCGCTATGGAGTCCGGCGAAAATATCTAATATACTATTCCATATTTAACCTAAATTTATACAAATTTTTTTAATATTAAATATTTACGTAGTTACGTCTAAGGTAAGTACGTGCGTAGAAATCAACACAACTGCATACGTTTTAAACTGAACAATGTTCTTCATAGTCACAAAATTTCAACGTCGCATGGTAGTAATGTTCTATACTTGTCGTACTACCTCGCTTCCAGTAGGAAATGTACGAGTGCTGTCAGAGGTACAACAATATCATAACAATTTTCTTTAATCTTTCCAGCAAAAGATTGTTCATGTAATATTTTTGCCTGTTTAGATATAGTAATAGTTTGGTTAAAGCTGTGTTAATTTGTCGATTATACTTACATTTACCTTTATAATACACTGTCGCAACACTAACATTTGATATCACACTGAAGGAAATAATTTGCCAGAACACCCTGGTTCAAATAAAAACGTCTTTGAAAGTTTTATTTTTAGTAAATTTCTATATGATTCTATTAAAAAGTGGACAAATAAAAAGATTAATAATGTTACTGTAGAATTCGAAAAACACTTCGATTTATATAATATTAGTCGTTTGGAAAGTACCAAAGATAAGAAAGCGGATCGGCCAATTGTTAAGTTTAAAGCGATGAAGAAACAAAATATGGAAATTCTACCCCTTCTTGGGTTACATTGCGATGAACGTCGTCATATTTGCATTTAAATCAATGTATTTAATCCCTCATTCAAATATAAAGCAATACATATACATTTTTGTCCCTAAAATTTAAACACATTTTATATTATGAAGTTTCGGTCAAAACTTTATCGATAGTCTCATACCTTAGGATAAATTCTCTACAATAAAAATAATTGAAAAATATTTAATGAAATTTATTCCGAATATCACGTGAATATTAGCATTATGAATAGAAATTGGCCGTCAAACCCAACGTATGAAACAGCATGACATAATATATATGTTGATAAAGAATTCTTTGAAAAATTTTACAATAACAACTTCAACCGCAGTATTCAGTTCACAATTATTTTTTTCAAATGGCCCATGTACTGTACACATAATAAATACAAAGTTAATAGTCAATTTATTTATATCTACTTCGAGTATCATTGCTTGCACTTTCAATATTACAACTTGCCTATACTCACGGATTACATTAAGATGATCCCCACTAACTTGGGTCTGTCTTATAGAAAAGGGATACTATGGATATGAAATTTCGAATACGGACACATGAATATGATTATCCGATTGTTTTGGATAATTTTGCTTATGGATATTAGATCATTTAAGAATCGAAAAAAAACTACATATAATGTTACAAGGTAACACGTTGTCTTTATTTCTAGGTATTATCTGGTATAGAGATATTTCTACGTATAATCATAGACAAGAACAATAGCCTTAAAAATTTAATAAGAAAAAATATCTAAAAACGAGAAAGATGTGGCTAGTGTATCGGCCCGGCCGGTGAAAACCTTGCATAATATGTTTCATTTAGACTCTGTCCCTATCCGAAATTATTCGAAACTATTATATCCGATTCGGTTATTCGGAATATTTTTATTTCAAATACCGATAATTTCGGTTACGTTACGGAGCTCCATAAAATCTCTGGTATACTAGAACCTTATTCATGCCCATCGCGATCATTTTCCCGATCGTCAGCTTCAGTATAAAATCAATAAGGCATTTTTAATATTAAAGAAGTATTAAATTAGAAGTAGAAAAAAAAATGCTCACGATTCATCCATTAGGGAAGTCATTGTTTAGATAGATGAACGTAATCACCGACTTATTTTAATAGAGACACAAGCAACAATCGAGATCAGCCTCAAACTTTAAAATCAAATACAAATGATTTAGTCACTTAGGTATTCTGTAAATACACTTATGTACGTCATTTCTTAGAATGAAAGGGACTTAACTCAAAAATTGCATTTTATGGGAAATTTTCAAAAAAGTTTTCAAAAATGTATGGTCTTGAGTAAATTTAAAAAGACTGATGTATGAGGTTTTCCCTTTTCATAATTCGGGCTCTTTTTCACCATGGGGTTTTAAAGTAGACTTTTTTAAGTAAATTAATAGTAAAATCTGGAATTTCAGGAATTTTGAGTTAAGTCACTTTCATTCTAAAGGTGCCATTTTTTGCTTCTCATCACGACCAACCATTACGATATAATAATAGAAAAGATATTATAACTTTTCGGGACCTATTTCGGATAAATAATAGAAAAATGGTTATAATTTACAAAATGTAATTTTATGTCAAAAATTATAATTATAAAACTTTTATTTTATGTGATTTTTTTTTAAATACTTAAGTTATCTTTTTTTATTTTTTTTTATTTATTTATTTAACAGCTTAAGACAGTTTTCATAATTACAAAGTTCTGCCAAAATGAAAGTAAATTATTTTTACTTATACATTTATTTTATTGGTATACAATAAAGAGGATTTGTATTGTATTATAACGTTTAATACGTTACAATATATGATAACGTTTAATACGTTACGTTAACAATAATTATAACTCATTGAGTCGCTTACTATATCAAGAAGTCCTAATGTAGTAAGTTTCGTTCAATGATAAATCATTAATTAGAATTAGAATCATCTTCTCAACTTCTGGTTGTTTCTCCACGATATCATCACTTAAGGCATACGCATCCGTTGATAGTACAGATGCCTCCGTTCTTATGCCCTCGTTGTTTGCAGCTGGGAATGCATTCGTAGAAAATACACCCAGGGCCGGGAGGCTTGACGTAGATAGTATCCGGACTGCGTACATGTCGTTCTAGAGCTGGTAAAAAAAAATTATAAATGAAGATCTATTATGAACTTATATAATTTTGGATGTAACACTTTTTAACTGTATAAGATACTCACAATTTATTTCTTTTATCATCATGGATCAGTCTGAGTGAGACCATGATTAATGTAATTGAATCGAAAATATCAGTAGAAAATATACAAATCATGATTATCATTTACATTTAAAACAGGGTATTTCTATTGATTTTTGTATCCAGGGAAAAAATAAAAAAAAACACCAGTGCCCTTTAGAAGAGCGGCGGATTCATTTGATATTTTTCTGTCAATTCATTTAACATTTCAGTGAAACCATATGATGGTTAGAATATTAAGAAATCATAACTCTTCTTCATGGCCAGCAACGCATCAGTAACACCCTTGCTATTTCGAATGGACACTTACCATCACGTGACCCGTCAGCTGGTTTCCAAGTCATTATTATTATAAAATTTAGAATAGAGAAGCGAAGTCAAAGTTGAGAAAATAAAAAATATGTTTATAACACGTTTGATGGAATTTCTCTCTATTATTAATCTCAATTAAAACGTCACCGTGTTTATCAACCAGATAAATAAAATACTGTGAATACTAACTAAGGTATTCCTTTTCCTCGCTCACGTTGCCAGCCGCAAGCGCCAAAACACCAAACAACATCGCGATAACCAAGTATGCTTTCATGATGAAAACCTCCTAGAATCTACGAAACGACAGCTCCAACCAACTTATTTATACTCCCTCTATCCATATACAGTCCGTTCAAACTCTACTACAATGATTCGCGAACAAATTTTATATGTCATACATTAACATAGGCGCTAATCATCGCTGAAATATTTAACAGCTAAGACACAATTTACAAACTTGACGAGTAATGGGCGCTACATTAATAAATTATCACTCCAAATCTTGATTGCAACATACTTCGAGTGAGTGAATAAATATTGGACGTAGAGGGAATACCCGGAGTCAATTTCTTCGGCACTGCACTGTGAGTGATAAATCTTATCGCCCCTTTATACAAATTGAGACTATAACATTCAAAGTACAAAGTTGTAAATCTAGTATACTGAAACATTATTTTGTTTTAAATGTAGAACTGTAGACAAGATAACTTAATCAGGTTTTTTGTAATGTGTGCAAATTTAGTTCTGAGAAATTCCTCACTGTTTAAACTCATTTAGTGCTAGATACGACACACAAACGTGATGCGGTGAATTTATTACCGATCCAGTTACCTGTGTTCATTTTATTCATATCAGTTTATTTAGATATTTGTGTGTTTGATACTACAAAGTACAATTTTAGTGCAAAGTGCGATAACTTGATTAAAATCAGGTCATGGCTCAAGACCAGGCGCAGTCCGAATGAGGATCCTTGTAGGGGTAGGGGTTACGACCCTCCCCCAAATCCAATTGGCAAACCTTAACCCGAATTATTTTACTAAACCACTCCTACTCAGGACCGGCTCAATTTGCGACATACAGGAGACCATGCTTATCAGCTAGACAAGACATATTTATCCAACAATTTCGCAGTACTTAATTTATTAGCAATAATTCTTATATAAATTATAGAAGGAAAAATAACTTCATTGTATCAAATTATTACTTAAAACACGGTTTGTTACTACCTAAACATACTATTATTACTAACAACCTCTATAACCTATAACTTCTATTTCTATAGACCTCTGAAAAAGAACTGTGTAATGTATATAAATACCAAACTTTTTCTATCTCTCGGTAAAACACAACAAGACTGCCAAATTCAAATTATTTTTGTGTTTAATTCCTGTTATGAATGAAGTCAACATATAACAGAAAATATTTTAATCCGGAAAATGGACACATTTCCGCAAAACAGAGAGTAATCAGTGGTTTGATACTTGCATGCAGTAAATAGGCATGAACCCATTTCATAAATAGAGTTTCGAAAGCCAACCTACCAATACTTACTACCAATACCAATAAATAAAATTGTACTCGTAGTATGTTACACGTAGTTAACACATCAATAAGAAATTGCACGTGGCGTACACTGTTCAATTTACATGTGTGCGTAGTGAGTTGTTTATACTTTTCTGTTGTTTTGCTGAATTGTGTTTTTTGCATTTTTTTATCCCACTTAATAGAGCTCTGATATTGTAGGGTTGTCAACCATACTTTATAATAGAATATCGTTGTATTTTGGGCACCCGTACGTTATACTTATGAGGGCAATAAAGTACGTATAAATATATAATTTTTTTTAATTTAGATTTTTTTCTAATTGTTTAGTTAGAGAAACAAAATGGTTAAAGTATCTTTTGCGTGTAACTGAACGGACAACTTTTGAACGTAACCTATAAAATCAATGTCTTATAATATCAATATCATTTCAACTTGTAATTTTTGCCCCTATTGTTGTTTACAATTGAAAAACGCACTAGTAGTATCTCACTAGTAATAATTATTTGTTAGATGCTGTTAAAAGCAACAAAAAATATGTATGAGATGAAATGAATGAAGAATATTTTACTTTTTTTTAACACAGGAAAGTAAATATGCTTAGTTTTATTACACTACGTACCATAAATATTTCGTATAAATGTCTTGTTATGTCAACCTGACATTTTGTTATTCTAAATTAACTTCTATTTTTTTAATAAAGTGAATTATATGAATTTTGTTAGTGAACTTAAACGAGGGTGTTTCTTCGTTTAAGTGGTTTTTTGTTTGTTGCTTCATTGTCACTCGGCTAGTTACAATTATAATTTACATGAAATGAATTAGCTAACTCATTATTCGTCGAGGCGGTTATCGTTAAATATCGCGTTTAATATTCTGTACGAGGAATCGAAACAAGAAATGCAATTTCACGGCAAATTTGCCAATTTCCTTGAAATGTTGACCTAAGCGATTATTGAAAACGTCAATACCTAACACAAAAACGTCGGCCTGTCACAACTCACTTAACCCCGCCGACGACGTGGACGTCCCTATAAATTATCGTCAATATTGACTGAAATATGCTGATTTTACCAGCGGAAAAAAGGGATTGTCGACCAACATTTTTTTCTTCAAAATAAAACCATTAAGAGATTTGAAAGTTATATTTTGACGATTCTTTGAAACTGGTATTAAAGCACTCGTAGGCCGAATTTTATCAGTGACATTTGATCATCTAAATTAATTTTTTGCGCGGTAAATAGTTGATTGAGCCACAACATTTCTTGCGTTGTTTTGTGTTTCAGAAGGCACGTTAAATTGACGATGGCTGTTTTTATTGTTAAGTATAAGTCGATAAACTATGTCGTGTCTTTGGTTGATATAATAAAGATATAAATCTTTCGATACTAAAGATGACCACTACCCTCTACACAATTTCGCACTGAAGCAGTCTGTATGGGTCCGTGACCTGTAGAAATTAAGCCAGATTCCATTTCATTAAAAATTCAATTCATCATTAAAACATATACCTAATATCCTCCGCTGGGTTTGGGTCTTCTCTCACAAGAGGGATTAAAGTTTACTTACGACGTCTACCGTTACTGAAGCAGGTGATAATTGATTTGTAATACGCACATAATTTGAAAAAATATAGATGCGTGCAAGATTCGAACTCGAGACTTTATAATATGTGTAATATTACTTTAGGTAATTTGTACAAAATTTTTATTATAATATTTATAACAGATTTGGAGGAATCAAAATTTTAGTTTAAAGTTTACCGTATTACCCTTTATACTAGAAAGACTTTCTATAACAACAGATTTTTCCTTAAAAATAATTAATTTAATTAGAGCCTAATACATGATGCCGGATGACAGCAAAAACCTGAGAAAATCATTTAAAATTAACAATTTTAGCTACAGTGAACGTAATATACCTAGAAATACAGTACTTCCCCTAAGATGTATGAAGCGATGACGTCAGTATTTTAATATCTTATTTTCCATTATTCATCTCGCTAAGCCGATACAACACCGGGGTATTCACCTCGGCGCGCCGCGCCGGTTGGTGCCGTATGCGGGTTTTATCTGCTTGTTTCATGTTTGTTTTGAATTCCAAAATAATTTCGTTTATTCAACTGACATGTCTAAAATATTTTAATAAATAAAATAATACTTACATACTACACTATACAAACTTACATAGTTCATGTAGAGGGTAAGTTTTTTTATGAATAATGCTAAAAGTAAATAAATATATGTCGGACACAGTTACGAATGCAGTTGGTAGACAGAACGCGACACGTACCCCGAATGCTGACTTTGTAACGAAGTTTACCTGGAGGAAAAGAGCTGAAGTAGGCCTAACTTGTTTTTAGCCGTGCTGGAGACTAGTGCCTCTCTGCAAGGAACCTTTACACACACTTTTTATTAGATTCCTACTATTATCACACTCTCCCTATATACATATTTATATACCTTGTTCAAATTTTCAATCGTTGATAAAATACTTTTTTTATTCATCCACTCAAGTTCAAATACATTTTTTTAAACTTTGAGTTTAAATATATTTTTTCAAATATTCATTCAATAATTAATTTTAATTTTGTATGGAAAAAAAATATATCTTATATAAAAAAAAATTCGCAGGATATCAATGGACACACATATTTGTATTAAGTGTAATTATTTAATAAAAACGTAACATAAAAGAAATGTTATTTTGGAATTGACTTTAAATATTTTTTTATATTACTTGTTAATTTACAAATCATACGCCCGTAAAGATGTCTGACAAGTGCGCCAGCAGAACCTACCGTGGACGCCGACATATAAATAAAAGAGTCTCCCAATTTCTAAGGTAGTCGGTGATAGTTTTGGTGTTGCAGCATTGGCAGCGATGACCACTTAACATCAAATGGCAAGTCTGCACGATTGTCAGCCATTCTCTAATAAACCAATTTAAACTAGTTATAGTTTAAATAGATAAATAGTAAATTTAAACCACGAGGTTATCAATCAACAGATCAACTAAGTCCGATGTCATAACCGTTGCCGTAAATTATACGACGTAAAGTTAATGTTTTTGCCTGTTAATGTTATGTTTTAAAGTGTGTAGGCAATACGCAATAAAACTACCCTTTTTTGCTTATAAATAACAGTAATATTGTAAAATTAAATATGTACAACATTAGTGCTAAACTAGGTCTGATCCGACACGTAGGCACCTACCTCAAATTTATATTTAGTAAAAACTAGGTAAATATCTACACATACCCAAGAGTTCTCCATAATGTCCTCAAAGGTATATGAAGTTTACTAACCATCACGTTGTCGGCGCGGTGGACTGTGATTGTAAATCTCACTGTGAGAGAACACCAAACCTATAACAAACAGTTAAGAGAAGCCGATAGTGAAAATCAGTGGATTATTTCAACAAAATGAATATCGCAAAAAATTCGTAGGTAGAACATACTAGAACAAATTAATATAACCAATACTCATTACCTGTAATGGCTGCTACGCATTCCAACGAGTGCTCCGCGCTATTTCTCCGAATTGTCAGCCATACCCAGATAACAGCATCTAATTCGTTATTCTTTCTAATACTTAAATGTCTTTGTTTACAAACCTTGATATTACATGTTTGTTGAATCTGTGATAATCTCGAGTTCAAACATGATTCTATCTGTAAAACATTAATGGAATATTACTTTTATAAAGTGATATTAAATTACTTCGTATATATACCTATAAACTATGGGCTAGTCCCAAACAAAAGATCCCATTTAGAGACAAAGAATAATAGAAACTAAAATTGAAGTAATATGTATTCGAAGTATGTTTTCACAAACACATTTCGATAGCTAAACTAAGCTATCGCTTCAACATATCCCTGCTGTAAGTGGTCCCGGAAGAAGAAGCGGCAATAAACTCCCGAGGAGTTTTTTTCCAACTCACAGTTACAGAACGCACTTATGACTTATATGGCCTTAAGTACGCATCTAGTTTGAAAAACCTTTCTGCATAAAAATTCTTTTGACGTGAGTTAAATTTACAATGTGGCATTTATGTCAATTCTTACGGAATTTAATTAATTACGTTCTGTGGAAGAATTCATTTGTATTATGAGACCGGTAATCTCTCTCAAACACACAAAGGAAGATGTCGCTGTATTATATAGAAGAATCTGTGAGCTAGATAGAAAACATTTAAATAATTTCATTCGACATTTGACACCACATCGTATTACCGGATGAACTCATGGAATTCTATTCTTGCGGAGTACATTTGGGACTCACAAGGCGTCACGGAAATATTCTGATTATACTATACATACATCTTTACCATAGTAACGATGAGTTTGATCATGAATAGTTTCAATAACTTGAAAGTATTGTTATGAATACTGTCACTAGTTCAAAATTACGCACTAATTGAATTTATTCATGGGAATTATTAATGAGAATGGTGATTACGGTATTGAATTTTTGGACATATTTAAGAATAGTATTTTTAAATCTATACTAATATTATAAAAAGAGAGCGCTAATTTTGAGAGTTTGTGTATTTGCGGAAGTTAATCTCCGGAAGCACGGTATCTTTTAGAAAAAATATTTTGCCATTTAAAAGGCCGAATTTTTAGAAATTTACTTATTAGGCTATATATCATGTAGATATGTATATAATTAATTGCACAAATCGAACGAAGTAGAGGCAGTCACTATTTACAATATAAAATAATCATTAAAAATCAATGTAAAGACTGCGACGCGATAGTACGACCCGAGCGAGGAAATCAAGATTTAGATGCTTAGTGCGACACGCCCCGCGGGGTACTCGGAAAGTTTTACGTAACTAATATATAATGTTTTGTGGTTAAAGCTTTTAGTGTTAAATATTTTCGAAGGACTCACCACCAGCATCCACACAAAGTTTCGTGCTTCTAAACCGATTTTACTAAATAACATTTTCAGTCAAACTCAGATATTATTTAATTTTAAGATTCGATTTTTTTTTAATTTACATGATACCAAATCAAAGTTATAAGATGAGAAATCTAAAGTTGAACTGTTGGGCACTCCAAAAAGTCAATATTTGGAGCGCTAAGTGCACGGGCACATTGTCACGATGACATACGATGCATACATATCACTCATATCATTCAACACTTTTGGCAAACATTTAGTAGGTCGTACGTCATTGATGCTACTTAGATTTCGTAAAGGATTTGACACCAGATCACGTGTCGTTATGAAAAATCTTTCTCTGCACTTTGATTGGTGATAGTTAATTTTGAAACTGTTGAGTCGCCGACAACTCATTTCATTGAGACCATAATAATGATAAATCCGTAATTGTATATTAATATTACACAGAGTGTGTATTTTGTGAGTTGTATGAACCGTTTGTGTGGTACCTATTTGAAGAACTATTTTACCATTTGAAACCAATTATTACCATTCCATTACATTTAAATATTTAATTTTTTAACCCGAACGAAATTGGGGTGAGCCGGTCGTCTATAATAATTTCATAAACTGCCGTTACGAATCTGCTCCAAATTTAGCAGTCATGTCAAAGCACCATTTCATATTTTATTCATAAAAGATATCCTACACGTTTTGTGCAGAAGCGACATTTGAATCGTAAAAAGTCATCCCGCAGAAATGTATCCGACGAAAAACGATTTTTCAATGAGCCACGATATTCTAATTTAGTTCGTAAAAAATGTGGCGGGAATAATTTTTTAATTTAAACATTTTCATTACTATTTTTAAATAATCATATTAAAAAAAAATTATAACTTGCCAGTATCTGGCCAGGTGGCCAGATATTCGATGAAAATAAAACAAATGCTGCCGGAATGTCTAGAAGTATTCCGTGGAACACTGTTTATAAATTTCAATCGTTCCATCCAGCTCCACAGCGTTGATAGGCAAATTTAATTCGACTGCGCTCTTCAACCAATAGTAATACGCCAATCACGCGCATCCCACGACTCAAAAAATGAGAAGTATGGAGCCTTAACAAATCTCCTTCTAAAAATTTAATTTCACGTGTGTAACGCAACTATCACAACACTATTTTCAAAAATCTTAACTATAGTCTAGCTAAACCAATTGCTGTCTTACTACAAAAACAATCTAATGTGGTATACATAGCATCTCCATTACTACATGAAATCAAAGTGAGAAGCCATCCCGTTGGTGATTTGTACATCCTTAATGACGGAATTGTGATCGAAGACACAGGTCGCAGCCCCAAGGTTCATCGTGCAGATTCATTGTTTTGGTTGTGAAATAGGTGTCGAATTCATTCAGCGCTGCTGAATTTTTTAAACCGAATCCTCGATATTTGCCATATGTTCATATCCTTCTACCGAGGTGTTGCCCCTTCAAAGCTTTCCCCTTTCAGGGAGTGTTGATGGTTGACGGAATCACTGTCAAGATTTGATTTGCTCTCGATTTAGATAAGTGTTATCGGTCGAATCATACACAAAGGATAAATAATAAACATCATGTTTTTTTGATTAATTTACCTAAAAATATGGAGGCACAAAAAGCAATTCAAAGATTTTAATCTGCCTATCTGTTACAGCATCTATTTTATATTTTATCTTATATTTATATAAAACAGCAAACTGTCAGCAAAATGCATAACCTAAACCACTAACTATAAAAACTTCAAACTAAAGACAGATTGTGGAAAAAGATATCGGTTACTAAGAGAGGACTTTTGAATATTCTAATTATAAAGGGCTTGAATGTACTTTATATGGAATTTGACATCTTCACGAGAAAGAGATAAATTTAATACAATTAAAACAATTTAATACAATTAACTCGTGTACGATAAAACTGGTTGCACATGCATGACAACCATTTTTGGTCCGTGAGAAGGAAACACTAGGAACAGGAAGGAATAACGTGATGAATCGCTCGTTTAACCATAGATAAAAATTACAAAAGCGGCAGTTTTTATTTTAAAATTTGAATGTGTATTTACTTGCTCGTTCGGTCCCTAAACTAAGTGAGACCTCTAACGAAAATCAATATTTTATAAGAGTTGTCTTGTTTTGCTACTTGTATTATATTTGAAATCCGGGTGATCTTCGACAGTATAATTTTCTAAAAGAAGCTTTAAACATATTAAATATCCAAGGGATAGAAGTAAATCGGAAGTATATATTAAATAGTTTATCTATTTCGCTACTAGAGTCATTTGGAGTTTCCGTGTTGGGGAGGTTATAAAATTACAACAATCAATCATTTAATTTGATTTAAAATTAGGTTGTTTAAACAGTCTATCGTGTTAATTGTTCTGAAATTAAGATTATGTTGCCGCACGCACGGCCGGGAACTGAGAAAATCAAATTTATTTTTATAAACATTACGGGCACCTTTTCTATTCCCGATTCCATCACTAAACCAAATAGACTGTTCGGAAACATAATTTAAGTTCGTCAACAGTTGGTTTCAGTGACGACAGCTCGAGGCATTGCCTGTTTGCGCAGGCGAGCAGCCTGTACAACCTCAAAGGTCAAATTCAGCAGTCATTTTAGTCGTTTATTTACATTTAATATTGCCTATTAAATAGGGCGATGTCTCATAAAGCTCAACGTTCATTATTAAGACGGTCAAGTGGGCGACGGAACATGTTCTAAATTGCGTTCCGTAATATTCGAAATCAGAGACATTTGTATTCGATACCTATATTTCAAATTTAATTTATTTACCTAATGTGTACGCAATTTAACATGTAAAAAGCGTCATATAGAATATTTACAAAGCAATACGATTATTGTAATTGCTAGTATAAATGTCAACTCTGAACTAAACTATCTTGAACTTGAACTTAACTATATAACTTACGAACAACGCACTGAGAAACTACTACATAATATGAAAAACAACCCTTAAATACGCTTTAAATCTTTAACATCTGTGTCAAATTTTGTACATTTCGGTTCTTGGCTGTAAAAGTTAAAATACATAAGTCGCTGCGATTAAACGAAGATGAACTTTCCTTTTACGCGGTACTTGTAATATCGCGTCTCCTTTCACGAAACCCTAAAAATATATTGAGTTTTATTAGAGTAGATAAAATAAAAGTAAACGACTAGTGCGAATTCGTTTTATTTATACCTAAGGCGAGGAGAAATTCATCTGGTATGTTTAAACAATAATTAATAGACAGAATAATATAGAAAATATTCTATGTCCAAAAACGAACTAAAAACTGAATGAATAATTAAAAACAAAATCCCCCAACAGTATAATTTGGGAAAAAAATATAACGTAACAAAAGCAACCTGTCATTCGTTCTTGATTGATCAGAATGTAGCGCGGCTTAAAGTGATATACAAATGAACATCGCAACGTGAAACTGAAATTACGAATGACATTTTTAATTTTTGGTACGTCAACCTTCGCTTCCGCCAGCGGTGCAATTTGTCAAAAATAATTCCGGTGTCGAAAGACAGAGTTCGCGGTGACAACTAAAGAAATGTTTGCTGTAGTATCGGCCGGATCGAGCACTCCGAGCAAGGGACAAAAAGGCAATCGATCACGAAGTTTCCACCTGGGTAGAGGCGGCAATCCCAATGCGTGATACGCGTTAACTACCCACGAATCGATACAACTCACGAACGACAACCATCTTTACATGGTGAAGGCAAAGTCCATTTCTCCTCGCTCGGAAACTAAATGCCACATTTCACGCGATTCGTTTGTCTGCGCTCTGCCTTCCGTCTCAGGTAATGGTTCCTTTTGATATTGGCGTAATATTTCTCCGCGATAACGTTTGTTATCAACGTGTAAAACGATGTCATTTTTATCCCAGTTCGCAATTTGTATAAATAAAGGATACGTAATGTGAGGGATAAGAACACTAAGCATGAAAATATTTCTTCGCGACCCACATTACATCCTATTACGGTTTCTTACCACCAGTAAGTGGCACAGTGAATCGCCAATTACGAGTATAACGTGCTGTAATAATAATACTTCCATTTGCGTCAGTTACTTCACAAAAGTTTTTTCCATCTATGTAGGGCACACGAGTATCTTGTTTGTGTTGAATTTATCTTTTCACAGAGTGTAAAATCTTTGCTCAGTTTTCATAGATCAAGACAAACATTATTCCCCAATACCTTATTCGCTAAGCAACACACAACTATCTGATGTTTTGTTAATAACGGTGTCAAACAAAACAATTTACAATTTGCTACAGGTCTCTATCAGTTGCAGCGGTTAGGTCACATATGTACATATTACGAGATTATACTCGGTTACGAGAAGAGACAGAATACTTGTAAATGAAATGAAGCGCATTATTTCATATCCTAAATAGGATAATAATAATAATAGGATTCCCTGTGTTACGAGGGGCATTAATAGAAAAATATGTCTATTGACTTCTTGGGCAGTTTTTGAACTTTTCGTAAACCCAATTGTTTAATTCTAAATAAATCATTAACTCGTAATTTGTTTCAATTGAAACCACATCCAGGATTAGAGGTTCCATCGGGTTTAATTACAGCTGCTCAAATATCATTAATAACATCTCACTAAGCAAAGCTCCAACAAAACTGAGATAGTTACAAATGGCAGTGAATTGGTTACGACAGACAACTCCTCTCGTTTGCGGAAATTAATCTACTCGAATCCTCCATTTGGAGCACCCACGCAATAAATTCAAAAGTGAACAAACCAGAGCTCAACGCAATGGGCACTAAAGTTTTGCGTGGTGTCGTTGTATTAGACCATCTTAATTCATCTTTTTGTTAAATATTGTTGATCTAAAACTAAAGCTATAAGGATACGTGATGGACGTCAAAAAATTATTAAAATCATCGATTATACATCTAAATACATTTATCGCTAGTACCTGTCTTCACGCTGCTGCAAAAAATCTACGCCTGAAGGTTATGAACAGCATCGGTATCCGCGCTATTATTTTTTATAATCCATTTAATAATGTCGCAGCGCCGTCAATAGAACCCGATGGAGACGCATTGTGAAAGCTGCAATCTTCAAGGCAGACAATTATGACCCATACCCACCATCGTCATCATAGGACCACGACCACTCTATGAAAAGTACGACTGAAGAGAGAATAATTTTCATGCTTACTCTATTTTATTGTTTAAAGAATCTTTTCTCCTAATTCCATGAATTAATAACATATTCACTTATTGCAAATACAAGAACGGCAGTCGTAACTTTGTTTACTACCCTCTCAATAGAAGGTCCATTGTAAAATTTATTTCCTATTCGTCTGGAATAGATACATTGTTCGGAATAAAAGGTATCCTAGACATTTACATTAATGCCCCACAATATAAATAACAAATACATATTTCAAGTATCGTCTAAATCGGTTTAATGGTATCGCGGGTTACGTGCACATGCAGATAAGCGGACAGAAGACAATAATAATCTCTCTCTTAATGTCATATTATATTCTATATTAGATCCTGAAATAAAAAAATATCTATTGCGTTAACGTTATAACATTGTTTATTGGTTGTAGATTTTATTTACTTATAGTTCTTAATATTTCTTTATTTTATGACATGCACAGATGTGTATAGGGCACCCTGTTGAGTAATAAATGAGATTCTGTCGCCAGGACCCTTCTTGTTCTGTACTCTGTACCGCCCTATTAAATTCCGACTCATAAAATAGGGTTCCCGTACTCTTATATCTCCTCTTTTTAGAAACAACCGTAGAACGTTTAGCCTGTATTGGTTGCATTATCGTAGCTGGTTAAAAGCGGACTCCTCGGTCCCTTCTTGGCCAGACAAGCATCAGTTATATCTTTGGTGCTGACAAGGTCCTTGGACTGCGATAACTTTTTTTTTTTTTTTTTTT